>VZRL01006690.1:245977-311729 GCA_013397895.1 Origma solitaria
GGATGCGGGAGCGGGATGCGGGAGCGGGATGTGTGAGCAGGATTTGGGAGCAGGATGCGGGAGCGGGATGCGGGAGCGGGATGCGGGAGCGGGATGTGTGAGCGGGATGTATATGCGGGATGCGGGGGCATAGGGAACCGGCGACTGGAATTTGGTAAATGCGCTTGGTCGGAAGGAAGGCGGTCAGTAGGGTCCGCAGTGAGATTTGCTTAGGAAATTATACACTTGGCATAGGAGCTGGTGTAAGTTAGTCCCTGAGCTGCAGTGCAAGCACACGGCACTGGGTTTTGTGTAAAGGGGTAGGGGGGAAGGGAAGAGATAAAGGAAGAGCTGAATTAAAGGAGGGAGGGACGGAGGGAGGAAGGAAGGAAGGAAGGAAGGAAGGATCCAGCTCATGTGATGATGCCAGGTGTGGTAGTAGTATGTTTTTATGGATGGGTTTCCCTGCCCTGAAGGTTCATTTCTCACTTTCTGTGCAACTTAATTCTCTTGCACAGTTTGTTCTTTCAGACTTTTCTGGACATGGGTGGGAGGTTTCGAGGGTCTTGAGTGGTCTTGATCTGCCCTACAGCCCATGCCCACTTCTTGGCCTCGTTCCTGCCCTTCCACTATGGTGTGCTGTGCTTATTCCCAGGAACTTCAGCAAGAATGTTTGTTGGAGAAGAGTGGTACCCTGCCTCCACATGGCCCCTTTCTCCAGTCACAACTTATTCTTTCTCACAGCGTGTTAATACCAGCTGTCCTTTGTTATCACCAAGAATTCATGTCTGATGGGATTCTTGTCTGATTTGTTGGCTTCACAGCCATCTGGTTATCAGTGTTTGAGACATACACACTGGACCCCTATCTTGTGGGATTCTGGAGTGGGGAGGGAGATGCTCTTTTGAGACAGGAAGCATGCTTTCCAGCTGCTGGCTCCTCTGAGTGCAGAAGGTAAACAGCCAGCATGACATATCTCCAGCTGTTCCCAAGCTCTCACAGTTGCTTCCTGGAAAAAGGGAGGCACAAACTATGTGTAGAGATGGTCTCCTAAAGCCAGAGATCATATGGAGTCATCCCAGGGCGTCAGCACTGGTTCATGCCTGAGCTGCATATCTTCCTCACCCTCAAGTGAGAGTTGGTTTCTAACTGTGTTATTGCCTCTGTTGTCTGTTTCTCCACACATCCAGAGGAGGCTGCCACAATGATTGGAGAGACAGAGCACCTTTCCTATGAAGGAATTGGGATTGTTCAGCCTGGAAAGGAAGTGGCTTAGGGGCGATCTATTTGCGGCCTCCCGTACCTTAAGGGAACCCACAAGAAAGATAGAGGGGGACTTTTTACAAGGGCGTGTGATGACAGGACAAGGGGGAATGGATCCAAGCTGAGAGTAGTTTTAGATTAAGTATTGGAAAAAAAAATTAACTGTTAGGGCTATGAGGCACTGGAGCAGTAAAAGTGGTTGCCTCGTCCCTGGAAGTGTTCAAGACCCGGCTGGATGGGGCTCTGAGCAGCCTGGTCTAGCAGACGGTGTACCTACCCATGGCAGGGGGTTGGATCTTTAAGGTCTCTTCCAACCCAAATAATTTTAGGATTCTGTGAGATTTCCACAAATAAATCTGGGTTCAAAATGCAGTGGATTAGTATTTCTCCACTGTAAGAGCTCGCCGACCAGAAGATTGTTCCAATCTGTGGCTTTCAAAGATAAGGTCTGCATTTTACAGGTTTACATTCTGAGAAATAGTAAAGTAGAAGTCAGTATCTGCATCAAAAGTAATGCATCTGCATTACTTGCCAAAGCCCTCTTTTTGCTTCCTTTCTGTTCACAATCTCATCTGAAGCTTATTGTAACTCACATTCTGCAGCCTATCCCCTCCAAGGCAGATCAAGATAAGATCAGTGGAGTCCTTCACCATAATTGAAGAGGGCCTGCTCTCAACTTTGGCTTACCAGGAGCCTCTTTGTGTCTGAGTAAGTTGTGGCTGGTTGCCTGAGTGGAATTTTGCTGAGCTGGCTTGCTCACCAACAGTTTCTAGAGGAAGAGAAAAATAGATCATGTCTGGAGAAGGGCACGTTCAAGGCTGGGGAAAGTAGAAGTATATTTCTAGGGGAAACAGAAGTAGAAATTTGGGGTCTTATCTAGCTTCAGTGCGCCTTCCTGCACCTTCAGTGCTATTTAAAATACCACAAAAGTGAGCTTCCTTTTAATGTTGGTTTACATCCAAGTGCTATACTATGTCTATTCTAATTAAATCAGTATGTACTGCAAATGGGAGTCTTTCTCCTTAGTCCCAGTTGAAAGCATATCTAAAGATCTTCAGATGTCATTGTTACTTGTTTACATCTTGTCTCTTTTTCCTACAGGAGATTTGGAGGTTTAACTCCTCAGTTTCATCCAAAAATGGCTGCAAAAGAATAAAAGCTTGAGTTTTATAAGAGTATTATGAAAGCAGCAAACACAGGGATTATTTAAGAATCTTTCAGCTATATGTGGAGTACATGCAGATAGTAGAATCACTGGGGTAGGGAGTGGTATCCCTACTGTGTGCTAATATTTTAGTGTAATAATACAATGTTTCACTGCATTTTCTTACCCATTTCTTATTTTCAAACAGCACAGCCTTAATTACTTTCTCATGTTCATTTTTACTAGTACAACTACAGAATTATGCACTGTAAATAAAAGGGAATTTAGGAGAGTTGTGTTTCCAAAAAATTTGGAAAGGCAACAGTCTGAAGGGTAGCAGAGAATTAACAAGACCTGCACTCCTAAATAGAATAACACTTTGCAGTTCTAGTATGCCAAGTATCTACAAGGAGGTCAGAACAATTAATACACGTTTAGTTCATTCCTACCAGAGTATTCACATGTTACAGATTGGGAAATACAGAGAGGGAAGTTGATTGATAGACTAATCAATTTGCCAAATGTTAGGTAGAAACTGTTGCCAGAGTCTTATTTCCTAAACCAAATATTTTGTTTCAATTACAAGATCAAAGGAAAATGCAACACGTGCTGATCAGTGTTCAGGTTCCGCCAACTCTTTTTGCAGAAGATTGTAACCATGTAGAGCATTAATACAGTACAGATTGTGCTCCGTATTCCCTGCTCATACAGCGTGGCTCTGTCTCCTTCTACTGGTTTACATTTGTTATAGATTTGCTCCTATGGGCTCTGGACTACTATAGATTTATACTTTTGTTCAGTTAACTGGAGTGACACTGAGTGCCACAAGTCTTGGAATTTCTCAAACCACTCCACTCAGGAGATTATTAGGTGTAAAAGCACTCATTTTCTACTTATAATGGATGCACTGCTTGTTGGTTTTCAAGAGCAGTGAGTGAGGCATTAAGAATTGACATTTTTCCCAGCCAAAAACTGATTGAGATACAGCTTGTATAATTCAAATGGTTTATGCTGGTGCCACTCTGAAAATACATTATTATTTTATATATGGGTATCTATAGAAAAATCTGTCCACTAAAAGCTATACTAGCATCTTAATGGAAACCATTTCATTTGAGAGGCCTATGAATGATTATTGATTTTTCTCTATCATTCCAGAAACAAGAGGAAACAGTCCTGAATATTTTTGCCAAAGTGGTCAAAGTGACAGGTGTCTTTAATATAACTACTGCATTATTACGATGCATCTCATCCATTGTAAATACTATATAAGGGTTCCTGCAATATCAAAGTTCTTTGTGGAACAAACATGGTGGCCAAATCTTGGCCTCACTGGAATCATTATACAGCCTGGGTCATGCACAGCACCACAGCCTGACGTACAGACCAGCTGTGGCAGCTCCATCTCCCTGAAACGACGCCACTGGAAAAGCTTTGGGAGATGTCATGCAGAAGACAAGGTAAATGAAAAAAATATAACCCAGGTTCTTCTGGTGTGAATATAAAGATTACTAGAAGCTACTTGTAACAAAAGGGTTAATAAATCATTGGCAGGATAAAAGTACAGACTCTAAAATCAGACTAAGAATCTGTTGAGCAGACCAGTTTGGGAGATGTTCGTGTGTGCAGCACACATGTGTCTGAAGGGCATCTTGGGCATTTTGGAATAGGCATTTTGTTTTTGTGAGGCCTGTTTCTTGGCAGTGTAATCTAATGAATTTGCAATCCCATGTGTGAGCAGACCAGCAAGTTACCAGAAGAGGGTGTAGCAGGGGTAAACTGAAGCACAAGCATCCATCTGCTTGCCAGTATCATCCAACATGCTCTTGCCCCTTGGTGGAAGAAGGGCAAGTACCCGATGTTTCCTCTGGTAAATCAGAAGACAAACATTCCTAAAAGAATAGTGACAGGCAGCTGCCTGGCTCAATGCCGTGTTCATGGGAATTTATGTCTCTGCCTAAATTCTGCTGAGACCAGATGGATGCAGGGAGGGAGGGCAGGGATAGAGATTTTCCAGTGATTTATTACGATGCAGATGGTAAGTCCAGGAAGAAAGTCCAAGGTATCTATCTGGCTGCCAGGTTGGTTTTCCTTACCTGCTAGATGGGGTAAGAAGGGGAAGAGAGCCTTGAGGTTAACCCACATTTTCGGCAACTAAAAATCCTATAGCAGTGACATTAGCACAATGGAAAAGAAATGTAACCTCCAAAATTTTCCATGTTGTTACACTTTGCTGAACTTAGGGGCAGCATGTGTGACAGCCTAAGCCCAAGTGAACTTAAACTCACCTTTCAGTTAAAATGCTCTGGAAATGCCTTTTTTCCTGCTCTCAAATTAAATTAGAATGGCTTTAAACCTACTAAATACAGACTCTTTTCCCTTTTGAAAACATAAGGTGTCTAATCAAAATACAGATGCAAAAGTACATGGAAAGAGGGAAACTGAGATTGATGTATCTTTGTTTTAGGGAGGAAAAATAATATAATTCAATAAAACCCTCTAATTAAAGCTTTTGTAAGGTAACAGATAGGGAGGATGAGATCTGCGCAGAGATAGTGATAGTTGGTACAGATGAAAAGAGCTTGTGTTCATGCCAGCTAGATTAAATGACAGGATGTGGTGAAGTACTGGGTCCCTTTGGTTTCTTTACATACAAAGCTTTATTTGCTGAATGTATATATATATAAATATAAAGGTAAATGCACTTATATATGGAAACTGTAGAAGTAAATTGAAAGCAATCTACTGTGTGTAGAGTGTTTATTTTGATACTAAGATTACATTTCTTCAATTAGTAAGTAAAGCTGAAATTTTTTTACAGCTCTCTCTCTCTTACTAAGATTGTGGAAGTAAATTGTATTAGAAATTGAGGTTTATTTTTAAATGCATTAGGATTCCACCAGTCTCACTTGTTAGCTTCTGTGCATAAATTCAATAGAATCATATATTTTATGTTCCGTTTTAGCAGGAAACCTAAGACAACTTTAGGAGTAAATTAAGCTTAGGACTCAAATTACAGTTGTCATTTTAAAGTGTTTTTTAATATTTATTTACATGCATATGCCCTCTGAAGAAGCAGGACAGAGGTCTTTGGCCCCATCCAGTGTGGCTGCTCTTATGTTTCTTATGCAATCTGGAACAGCAGGACGTGGGAGGAAGGGAATGCAAGTGTCAGGAAGGGAACACTGCTGGATATGAAGATGCTACAGGTCTGTGCCATCACACACTTCTGCAAGACAGGAGTGTCGGTCCCTCACATCTGCTGAACAGGCCACAAAGTCCTGCCTGGTTGAGCTGTGCCAGGAAGAAACATGAAGGAGGGTTTCTATCGTCTCTGCAGGAAGACCAATGGCCAAATAATGAAAGGTTTAGCATGGGATGCAACTGAACTGATTTCATTAGCTGCATCTACCCTTTATTGCTATTTTTCATTGTTGCTGCTGCAGTGCTGCCTAGAAATCTGAGCCTCATGGTGCTCCAAGCTGGAAATACTCCTAAGAAGGTTGTCTCGGAAACCTGAAACAATAAGAAAAAGATGAAGAGGAGGAAAAACCCTTTAGTACACAGAGGACAGTGCTAGTGTTGGGTAATTTCTGTCAGACAGATGCAGGACACACTAGAGCAATATGCCAGGATAATGAGAGCCAGAAACAGCTACAGCTGCAGCAGAAGAGCTGCATGGTTCCACTGTGCTCTCTGGCACAGGGAAAGGAGCACAAGGGGGCAGCTCACTTAGCCTTTCCAGCTATTCCACAAATAAGAACAACTTTTTGTGTCACATGTAGTCACTCACACCTGTGAAAAGTGAGAATAAAGCAGCATTTCTGTGCTGATGGAAATGTTCACACAAAAAATCAGGACCTTGATATTTTATGAATCATTAGTTTTGCCATTAGTCTACACTAAGTAGACTCCCGAAGCAACTGGGACTTAGAGACTTAACTAGGAATTTACTTAAAGGAAAGAGTAATTTCAGCTGCAAAGCTGTAACAGTCAGTCTAACAGTGGGCAACTGATAAAATGCAATCTGGTAAATGAGCTGAGCTAGTATTTCTGAGCCACTACCACATGAAAAGGTCCTATCAGGTCTCAATTGCTGAGGAATTCTGTGGGCTTTACTGCTCTTCTGCAACCCACATGTCATCTGGCTTCAGAGAATGTTTTCAATGTTTCATAACCTTAAAATCCCAAGTGACCTAGAAAAGCTTGCCTGTGCTTGTTTTATTTATGTTGCTGATGGACTTTTCCAAGTGATGAAAAATACTCAGCTTCACTGCCATGCTTAAGAATCATATAATCGTACAATTGTTTAGAAAGGAATCCTTAGGAAAGTTCATCAAGATAACCCAGCACTGCCAAGCGCAACACTAAACCATGTCTCTAAGTGCTGCATCTACATTTCCTTTTAAATACCTCCAGGGATGGTGACTTCACCACTTCCTGGGCAGCCTGTTCCAAAACCGAACCACCGTGTCTTCACCACAATGAAGAAATTTTTCCAAATATCCAATCCGAACATTCCATGATGCAAGTTGAGGCCATTTCCTCTTGCCCTATCACTTGTTACCTAGAAGAAGAAGTCAGCCCTCACCTGGCTACAGCATCCTTTCAGAGCAATAACGTCTCCCTTGGGCATATTTTTCTCCAGGCTAAACAACCCCAGCTCCCTCAGCTGCTCCTCATAAGACTTGTGGCCTTCTACTGAAGACTGAGGCAAAGAATATGTACCTCAGCCTTTACCTTCATCCTTTGTCACTGTGTTCCCTCTGGCATCTAATAAAGGATGTAGATTCTCCTTAGCCCTCCATTTGTTGGTAATGTATTTATAGAAGGATTTTTTTATTGTCTGGCAGTAGACAGGTTAAGTTCTAGCTGGGCTTTAGCCCTTCTAATTTTCTCCCTCCATAACTTCATGATATTCTTGTCCTCCTGAGTTTGCCTGCCCCTTCTTCCAGAGGTCACAAACTCTCCTTTTTCCCCTGAGTTCCAGCCAATACTCTTATGTGCTGCTGTACACTCCAGGAACCTTCTCGACTGTTTCCTCTCTGCTCTATTTCCAGCAGACATCTGGTAAGTAGAAGTCCCTCCACAAGAACAAGGACTAGCAATTGTGAAACTCCCAGCTGCTTATAGAGTCTTTCATCTGCCTCTTCACCCTGGATGGATGATCTTTAACAGATTCCCACCAGGATATCTCACTTGTTGGCCTTCCCCCCTCATTTTACCCATAAATACTGAACCCTTCTGTCACCATCATCAAGTTCTAGACAACCAAAACACTCCTTAACATACATGGCTACCCCAGAAGGAGGTCAGGGTGTTGAGCAGAGACTGTCAGCCTTGGGTGGCCTCTAGCACATTGACAAGAGTGGGAAGAGCCATTGGTCTGGGAAGGGAACCCCAATCCACATATTCTGCACAGGCTATTTTTACTGCCAGGTATAATAGAAGAGGGAGCTTGCAGGTGCCTTCACATGGTTCTGCACCTCAGCTCTCTCTGCACATCCCCAGACATGGAGATGGTGACAGAAAATTTAACTGAGATTGCAGAGGCAGGGGAGTACAGGCAGGAGAGGGGGAGATCTCTTGGAAAGAGAGAAAAGTACTCTTTGAAGAAGATAATCTGTCCCAGAGGCTGTAGTTGTACTAAGCTAAACAGCAATGGCCTCATCCTTTGGCTCAGAGACTGATTGATAAAAATACTGTTAAATTGCGCTGGTCTCCAAAGCAGGGCTGCCACACACATATTGCCTATTAGAAGCAGCTCCTGCTCCAGTTCTGAATCACACCAGCAAAGTATTGGGCCAGTTGACCCAGATCAACTATTTAAGAAAGTAACACTGGAGAGTACTATTGGGAAGAAATGCCCTGCTGTGTTCCCCGTTCCTGTGGGATCCTGCAAAACCTCCTGCCAATTGCCTTACTGGTGGCTGAAGAGAAGGCAGGCCAGCGTGGGGCAGCTACTCACTGCCCTTGAGACCTGGATACTCTTGCAGCCCTTACACAACACTCGTCCACTTCAGTGTCCTCTGTGGGACAAGGCTGTGCAACTCCAAGGGCAGGCTGTGCTGTGGGAAGCAAGTCCTCCCAAAATGGCCAGCAAGCAATGGCAGTGTTTCACAGCCAAGGCTAGAAGTGGTCAGAGCACCAAGTCGCCAAACAGCTCTAGCCCAAATCCACAGAAATCCCATCTGGTCTTTCCTCTGAGCTGAACCTGCACTGCCAGAGGCAGTCCCACAGCCATGCTTCGCATGGCGCTCCAAGGGATGCAGCTCTTGGCTCTTGCCTGAGTCAACAGCTGCCCCTACCCAAAGTACTGGGACTTGGGTTTGCTACTGCAAAATATCCCGCGTGCATAAATACACGCTAGACATATGTGTTTAAATACATGCTAGACATACAGACTGTGGTCTGAACATTCTTTGAGGAGTGGGCAGTCCTGCTCAGAGTGCATGCTACTGAAAATCTGACAGTAACAGCATCACAAGTAAGAAAATGCAGGATTAATAATGGGAGGGGGAGGAAAGCAGTAAATCAAATGTATTTTCCTGGTACTTTGTCAATACCAACTTTAGACAACTTCATTAGAGAGATGAATATGCAGGCTACAAGCTTCTTACTTAGGAATCAGCTTAACCAAACAATCCCTGTTTACTATCAAATCTGTTTGATGGGAATAATTTAGGGAAGATGAGCTGAACTGTATTGACAAGTTGTGTCTGTTGTCTCTGAAGGTATCACTGGAGAACAGATGTCTTTCTTTTTCTGTGCAATTCCCCATCTTCCTTCTGTGTACCAGTTCCATGATGTCCCTAACAGAATCAGTGGCTGTGAAGAAGTGAGAGCATGGAATTGTAGCTTCCCATACAGAGTTAAAACTTGCCTTACATTGCATAAAATTCTGTCCAAGTCATGCCTAAGCTTTAATTTTTTTTTCTTTTTTTTTTTTGGTGATGAAAAGGATATATTATATGCAAATACTGACCACATGCACAGAAACCTTGGAGGGCTGTAATATCCAAGGACCTCTACAAATGAGGAAATTCAAAATAACTATACTGGCGTGAAACAGAAAACCCAGACTTGAAACAGAAAACTCAGACTTGATAGTTGAGGATTTGGGCAACACCTGGTTTTTAAAAAAAAGAAAAAAAAAAGCACAAATCCAAAAAACATGTAACATGTCCCTGGCTGCATGTATTCTGGCTGCAGTCATGCCGTAAACAGATTTTTTTCTTCCATGAGCACACAGGGATGGTTTGCACAGGAAACAATCAATAGCTGCCAGGCAGATATACTTGTTAAATGTAGTCATTCCAAATTCAGTAGCACATTCCATTTCCCAGCCCTGGGTGAGGCAGGGGTTTTCCAGAGCGCTCCTCTGTGCTGCGTCAGAGAGCATTTGGCCTGCGCATTACATCTCAGATGCATTATGATTTTATTTAGAACACACTTTAGCTCTGCAGGCTGCAGAGGCAAGGTGCCAGTCTTCAGCAAGAGGGGGAAGGACTATAAATAGTACAGGCTGGGCTGCCACTGGCAGATTTTGGTGTGCTTAAGTTTCTGGTTTTGCCTGGGAGAAGCAGAAATCCAATCTGCTGAGGAGATACTGCACAGTACAGGCAGAAGCAACAGCTCTTCTCTCCAGCCAGTAACTGTCCTTCATTTTCTAGGTACACAGGAACAGCCACTTACCTTTAATGAACAAGGACACCACCTTCCATCTGTGCTTTGCACCAGCGCTCAGTTTTTTGCAAGCTCTTGATATGCAAACTGTCATGTGTTTTCATGGAACTAGCTATTCATGAGGGGAACACATTCCTCCATTTTCAAGAAAAACAAATGATGTTATGATAATCCTGTATTCCCTGTCATTTGTTCCAGGGAGCCTTTGCTTTGGGGGAGGCGTCTATTCAGAGCGCTTTCCACCTAGGAAATTTGTCTCTAATCCGAGACAGCAAGAAGTAAAATGAATCCCAAAATTAAGTGCACAGATGTTACACATATTTAATATTTTCGAGACTCATGTAGATTTAAGAATTGTTTAATAGTTCTTGCTCTAAGTTGCATCCCCATCATATAGGCACACTAGGTGATCTCTCTGGAGTTGTTTTGAATAAAAAAGGGACATTTTTGGTTTAGGACAAGTATATAAAAATAACACCAAGGGCCCAGTCCTGTGCTCAGGAGATTTTTTGTTTTCCCTCACATGTACCTACACAGAGAGCTTTTCCTTCCATTACTCTGTGCTTGACTCAGAGTTACTGTTAAAGAGAGAAACCCTATTTCCACCAAGTTCCACTGCCTTTCACACCTTTCAGTGAGAATATTTTATTTACAGCACAAAGCTAATGTGAGCCATCTTTGAACAGTGCATTTTAGACTGAAAGCTCTTGAATTCTTTGAACTCCACACCCCCGAAGCAAGCTGCAGCCAAGAGTGCAGAGTAATGGTTCCCCCTTTTCCCTCCTGCTGGAATGCACCCTAAGAGGGACACCATTTGAAGTAATTTCAGAATATGCTCTCAACATTATGCCATGCACAAAAGCAGATGGGATTACTTGGGTCAAAAAAATCATATACTAAATATTACACTTGAAAGCAAACCATCTTCGGGTAGACAGCTGGATCTCATAAATCTTTGTCTTCCACAAAATGTTAGCCTACATTCCCTGTGTTTTCATCCCTGCTGGCCCTTGCTAAATCTGAGATACAAGAACCTAAGTTTGTGGGCAAGTTAGAGGAGAGTGTCAGTGGCCTCCAAAAACCATGGACTTCCACAGACACACTGCGTTTATGGTCAACTGCAATGTTCCTCTGGCTCACCCTCTGCTACACAGGTATGAAGGATTTCTCCATTCCACAAAGTCTAGGGCTTAATAACTAGTAAGCCTTTTCCATCCACAGGTGCCTCTTTTTTCTCAGCTGGTTTAATCAATGAAGATACCCAGGAATTAAGTAATGAAGTAATATCAATGAAGATACCCAGTTAAGTAAGGACAATTTTATCACGCTTGTATTTAACTGGAATCTTCAATGAGAGAAAGCACCTGAAGTCTCTCTGCTAAAGCTTGTCTCCAAAACAGCAGTGACTGACAAAATATAGGCAAATTTGCATGCCATTTCTCTTCTAAATTGTGATTTAGCTAAACTCAGTATCACTTTTCTGACACAAGCTATTATTTGGAGGAGAAACATATCTAGATTTTGGGAAGCTGTAATTGCTTATTGAAGCAGTGAGATTGCAGCAGTAGCACAGAGGCGTATCAAGGTCCAGTTTCAAACCATCAGCACGTTCAGACCTTTCAGACCTGCCTCACCCTCTGGCACATGGTCTGCTGCAATAGAGAACTCATCAGTCCCCAGCAGACTGGAGAGACAGACAGAATTTGTCAGATATCATTTCCTCATTCTGAAGTCTGAAGAAACAGCTTCACTGCAAATGGCCACAAAGGACTTTTCTGTTGTTAACATGGACAAAGCTAACATTTTCCCATCATAATCTGGCTTCAGAAATAATTACTTTTATTTGAAACTTGCACATGCGAGTAAGATGAAAGCAAATACCAGAGAAAGAAGTGACAAATGAAATAATTAGGTTAGAAAATTCACACCATACCTCCATAAACAGAGGACAGTAACCAGCTGTACCTCGTAAGAACTGGCAGCAGCACACACTGGTAAAATCAGAAAAGAAATACACTGCAGAGAGAACAGGGAGTTACAAAGAGAAGTTCAAGTGAAACTACAGTTAAAAAGCTTCTCTGTCACAGAGTTTTGAAGAATTACTGAATCCATGAAAAAAAAGAGAGTACTTTTGATACCTTATAAATGTTTTCTCAATGGAGATAAGTTTTGCTGTAAAATGAGTAGTTTTATCTAAGTACTGCACACTGTTCTTGTAAACCTATGCAAATATATTACTTCTCTAAATCTCTGGATGTTTGAATAATATACTTTGTTGATATTAAGAAAACACTGTCAGAAACTGAAATAGTTCATGCCTCAAACACTGATATAAAGCTTTGCTCATTATAACAAAAACTGTATAAAGAAACTACAACCAAAGAAGCCTCGGTGAGGATACCTGACTGGGACTTTGCACTGAAAGTCAAACTGCTGAGATAGGGGAAACCTATTGTTCAGTCGTCTCAGGCTGAGGGAAAGGAATGCATCCACAAAGGCCAAAGCCACCAGCTGTGCTGAGAATCATCCCCGGCTGAGTTTGGGGTGGGGGAGAGCACAGCTCACAAAGCCAGGTTTGCACAGACTTCCCCCAAGCCGAGGGGAGAGGAGGAGGTTTTGGGTGCATGGCACAACCTGTGGTGAGAGACAATAAACACTCATCCTCCATTACACAAACTGGGCCAGCTGTGGAACCCCCAAGCCCACAGGCCACATCCACGGGACATTCATGTGAGAGGCAGCTGAGGGGGTGTCTTAATCCATCACAGACCCCCAAAGTGCTCGGCCTTGCCCCACAGGACTGCACGTGATGCAAGCAGAGTCTGCTGCAAGAGACTGCCCCCTCACCCAGGGAGACATCCCTGGGCATTGCCACCTGGCCTGAGTGGATATTAACCCATGGGATCCTGTGCTTTTCAGGGGGGACAATCACCACCAAGACCACCTGGAGAGGACCAACGCAACATTGCTGGGATCCACGGATGGTGGTATTTTCTTTAGTATGTCTCTGTCACCCTCTTTCTGTCCCCTCCACCTCTTTTCCTACTTCTTCCTTTCTCTCTTTTCCTCTCTTTTCCTCTCTTTCTCTCTCGTATTTACTATCAAATAAAACCCATACTGCTGACTGGCATATGGTCTTGTTTGCACCTTAATTCGAGCAGAGGTATTTCTAAGAACCTTAATAATCAGATCATAACAAACACTACATATAATTTTATTTGTAGAATATCAAGTTGAAAACAGATATAAAAACAACAGAACATATAAACTTGTTCAGAAACCCAACTAAAATAATAAACCAGTGCATTTTGCTTGATAGTTTAATTTCAATATGACCTTCAATAAAAACCTTACTCCATTAAACCTGAATATTTCAGCCTTTGTTATCATTTCTCTACCATATTAAAGAATCCTAAGTCACTTTAACAGTCATTCTAATTAATATATCCAATAACACAAGTAGTTTCTGAAGTAGTTCCCATTGCATGAATGCACAGGACAATACTATATATGAAAAGCCAAACCATTTAACAAGTGTGAAGAGATTTGCACTATGGATAAACTGAACACAAGTGAACTCTGAAATTACAGAGCTGCACTAACACAAAGGCACATTTTATTTTAAGTGTAAATTCACATTTCTAGAAGGTCTTTTGTGCCCAGGCAACTTCAAAGTCATCACAGCACAATCAGCCAAACAACTCTAACTGCACGTATCTGAACTTTCAATAGAAAGATCTGGCTTCTATTTCTTTAATCCAGTTTTATTAAGGAAGAAATTAAATTAGAAACAGAAGGGCTCCCTCTCCCATATTTACAGACTGCAAACTATACTGCTTTCTCATCAGAAATTCTAGTTTTCTTGTCAAATTTTGTTAAGCTTCGTAACTATCAGCACCCTCACAGTTTGGTCAAAGGCCCCACAAACACAAAGTCCCTTTTTGTCAGGGCTCCAGTCCAGGCTAGAGATGGGCTGTGTTGACAGAGTCACATTCTGCAAGAGACTAACAGACCCTGCCACCCCCATCTCAGATCCTTCAGAATCCTTCTTTGAGCGCTGGGCTGGGTACTCACTGCCAATGAGAAAAGTAAAATAAAAACAAGCGTTTAGAATTTATTGATACAAACACATCATCATCCTCTTTATTTCCTGCTCTATAGATAAGGCAAATAAATGTCTTAAAAGTAATGAACAATCATATCCAGCTATATCTAGACTGCATACTTTAGTAGACATTTCATGAAAGACAAAAGGAGGCAGGACACCTCTCTCCTATAGCCCTTCATTTTTTAACTGGTTGGCTTTTGCCACAGGCAGAAAAATTTCATCGTAACTATGCTTCTGAAACTTAATGCAGCTACTCGCATTTAGCACAATTAAGTTATTTTTCCAAGTAATGTAAGAAGATGTAAACATAAGAATCTTTAAAACTCAAGGCTTTCAGTATTCCTCTCAAATATAACTGCTACCATATGAGAATTTTAAGAAACCCATTTTTTTCCATTTATCTCCTTGTTAACCAAGGATACAATTAGATTTTCATTATGTTAAGACAACAAGTGCAAAATTCACCTGTGCTGTCACATTCTCTTAGGGATTAATTCAAAATTCCAGTACTGACACTGAAATTACCCTTTCTACTGCATTTGTAAGCAATAATTTGAACCAGATATTCTGAGGCTGGAAGCAGGACCCCACTCAGCATTTTCAGGAAGATTCTTTCTTAAAACATAAAATGGTTGGTTTCTTACTCCTGGCTGGAGAAGTGATCACTTACTATTTCCAGAGATGAAGACTTCCAGATCCTCCACTCGTCATAAATACATCTCTGTTCTGTGGCAGGTGCCGAACCTGCCAAATGGTAGATTTTTGTGCCTAATAAAAAAAAAAAAACAAACCAGCATTGTACAGAAGTCATTTAGGGATAAACTTCATAGGAAAGGACATAGAATCTTATAACAGAGATCACTTCTATGAAGAGAGCCCAGCCTTCCCATGGTGGATGGTTAATTTCACTGTATGACATCTCTTAAAATCATTACTGGAAGGGAATATACTACAAACATTGTGCAAACCCAACAAACAGTCAACAACTCAAACCTCAGCCAGGGCACAGCAAGATCATATAGCAATAGAAATCACTTAGGGAAAAACCCAACACATGTTCTCTGACTTAATGCCTATCTGTCTGCAACTGTCCACAAGGAAAAGCTTAAATGCACTACAGGAACAAAAAAATCTATTTTCACATTTTGATTATTACAAACACTAATTCACATGATTACAAACACTAGTAGAAAAAGTCTTTGATTCAGAATAAGGTACCTCCAACACCTTATCTGCTTTGAATGATAATATGGAAAATACTAAGAGATACTAAGTTGAAACTCAGCTTTTTCTTAAAAAAAGGCAATCCTAAAGAATTTCACTGCAAAAGTGCTTTTTCTTGGATTATTACCAGAGTTTGCTCACTTTTAAAAAAAAAATTAAAATTTACCATTTTATAAAGTAATTTGAGCATTTATTACCTATTTGTACTATACCTGTAGTACACTGACAGTATGAATTTAGAAAGTTTGTCTCTTATAAAGAAATTCTCAGCCTCCCCATACCTTCTCTGAAACAGAAGCAAAACCTTTGGTTGGATGCTGAGTTCTCATATCAAAAACATGGAATTTTCCCTCAAGCGATGTGGCCACCAGCTTATTCATATTTATATCTTTTCTGTCAAACTCCACACTGCAAACCTGGAAATAGAACATTCAGTCTTGTAATTTAGCCACTGTTAAAAAAATGGGTGTTTTGTGATTTGTAAATATGTACTAATCATTGGTTATTTCTACAATGACATCATCACCAATTTGGAAATAAACAAGTTCATCTGAAAACATGAATCCTGTTGAAAACATGAATCCATCTGAAAACATGTCCTGATCAAGAATGTGAGGGGTACAATTTGCTGGACTTAAAGAAAATTAATCCTTGGTATAATCTCAGCAGAAATGTCTTCTGGGTAAGTTTCACACAGACAGAGTCCTTTTAATTTTTCCATCCTGCACAGGAGCTGGAACTAAAAATACTTTTATGGTTTCCTTACCCCATTCTTAATGTTGGTCTCCCATCGTAGTGACATGGTTTTTAAGTCAAACAGTTTAATGTCCCCATTGTCATATCCAGCACATACAACACGTTCTTCTTGATTGTAAGCATTGCCTGGGCACAGAGAGAGAATTAATCAGAAAACACAAAACCTCTTTAGCCTGTAAATTTCAGAAGTCCCAGGCCTGCAGTTCAACTTACATTTATACAACAACGACAACAAAAAGTTACTGTTGGGATATCAAGATTTGGTGACCCAGATGGTTTTCAAACCTAAAGGGTCTACAAAAATCTTGTGTAGGACACAAGCAGCTTGTTCTCTCCAAAGAAAAATGCAGAGCTCACATCAAGCATTGCTGTTGTATTTAATTAGCTCTTAAGCTTCAAGGGTCTTCTCTTAAATTAACACCTTAATGCTTGGTAGTTGGAATTACACTACAACAGTGATGGGCTCCCTGTACATGGCAACATTTACACTCCTTCAGGACCACACAGCTGGATATACTGTTTTAACATTCCTAGGAACAAAAATAAAGCTTGCACAACTCATCTGTGAAACCACAGGGTCATCAAATAATTTAGGTTGTAAAATACCTTTAAGATGATTGAGTCCAACTATAAATGATGACCAAAAGTGATTAGAGAATGACTCCAAAACCCAGCTACTATAAACCCGCAAAACTGGCTTATTTTTAAGAAAAATAAAACGCACATGAATTTGTCAGTGTAAAAAAGCAAAGCCTGCTACTTATGCATCCATACAAAATAAAGCATTCCATTCCATAGCATTCTGAAGTACATTGATAACCATCAAAGCACAATCATATTAGAGGGAAGAATGGTCATAATCTGATCAATTACCAAATGCCACAGTCCAGCAGTCTCTTTTGCTCTCCCCCTGTACAGGTTCCATATTAGCCACAGGAGTGTCTTTCTGCCTCGGGTCCCACACTTTCACAGTTCCTGGGAAAGAAAGACAATAGATTTTGTGTTAGGAATACACTGTCATGTTGCATTCATCTTCCCAGGAAAGCCCTTTGGCTTTTCATCCTGATCATTCAAAAGACAGGGGCAACTCTTTCAATTCTAGAAAGCCTGACTGCGTTTAGTGGATATAAGAAAGAACCACAAAACCAAACAGAAACAGAGTGAAAGCATTTGTTAAGGATGTGTTTTCTCTAGCTGATATTTTGCATTTATTCTTCTTTGTATTCCTTCTGTCTCATACCCAGTGATAACAGTATATTTTCCTTATCTGTGGCTTCTAGAAGAATTAGAGAAAATCAGTCCCAAGCAAGATTCAAAAGACAGGGTACAAAGAACTAGTTGCAACAGCTTGTAACTAGTTCGGATGGCAGACTGTGCCCTGCCATCAAGAGCTCACAGGCTCAGAGGAACTGGGAAGACTTGCAGAGTTCACTAACTCACCATCTCGACTGCCAGTCACAATTTCTGGTGCACCTTCCCCAATTCCTAAGCCACCTACACCATCTATACTGTTTATGATTTCCTTATGACCTTTCACAGAATACACTGGTATTTCAGGAGCTTCTAAATTCCTAGGCAAGAAAGAAAAAGAACAGAAAACATGGCATATTTCCTTGACACTCAGGATTTGTATAAAAATGAAAGGAAACTTGAGCACAAATCATAAAAACTCAGATTAACGGTGAGAACAAATATGGATATCACCCCTAAGAGTCATGGGTCTTTGTTTGATTCCTTCTTTGGCTACTGCTTTGGACTGGGCCAAACAGCTTTGCTCAGTTCTGGACCTCCCTGTTTGTAAAGGCAGTTGTGGGATTCATCACAGCAACCGTTCAGACCCAGCTTTTATGCTGGGCTCAAAAATTAATCACACTACAGTTCAAAATACTCCAATTAGCTTTACTTCAAGTCAGTCTATAAAACAACTTGATTCACTGACCTCCACCTAGCTCTGACTGGCTGGTCTTTAACTTCAGGTGAATATTGCATCCAGCCATGAGTTTCATGAATTCTATTTTACTTTTCAACTAGTGACTGTTCCATGTCATTCTTGCTATTCCAACGGAACCAGTTGTTCCTCGACATAGGGAAATATAATGATAATAAACAATCCCCTTTTGACACCACTGCTTTATTTGATAATCAGTTTACCTAGAAATTAATAATTAATTATACAAATAATTCAGGGACATGAAGAAAACATTTGAAACATCAAGATTAAAAATATGTATTTAATTTAGACATGAAATTAAGGTTGAACACAACCTCTTGTTTGTACTCATGCATCCATTCAAAAGCCTCTTTTCAGAGGATGACCTCACAGAACTTTAACAGGTCTTTGTAGCTGCACACAGAAGATGAGAGTGAAGCAGCACTGAATTAAACACTGCGCAGAATTCACCTCATTTCTACAAAAGAAGCATGGTTCAAATACAGTAGCCAGCAATGCTTGCCCTGGGTCCCAATCATGGGCAGCATGGAGAGCACCTCATGCAAAAGCCACATACACAAACGTCTGCTCAGACAGGCACAGACAACATTAAGTGACAAAGCTTCCAGAGAATATCTGCGCTTACCATATGTTAAGGTTTCCATCAAAATCTCCCGTAGCTAAGTATCTTTGCTGCAGAGATGTAGCACCAAAAGTTCCACATTTTATAGGTTTGGGCTTTTCAATCTTTTAAAGAGAGGAAACGTCTGTGTCAGCACATAGAAAAGGCAAAAACACCTGCAGACCATGCAGTTCTCAGGAGGGCACAGGGGCAGGTGTCAGCGAAACACACATGGGATATTTGGTGCAAAATGCTATCAAAATAGTATTGAAGGCAAGCTATGCTTTAAGTTTAGTCCTTGTGCACAGAAAAGCAGAGTTTACTGGTCTTAAAGAAAAACACTGTCTTTGCTTGTGGCCTAGTGGAGCCTTATGCACCTGAGGCACTGCTACTCCTCAGAACAAGCAAACACGAAAAGGTCAATCTGAGGGGAAAAACAAACAAACAGAAGAGCAAATAACTAGCTAACCAAAAAGACACCAAAAAAACAGCCAAAACCCAACCAACCAACCAACCAAAACCGCAAACAAACAAATAAAAACACCCCAAAGAACCAAACACAACCAGAAACCTATAACGCAACCCACGAAAAATGCCTACGAAGCACGGCAGCAAACAGAATCATAGACCAAATTAGTTGGAAAAGACCTCTGAGATCGTCCAGTGGAACCTATGACGGCACACCACCATGTCAACCAGACCATGGCACTGAGTGCCACACGCAGTCTTTCCTTAAACATCTCCGGGGACAGTGACTCCACCTGGGCAGCCCATTCCAATGCCTAATCAGCCCTTCTGCGAGGAAATTTTTCCTAATGTCCTAAACCTCCCCTGGTGCAGCTTACGTGTATGCCTCCCTGTCCTGCCACTAGCTGCCTGGCAGAGGAGACCGACTCCCACCTGGCTGCAGCGTCCTTCCAGGGAGTGGTAGAGGGCGGTAAGGCCACCCCTTACCAAGAACCAAGCGGGTCTCACGGGATCAGCACATTTAAGAGGCAAATCAAATCTTTATCCCCGCTCTTTATCCCCTGGCTCTGGACAGGCGCTCCCGCGGGGCCGGCGCTCACCTCCCGCAGCAGCTCCAGGCGGGCTCCGTGCAGCTCGTACAGCTGCACCAGGCCGGTGCCGCGGGCGGCGCTGCCCAGGCACAGCAGGCGGGCGCTGCGGGGCACCCACTTGCAGTCGAACACGGTGTAGTTGAGCGCCTGCTGGACGTGCGACACCACCTGCGGCCGCTCCATGCACGCAGCCGGCAGCATCCCGCCCCGCCGCGGCCCCGGCGGATGCGGAGGGAGCGGCGGCCGGCCCCTTCCGGCGGCGGCGGCACCACGTGTGTTCCGCGGCCGGCATGGAGAGCGAGGCGGCGGCGGGCGGCGGCTTCACCAGCGTCGTGTCCCGGCGGAGCCGGAGGAAGCGGCGGGGGGGCGGCGAGGAGCCGGCGGCGGGAGCTGCTATGGATACGGCGGAGCCGCGGCCCAGCAAGCGGCCTGCCTTCCCGCCCGTGGCCGCCGAGGCGCTGGGGGTACGCGGGGCACCGGGAAAATGCCGCCCTGCTGCTCTCGGCCGTGCCCCGCCTCACGGGCTGCTGTCTCTCGCCTGCTGCAGGTTGGGAAGGGCGAACTGAGGAAGATCCCTGTGCCGGCCAACAGGTACACGCCGCTCAAGGAGAACTGGATGAAGATATTCACGCCCATCGTGGAGCATCTGCAGCTTCAAATCAGGTTCAACTTGAAGACGAGGAATGTTGAGATCAAGGTAAGGAGAGCAACTTCTGCCTTCCCCACTGACTGGAGGAGAAGTTTGTGTGCAGACTTCATAGCACCTTCCAGTATCTGAAGCCGGAGAGGGGCTCTTTGCCAGGAGCTGCAGTGGCAGGACAAGGAGTAATGCACACAAATTGAAAGAAGGGAAGTGTAGTTTGGATGTTAGGAAGAATTTTCTTTACCGTGAGAGAGTAGTGAGACACTGGAACAGGTTGCCGAGGGCCGCCCCAACCCTGACAGTGTTCAAAGCCAGGTTGGATAAGGCCTTGAGCAGCCTGGTTTGGTAAGAGGTGCCCTTGCCCATGCCAGGGGGTTTGGGACTAGATCATCTTATGATCTACTCCAACCCTTTACCATTCTGTAATTCTACCTCCTGAAAAGCAGGGCCTCTCATGGGTGCTTTTGGTCCACAGATTAAAGACTAGAGAAGCTGTGAATCCCATATAATGCTTGGAAAAAGAAACTGTGTTATCACCTCATCAGGGATTAAATCTGGCAATTATTGCTTCGAACAAGTACTTACTGAAAGTAAAATCCAAAAATATAAATCTGTTCCAGAAGGAGCCAGCAGAAGCTGGGGGAGTGTTAATTTTTGTAGGAGAAAATTATGTACTGTAGCATTAAGGAAGAATTTTCGTCCATGTCTTAGATATGATTTTGTAATTCAATGTATTCCAGCAGTTTAAGGCTACTAAATACTTCCCTGACAGTGAGTAAACAGTATCTTTTATGGGGGCACCGAATCTTCAAATGCGTTTGTTTGTAGCAGATGGTAAGGGCCCATAATTTAATAGCATGTGATTTTTCTTTAATGGATTACACTGGAATAGTATAGGGCACAGATACCAATAGAGACCTATAAATGTTGTAGATGCCCATTCTTTATCCTTATTCCTCCTCAAGAATGTTCACAGCAGGAGTTTTTAAGGGCATATCCAAAGTTTTGACATACGGCTCACTGTATTAGCAATGTTGACATATGAGATCTTCCAATTTAATAGTGAAAATACAGACAACAGGAATTTTGCTCCTAACCATGAAATGTTATCACAAGTTTGATGGCAGGAACTGGAGGAAAGGTGACAGATTTATCCCTTATTTACACTTCCTAGAAATAAGTGCAGGAGAAAGGTAGGGAGGAACAGAACTCCTGCAGTTTCACTCAGTGACTGTGCAGGAGAAAAAACTGGGGTTTTAACACCACTTTTTGATATGAAATGTCATGTGAAAAGCAAGGTAGTTTCGTTCTTAATCAAGCTGATTCCATTTTGCCCATATCCATCATGAATATAAAACTTTTAAATTAATTTCATTCACCTGCTAAGGCATCTTCACAATACTGTCATTAGAATAACTCTCCTGCCTGTATCATCCTTCTCTTTTTTATGCTGTTTACTGTTGCAGTTTAGTTTGTGTTGGTTTTGGGTTTTCTCCACCAAAAGGGTTCTCCTCAGTCATTGGTGGTGTGGATTTTCAGCAGCTTCTCTCTTCTTTCCCTCCAAGCACAGGCTGATTTTTTAAGTCCTGATCCTAATTTGCCTGGTCTTAATTTGCAAACATAACTTCCTGTCTTGCAGACTTGCCAAGAGACCAAGGATCTCAGTGCTCTGACGAAAGCAGCTGATTTTGTAAAAGCCTTTATACTTGGGTTTCAGGTAGAGGTGAGTCTCCCAGCAGCCTGATTGTGAGATTGCTCCAGTTTGCTGACTTGTCCCTCGCCTATCTGCAGATTACAGTAAGAAATAAAGAAAAATCCGTAGATGGTTTTCTAGAAATAAATGTTTGAAATTGTGACTGGAGTAGACATCCAGTTTCTTAAGATAATGCCAGTTAAAAAAGTAGCCTTCAAACAGCACGTATTTAAAATTATGAAACAGAGGACATAGGTTGTGTGAGACAAGCATAAAACAATAATCTGTCTAATCTGTCTCTGAGGTACTCTGCACAGGTAGAGACAGTTCATTTTGCTTGGGCCCAAGCCAGTAACCTCCAGTCTGTGCAGAACTCACAGAATTAACTAGGTTGGAAAAGACCTCTGAGATCATCAAGTCCAACCTATGACCTTATTAACTAAACCATGACACTGAGTGCCACATCCAGTCTTTTTTTAGACATCTCCAGGGACAGTGACTCCACCACCTCCCTGGACAGCCCATTCCCATGCCCAGTCACTCCTTCTGTGAAGAATTTTTTCCTTATGTCCAGCCTAAACTTCCCCTGGCGCAGCTTAAGACTGTGTCCTCTTACCCTGTCACTGGTTGCCTGGGAGAAGAGACTGACCCCATCCTGACCACAGCCTCCTGTCAGGCAGTACTAGTGAGTGGTCTCCCCTGAGCCTCCTTTTCTCCGGGCTAAACAACACTATTCCTGATACAGGCCAGGATGCCACTGGCCTTGGCTATGTGGGCACACTGCTGGCTCATGTTCAATCGACCAGCACCCCCAGGTCCCTTCCTGCCTGGCTGCTGTCCACTCACTCTGTAGTGTTCTGTAGTGCTGCAGGGGGTTACTGTGGCTAAAATGTAGGACCCAGCCCTTGGAATTGTTGAACCTCATCTTGTTGGATTCAGCCCATCTATGGAGCCTGTCCAGGTCTCTCTGCAGAGCCCTTCTATCCTCCAGTAGATCAATGCTGGCACCCAGCTTGGTGTCATCTGCAAATCTGCTGATGGTATTCTCAATCCCCTCATCCAGATCATCAGCAGATACTAAACAGGACCAGGCCTGTTGGAGAAAAAAACCCACTTCTTGTAGTGCTCCTTGCTCTAGACCTGTACTGGTTTCACTGGTACTGGTGGGGCTGGGCTGAATGCAGGGGCCTCGAAGCATGTGTAGGGTTCTCTAGAGGGAAGTATTTATGTTGCTGTTGAAAAAGTGGATTTACCTTCAGCTACTATTTGATAGGTTACATGTATAAAGAGAACATCAGCTTTCAACTATGTGGTAGTGGGACAAAGTAACTTTGCTGATAAAAGATCTCCTGCTCTTTTAGGATGCCCTTGCTCTCATCAGATTAGACGATCTTTTTCTAGAGTCATTTGAAATTACAGACGGTGAGTATTTTCTGCTGTGGCATTCAAGAAGTTGTGCTTGTATCCTGCATGTTTTTTATTTTCCCCTGCTCCACTCTTATCACTTGCCCTCAAGGATCAGGAAAGCCAGAAACATTAATTTCATGTATTACGGGGACTCCTTGGAGTACCCTATTGAGCAGGATCTAAACCTGATCTACTTCATTTCTTAATGATCAACTTAACATTTCTACCAATGTTAAGTCAACTTAACATTTCTACCAATGTTAAGTTGGTGCACTTCGACTCAATTTCCTCAATCTGAAGTGCAGTGCCTTCCTCTGCAGTTCTGAAGGAGACTTTTGGGTGCCAGAAACCCTACATCAGCACTGGATGCAGTGTGCACTGCTAGTCAAAAAAGCCGAAATCCAGATGGATCTGTGTTCACCTGTGAAGATGCTTTCATAGTACTTGGCATGAGTTGTTTCCAGCAACTTGACCAAGGGAAGCATTAACAGGGATACACACGACTGCTGTTACCTTGGGCATGTTCTTCTCATTTCAGTCAAACCTTTGAAAGGAGATCATCTGTCAAGAGCAATAGGGAGAATAGCAGGGAAAGGCGGAAAAACCAAATTCACCATAGAAAACGTAACCAGGACACGCATCGTTCTTGCTGACGCGTAAGTACAGACTGACTTCCTCCTTGGCAAAGCACAACCCCTCAGCTAATCCACATCGTCTGCCAGGAACACAGATAACTTAAATTTTATCAATCTGTTGTAGAGCAGTAGTAAGAAAAAATACTGAAGTGCTATTTTTAATGAACCAGTTATTTGTCCTTTTGTTATGAGAATGACAGTGTCACCAACACACCCAGAATTCAGTCATTCCCCACAGCATAAGAATTCTGTTTTTTGAATAATCAAAGTTGAACTCACCAACCCAGCAATGTTTTCTTCCAGAAGCTGCTGCACTGTTAAATTTGCAAATGGTAAATCTATTTTAAAAGGATTTAGAAGAGCACAGGTCTTATGTTGTAGGTTTTGTGGGTTCCAGTTGGGTTTTATTTACAAATGTAGAAAAGAAACTAGTACACTGATACAAAATTCCGCATTCATCTCTAAACTCCAACTCTATTAAGTGTGTAATCACGTAAGTTACTTTCCAGTAACTACTGCTACTTTGCTTTTTACAGAAAAATTCATATTTTGGGATCTTTTCAGAACATTAAAATGGCACGAACAGCAATTTGCAATCTAATTTTAGGTAAGTCCTGTTATCTAATCTTCACTACATAGAGATCTTGCAGTTTGAGGAACTGCTTTGTAGCTCTCACCTTCTTCCCTGGCCTGTCCACACCTACATTAGGAGCAGGTAGCTTGCTGGCAGTTGGCTTGTTGCTCTCAAAGAAAAAATTTGAGGGAGAAGCAGGGAATCCAGGGCTTGCTTCATTGCTCCAAAACCCTCACCACACTGCAGAAAGATGTTCTGCTTTTTGATTTAGCTGAAGCATTCCCTAAAGGTTCTCGAAAGCCAAAGGGGGCAACCTACTCTGAAAGCAGAAGTTCAGCTCTGACTGACCTTGACCATCCTTCTCACCCTTTGGCTTAGTTCTCCACTTTTAACACAGGTGGGAGTGCAGCACATCAATTTTTGTGACAGATTATCACATTTGCTGACTGGATTTGTTCCTTCTTCTGCAGGAAGTCCTCCATCCAAAGTTTACGGCAATATTAGGGCAGTGGCCAGCAGAGCAGCTGAGAGGTTCTGAGCTGCACCACCAAGGACTGGGGCTTGGCAGTCCAGGTTCCTGGATACACAAGAGGCCTGGAGCTACAGAAGCTTTCAGTTTTCTGCTGGATTTGGAAGCCCAGAAGAAAACCAGGACTCTTTGTGCAGTCTGACTGCCTTTGGACAAGTGGTCTGATTTGAACATACCTAATGTTTCTGTACAGTAATTAAAAGGTATTTTAAATTGTGTCTGCATCAGAAGTACACAGTTTTACTTGAACAGGCTCAAACAAAAACCTGCTTCATTATGGATTTTGCGAACACCAGACTTTTAAGAGGCTGCTGTCAGAACTTCAGAAAGCCTCGGAGTTTAATGTTTTGAGCCTAAAGGAATTAGCAGAGTTAAGCATTTATAACCACATGTCATAGTTTAGTATCTTCCTGAAAAAAGGAAGAGTCAGCTGGAATGCAGAGTTCAATGGCAGGCTTGGTATCCTCTGCTGCTGCTGGAACAATGCATCACATGAAAAGAGTAAGACAAAGAGGTAAAGAACATATTTGAACGTAATCCTGAATCTGTACATATATAGATTCCTTCATTCCTAAAAATTACCTGTAAGGACAGCCTAGTGAAGCCAAGAGCCAGGTTAAGTACTTTCCAGTGTACCAGAGCACAAACAACTACAAGGTCCTGTGTCTCTTCCTCAAAATGCTACATAAATGCAACAAAAGTAGGGGGAGAGATTAGAGAGACCAGTCCTGGTATGATTTAAAAATGGGCCCTCTTCTTCTAAATCTTTCAAATGAAAACAAAAACTGAAATGAGATCATCAAACACACAAGCAGTAGGCATTTAGATCAATGTCTGAGTTTCCAGAGCAGCACTTCACAGTATGGGATTATCACTACATCCAAATTGATTCAAGCCTTCAGCTGTCAACAGATTTAAGACTTGCTGTGTTACCTAAACACACACTGCTTAGCAGTCTGAGCTATACAGGGGACAGCATATCCATTCTGAGCACCTACAGATGCACGTACCTGGTCACTATGTTCATTGGCTGCTTATGTCATTTACCTCAATTAGCTTGAAAGATAAAGGAGAGTGAGGCAAGAACACACAAAATTAATGTTTATCCTAAATCAGGTGTGTACTGACACCAACCCAAAGCAGCAGAGAGGAGAGGGCAGCACCCAGAAGGTCCAAACACCTGCACCCCCAAAGAGCACAGCACAGAGCTGGCTGTGAAGGGCATACGTGCACAGGAGAGCTGGTGTCACCAGCACAAGGCTCAGACCTTTCCCTGAGCAAGGAGCTGCCTTTCATTCTCCACCTACATTAATGTTAGGTTGGGTTGATTTATTTCTTAAACCACTTTCCACAGGGATTTCAAATGAAGTATGTTAGCTAGTTTGGACACTTAGCAGAGAGAACCAGAATGTGCCTTTAAACAACCTCAACATGTCTTGAAACACTGAAATGAACCCTGGAAGTGTTCCGCAGACTGCACCCTGTAGAGTTTTTCAGTGAATCTTAATAATCGAGGAGTGGACAAAAAAATATGAACAAGTTTTCTTTAGAGTGAGGTGCAGAGCTGCTTTAAAGTGAACAGGAAAGGTACTGAGCACCCCAGCCAAGGTTCAAATATTTTATTTTGTATTCGTATAGTATGAAGGTTCTTATAGTTCCCACAACATATGATGTAGCATGCAGAGGAAAAACTAAACATTCAACATAAATCATTTTTCCCCACACAAACTAAAAAAAAAACCTCATCCCTCCCCTTCCAGTCCCCCTAAGGAAGTAACATTAGCACTAATTTCTATAATGCCAGCCAAGATATGCACAAGCAAGAAAAATTGAAAGCATTTGCTAGAATGTTTGTAACAAATACTTATGTACAAAAAATTCACAAAAGACTAGTTCCCCCTTGAAGCAGAGCACATGGCAGTTGACACTGGAACAGATATAACCACTGGCTGGGATTATAAACCACGTACTGATCCAGAGGAAGAAAAAAGTTACATGTAGCGGAGATTTTTGTTTTGAACATTAACATTTACCAAAGTTTGGCAACATTATCTTTTAAATTATGCAAATTATGTAAACAAGAGGAACATTTCAAATCGATCTACATGCAAAACTTCATGTCATGCAAGGACACTAAGCACCTGGATTTCTTTCTCACAGACAGAGCCCATGATGTGCAGCACTCAGTTGAAGGAACAGCTATGGCAGACAGGTGCTCGATTGAAGAGGTTCAGACAACCTGCACTTTCCACTGCTCATTATAAAACAATTTTTTAATAGAAAAACTACTATACAGGAAAGATGTACTGTCCTAAAAAATCTAGCAAATGTTTTTCTTCCAGCCAATAGTACCACTGCAGAAAAGGGAAGGGATGATATAAAGTTTTAAAACATGGCTCGCTACTTTTATATCACACAAATATATCAAGTTACCTTCCATTACAAATTATGATATGGACAAATCTAGAAAAGAAAAAAATTCTCCAGGAAAAGGACTGGAGAACCACAAGAGGTATAAATTTAGATAATGTGAAGTTTTCCTCCTCTATGGCATAGGTTAACAAGATTTCCCCCCTGTAGGAATCCTATATACATATATATATAAAATATTACCAGTTATTTAGCTACCTGTAGTATTTTTTAAATGCAGGGGGGAAAACTACCATGGTTGAAACAACAGAATTTAAATGGCAAGAACATTTTATAATCTAAGTACTGTATAAAATAAGTAGACGGGAATCCTGCACAGTTATGTTGATCCTAATTTCATTAAGCTAAGCACAAGAGAAAATCATGAATGCGTCTAACACCTTAAGCAGCTGTATCTAAACTGAACCCAGAACAGCAGATTTCTCTTGGCTTCAGGACAGCTGTAACTGCTCCCAGTTCCTGGGTGATGGAATCTAACAGCCATCAAAGCATTCCGCAGTCACTATATGCACACGAGGACTAGTTCATGGCAGTAGCATTAAACTATATTCTCATATTAAGTAGAACTGTACTAAGCTATTTAGCAAAGAGACACAGTCCCTGGTAATATATTAACAGGTATAAATAAACTTAGTCTCCCGTGTTACAAAAAAAAAAAAGTAAGGTGGTTTAATAAGAAGCAATGCTTTGTCAGCCAGTCAATATATAGAAACATCTGAACAGTCACAGGAAAAGGAAAAAAGTTGACCTAACACCCAGTTAAAATTTTACATTCTTCTACTATATATATAAAACTGTGTGAAATAAAAGTAAGGATGTATATCCATATATTGAACTGTTAATATTCTGCTTGGCACTTTGTACTCTAGTTTTGTTTCTGAATCAAGTATATTAAATTAAAGCCCACCTAGCTACTACATATAGAAAGCTACATATATATCTATATATAAATACACACACACATATATATATATAGATAGATATTTCCTTGTTATAAAAGATGAAGAAAAATAAATTAAAAAGCCAACCCCTTCCCTTTCTCCGCCACACTGATATGCTCTTTCCATCTTCGCTGTCCTTCAGACTTTAAAGTGCTACACTGAGTTATTGAGAGAATAAAAGTTCAATAACACTTAGTTGGCTTCATGAGGCTCATGTTGGAAAATGTGGCTTCACAGAGAAAAATACTTCCATTTAAATACACAGAGAGCATTGCTGGACGTCTGGAGCAGATCTTCAGAGATGGAGAAGAAAGCAAAAGTGTTGGGTGGTGCCCCACAGAGTCACACGTCTACGACCATCTTTTTGTGGATATCTAGGCCTCCTACAACCTGGGAGAAAAACAAGGTACAGAAAGATGAGAACTGAAAGTTAGCAAGGTACAAAGAACACGTTCAATAGATGCATTCAGGTCAATCATAAAGACAGTACATTCCCTGGCCTCTCCACACTGATTTACATGTTACAAGTACTGTGAGAGATAAAATTAATTATGTACAAACCCAATTAGTTCAATATTAGTACAATTTACAGACTAAAGGGCCTAAAAACCAGTGCGCATAACATCCTTTTGGCATCCCTCTCCATCTCATATTATGACCTTGTAGTATGTTTGTGCATGTTAAATAAAAGGCTCACTTGACTTCTAAAACACCCTATAAAACTGTGAACCTTCCAGGAGAAGCAAAGGGCCTTAGAAACGGCAGCAGCATTTCTGACAGAATTGTACACACCCAGAAAAGAATTACCAGTGTTCACAAGTGTGTGATCCATGAAGAGCAGAAGAAGGAAAAATGCCATGTGGGAGGAACATTTTATAATGCGGGAACAAAATTCAAAGGCCAAATGGTATTTGCCAAATGTAACAAATAAAAAACTATTTTTGCAGATAGATGGCACAAGATTCAGAGAAGGTAAAATGCAAGAAAAAGGAGAAGAGGTTGTAGAACTGAAAAGCGTCTTATCAGGTGGTCAACAAAAACTGAAGAAATTAAAACTAAGGAAGAGGAAAATCCATCAGTAACACAAGAGAGGAAGCCTGAGCAGAAGCCCAAGGACAAAAGAAGAGGCAACATCACATTTGATGGATAGCTAGAAGACGACAGCCCAGTGCAAGAAATAAACAGGTAATGCACTAATCCAGACATTTGCAGGCTGCAGGCTCTGACTTCTTTGCAGATGACGTGTTTTTACAAAACGTCACAAAAATAACTAAATCCCCTTTAAAATAAACATCCCCAAAATGCAAACAACAGAACCTTTTCACTCTATAGTTGGCTGGATGGCATATTCCCCCCGACTCCTGCTTTTTTTTTAAAGGACTCACATTTTCATTGAGTATGAACAAGTTATATTTGAACTGAAGTTGTAAATTCAAAGACTAGGAAAAAAGCAATACCCAAGCCATGTTACCAGGTGTATCTTCCTTAATATACCACTTTAAATCAATGTATAAACAATCATTATTTCAATTTTCAAACGATCAAGATTCAATATGTCATTTTTTTGAGAAAAGAATTTAAAACCTGCTGTAAACTAATCAAATAAATATATATACCACATGGGTTGAAATCAACCCCTTCAGGTGTTAAATGCTACATTCAAGCATTCTGCTCAGTAAACCTTGAAGTTCTTAAAATGCACCTTAAAATGTTCTTAAAATATTTACTCTTTCTCAGAGCAGCACTTGAGAGGGTTTTTTTCCTCTCTCTGTAAATGACAAAAGTTTTCTTTGGAAGTTACTTACAGCACAGAATTCTTCAAAGGATATTCTTCCATCACCATCCTTATCTGCATTAATTATGGTTTTATCTACAATTTGCTGTAACTGAGTGTCTTTGAGATTGTTCCCAACCATCATCTTCAGCACTTGGAAGAGCTCTCCATTTGAGATATAGCCATCTTTGTCCATATCATAAATGCGAAAAGCAACTGCAGAAGCAAAAAGAAATAATAAAAAATAAATAAATCAACCATTTGGTAACAAATGTGGTCAGAAAAGAATATACACTCACTTCAGGAAACACCTGAAATTGTTTTAGCACCAGCAGTAAAAGAATTCTATAAACACAAAAAAAAAAAAAAAAAAATCTTCCACACCACAAATAAAGTACCCAGGCAGCAAAAAAATTACAGTCTTCCAGGAAACAGATGACTCAAAATCCCACCTGGTTACTTTGCTGCAAACAACTTGGCATCAAGACTGAATTTATTTTTAAGCATTTCAGCCTTAGTTATTGGAAGCTACATCCGTAACTGAACCTATCCCTTTTCTACTCCAAAAGCCTGAGTTGGGAGATGCAGTTCTGAAACAAGAAATTAATGCTTTTCTACTGTAATAACAAAAAACTGAGTATTATTCTTAGCCCCTTGTGTAGCAAGATGTTCTTAAATGAATTTACGTTTTTTAAAAATAGAAAGCAACTGAAATCCTTCAGAAGGCAACCCAACCTCCTCCAACCTTCCCTGCAGAAAAGAGTGCTAACAAATCTTCACACAAATACATGGCAAAACGTGCAAAAAGCTTACAATCTACTTCCATGATTTTCCACTCTTTAAAACAATCTGGATTTGCTGATTTCTTAATCTTAACTTTCAGAAGTGTGTTTTTGAGGATAAGAAATTTTTTTGTTAAGAAAAATCAAAATACTTACACCTCAACTTCTGTTCTTTATCTCCTTTGACACTGAACTGGGAGACTCCTTCTATAAATTCTAAATAATGCAAGGAAAACATGTAAAAAGAAGTGTATTTTTCAAAAAACAAAGAAGTCAACATTCAGAAAATTTTAGAAACTGTAAAAATAATCTAAATTGCCCCCTCAAATCTTTAAAATATTGCCTGCCTTGTGACACCTAAGTGTTTGCATACTTTGATACTTTAATGTTCTTCAGTGGGAGGAACCCCAAATCCAATGCAGCACTCACTGAACAGACACGGTCACACACCAGGATTGACGTAATTTTCTTGCAGCACCTGCACAAGAAGCTTACAGAAAACTCTAAGATCTTTACTAAAGCTACTCCAGTGGGGACTCTAATTGTCCTCTCAAGACTGGTTTCTCAATGTAAAGAATTACATGAAAACTAAAAACTGCTTCAAAAGAAAATACCAAAATAGTATTTTTCTGTAAAAGAAAATCGATTTTGCCAACTTCCTGTTCCCTCCCAAGAGGAACAGCTCTTGATAACTGTGTTAATGACAGCTCAGTGTCACAGACAACACGATCGTCATTGTTCACGACTGCCTATTTCTTACAAGGGAATTTTGAATATTTCCATACAACAATTACTGCTTTTGATCAAAACTCAATATTCTGGTTATACTGTAGCTACCCCTATGGAACTTTAAGGGGTTTTGCAAAGGTTAGCAGCTCTTGTATATTAATACTTTATTTAAAATGTTGGCCTGTCAGTATAAATAAGATTTAAGTACCTTCTCCAGTTTTTCAAAAATGCAGGAAAAACTGATTAACCTTCTGTAGTCATAAGCAACAAGAAATACTAAATAGTACCTCGAACAGAAGTTAGAAACATTATCACTTCTAAGGGTCAGAGATGGTTTTAAGACGAGCTAGTAATGAATAATATAACCTGTTGTTGCTTTTCATCATGAATATTTAAAATAAGTCTAAAATTTTGAGAAATGTATTAAATCAAATCTTCTGGGTTGTTTGGATTTTTTTTTCTTCAGGTGTCAATCTAATAGCTACCTAAAATAATCCTGTAAAAGAAGTACCAACAGAAAAACCTGGGCTCCTTTCTATTTTCTAAATGCTCCAACAAAGGACAGATTTAATTTGGATATTTGGATAAACACTTATGTTTCTGCATAAAACTTATGCAGAAATACAGCACTAAGTCTACCCTACTTTCTTCAATCTCTCCTCAGACAGCATCAAAATTAAAAGTCTAAATTGGTGCACTTTAAGAGACATTTAATGAGTAGTCCTCAGTCAGCATGACCTTAAAACCTATTACTAAGCAATCTGCTCTTTTAAGCATTTCACTCAGAAGTGCCCTAACACACCAGAGAAACTAGTTTTACTGGTATTTAGTTTTACTAGGAATTAGCACCTTACTTTGATTAACAAATTTTCTTCACCTCTCCTCTCTCAAATGAAGAAAAATATAAATTCTAAAGCTCTAGGAATTCTGCTGAAGTACCACCACCTGTCACAGAACACCATGCCTTACCTTTGAAATCCACTTCTCCATTGCCGTCTGTATCAAATATATCTATTACTCGCTGTACTAATGGGTTCTGTTGCAGTTCAGGTAAAGACATGAACTCTTCCACACTCAGAGAACCAGAGTTGTCCAAATCAAGCTTCTTAAATCTCTTTCCTAGTCGTTTTATCTCATCAGCATCAACTGAAATGAAAAACAACCCTATATTTACTCTCAGAAAGGCTTCAGTAAACCCTCTGCAGTTAAACACAAGGCACATTGCTTTGCTTTCCTACAAGATTTTCTCCTACTTTACTATAACTATTAAACACTCTAGTGGAAGGCTACGAAGATAACATGAAATTCTGAGGACAAGCACAAGCCTTTTAATTTTATTTTAAATAACACTTACCTTTTTTCCTCCCTGCACCTGCCATACTACAGTTAACCTTGTGACTCACTGAATACCACATGCTGACACAACGTTTTCAAGGATTGAGGATGCTTAGCTAGTTAGTTCTTAGTCAGACAGCTCTTACAAATACCAGGTATGAAGAAATTAAAGAAGAGACCAAGTGTTCTTTGAAGGAGCTCGAATTATGTTTACACTAGACTAACATAATATGTTAGAAAGATGATTATATTCAACTTATTAGCAAAACTATCACTTCTTCAGCACACCAAACTTGAGATCTCCTGGGATATGTGTCAAGCAGGTTAACAGTCCTACTGTTAGCCAGTTATCTCTCACCTACTCAGAACATCCCTCTGATTGACCCAAGATCATTTTTCCTCTCCCATCTAAAACAGGAAACAGACACACTTGTAGCCATGACCTCCATACAGCTTTTTTTTGTCCCAGAAATAAAAGCAGATTCAGGTTCTGCAGCAGCACCTCTTCATCTAATCTCTTCAAATTTATAGAGAATCTCAATTAAAGCATATACCAAGTACCCTACTTGACACATCCGAGGATGCCAGGAACAGACTAAATCTGTGACTACATAAAAACAATTAAAAGCAATCTTGTACTTTGCTACTCTTGAAAAGCTTGAAACAATTTCCCCATAACAGCCTGAAAATATCCTATCAGCAGTTTCATTTACAAGACCCAAGTTTGTTCACATGTTCCTCACTCTTTTTGGCTATGAAGGAGGACATGAGGTTCTTAGGAAGCCCTAGAAGGGGCCCAGCTTAGAGCAAACAGCAAACACACCTTGCAGAACCTAAGGATGGCAAACTCTCCCTACCAACCTTCTCCTTAGCATGAGCAGTCTCCTCAGTATTTCTTTTAGTGTGTTTGCTCCAATAGCAACAGAAATTGTATCCTAACTTCTACAAGGTACATACATCCACCTAATACATTTCACATCAAATTTTCATACCTTCTTGGGCTTTTGTAAAAGCACAGCATAATAAAAAACAGCTCTAAGTCTTTCCCATACATAAGATCAGCCAACCTGCAGAACTCGATGTTTTGAAATTATAGCCAACTCAGAGACCTGATCATTTACCAACAGTAACAAACTTCCACTTAAATTCCTTGATATCCTTGCCTAAAAACCAATGAGACACAAATCCAGAGTCCTCACAACTGCACTATTTCAGAATGACAGAGGCTGCCAGAAGTCTAAAGGCACAAGATGATTTTCCATCAAGCCTTTTTTTGCCTGAATAGTAAATTTTGACATTCTGCAGTTAGTCAGTCTCAGTTACTGCTTGCAACTGCAAAGGCAAAAAAAAGTCTATGGTCTCAGTATAATCTTCACTTTGCTGTGCCAGAAAGTGACAGATCTGATTCTGCCTCTAGAGCTATAAAAGACTAAACATGATTTGCTTTCCTCAATTTTTAGTAAGCAATGTGGTATTTCAAATAATTCACCTCTCAACTGCAGTGAAATATTCCTTTTATCCCCCACTTTGCACAGAAGCTTTGAACACGACTGGAGGTGTGCCCCGAACAGCACGACCTCACAGCAATGGCAGGAGCACATTGTGCAACTACCCAGGAAGCGCTCCAGATGACACAGGAGGAGACAGAGCACCATACGGTAACTTGGCTGTAGAACATTATCATGAGACTAAAAAAGACAGTATTGAAAGGAAATGGCAAAGCAGAGCTCCACTGGCAATTTTATGAGTTCCATCAGAACAAAATGCTGCTTCTCACCAATACACTGAAGGTATTTGCCAACTTTTGCTTCTGTCCACAGAAGCATTTTTGCTTCCACTCTTCCCCACTCCCAGTCCTGCCACTGAACAATTACTGGGCCCACTACAGTTTAATGAAAAGACAGCACCTTGGCAAGCTGCAAATGTGGGAACTTCATTGTTAGTGGAAGCTCTACTGGCAACTTGCATAGAAAGAGTTTATATCCTCAAAAGATCCCCACAGCACAAGCATTTGAAAAAGCACAAAAATATTAAGCGTGGCTGATCATACTACATAGGTTAGCACATTTTCCCTTGTAAAACCAGTGTATGAATAGACATAATTTATATCTGCATTACTTCACTTTAAAACAACTAAACAGCATACTGAAAGTATTATCTGTGGTGTATATAATGCACTGTCAGTCTCTTACCAGATCAGTGGAACCTCACTTCCAATACTAATTGAAAGACTAATCTTTCCATTTTGGTCAGTTCTAAAGCCTCCTAAGCAACCTGAAATACTCCATAGTTCTGCAATTTCACAAAATGACAATGGAGAAAAATGACAGAAGCATTAACACAGCTGGATCTCTTCTCCCTTGCCACAAAAGCTAACGAATTAATAAACTTTAAGTTCTAAAACATTTCAAAGTAACACACTAAAAAAGTCCCAAGTACCAAAACACTGCAATGACATTTTTACAAATTAGGATGCAAACACAGAGCAGCTTGAACCAGGACTACAGACCTCTGATCATTAGATAACACCATTTTCTCACAGCCCAGAGGTCGCATTAAAGGAAGTCTTCCTTCATTACTCCACCTCCACTTCCTGGTTTGGGAGCTCAAGCCCATGCTATTTTTCCTCACAAATACATGAGCAAAGATTGAAAGTGACACCCAGAGTTCTGTCAATGTTCTGCTATGAAGCAGAGCTAATTACCACATAAACGAGTCACTCACACACTGCTACGTAGCTTAAATTGGCACAAGCTGGCACATAAGACAGATGACCAACTTTGCCATTGCAGAGACAAGATGTCCCACGCAAGATGTGCTAAGAAAAAAAACTGTTGTCAGAAAGGTATTTTATCTCAAGCTAATATATCTCTAGCAGGAAGTACTCATATGAATTATAAAAAGAACATTTTCTTGCGACATTAAGAAAACTGATACACCAGACACAGTATTACCAAGTAATGCTGCTCTGCCATCATTTGCTGGGAACAAGAGCCACTGCTGAGTTAACCAGCCTCGCATTTGCAGTTAGCCAGGTGCTTAAATTTACAAACCAACAAGCTTAAGAGGAGATAAAACATCCATTTATTTTTTTGTTTTAAAGATTGTAGGCAGGGAGGTCAAGATTATGGATGATAAAGAGTCAGATCACAGGAAGGGGAAGAGGTTGCAGAGGCATGTAAGAATATTTCTCAAGAATGTTAGTGTTTGCTGGACTGTAACAAAGCAACAGCTGCCTAAATTAAGAAATTAAGGAGTCCTGATACTTAAAAAGTGTTAATTACTCTTTCTCCACATATACACACATCCCATTTCATAGCTCATACCAGCTCAACTGCAATGCACAGTCCAGGTACAAGTATCTGGCAGCAGTTTCTGCTAGAAATGGGATTACAAATTTCTCATTCCAAACCTTGAAACATTCAATCAAAGCGTTTGCCTGCACTGGAGATCTGAGAGAGGTTCTTTTCTTGGAGGAAAGGAAAAAAACAAGTCAAAGAACAGTACAGAAAAAAATTAGCATCTCTGCCAAAAGCTGACCAAATAGCAAACTCTTCTAGTATTTTCTTTCTGGCAACTGACACACCATTAAATGACAGTACTTGGAGGAAGAAATAATGAAAAAGCAAAGTAACTGCGGGGCTAAAAAAGTTTTCTTTAATAGTTCATGAGCCTAAAAAGTCCCTGTTCCTAATGAACATATCTGAATAAACATCTGCAGATCACTGCGTTCATAACTGACTGTATGAGAATTTCATATCAGAATTTAATTATTTTTCCTTAAATATATTGCAAGTGCCTCACCTACCATTAAATCCTTCCACAAGCTGAATTTTAAAAAGCTTATACACTTGAAAAAACATTTGTATTTCAGTAGCACCTGTCTTCACAGAACAGCTTTAAGAAATAAGAATATGAATATAAAATAAGGGATGAAAACATTACAGTATAATATGCCTTAGATTCACACACCTTCTGTCTATTCTTTCTTCAGTTCACAGTCTTCATTTCTGCTGACTCTCCCTGCCTAGGTTGAATTTACCTAAAATCTGTATAGGTCTTCTGGGGTTTAATGTTTGTTTCTTTGTTCTCCTTCCTATTTTTTTAAGGAAAACAGCATACATTTATGTATAACAGCAGATTTCAATAATATCTTTATTTTTGGTTGAGATTATCTCCCAGAATGTACATATACAACAGTTCCCAGCCAAGACAGATGCGCCCTTTTTTACAAGACTTCTATTTTCCTTGTCCTTATCAACAGACTTTCTTAAAATTCCGCATAGCTCTCACTGAAGAACAGAGCACTGAATTAAATTTTTAGTGCCTGAACAAAACACAGCTTTGTGCCCACACAAGCCTCCTTAAAGTTCTACTGGAAATGCAAGGCACAAGATAGTTCAGATCAAGGGAAAGCTTCTGGGCTGGAAGGACTGATGGTGGCAGCAGCAGACAGAATTTTACAAGACCAGCTCAGAAGACCAGGACAGAGATAAAAACTAGGAAATCCTCAGAAGTCCAAGTCCACAGCAGTGGAAAAAGGGCGATACCATCAGTGAGGAAACTCAGGACTGAGCTTTGTTTACACCGTTTGAGGCAGAGCTTGCCTCACCTTGCCTCTTGCATCACCATGCTCTGAGCAATCCTGAGTGTTCCTCTACCTCAGATCTGAATCAGCCTTTTTTGTGCTGTGTTCCCCAGCTGACAGGGGGCCCTGTGCTTCCTACACTTTTCAGCAGAATCAGCCAGTATCCCAGCAGCTTGGCACTGATGACTGAGCTCACAAACTTACTAACTGGCTGGAAATAATAACTGCTAAGGGCTTTTCTTTAGAACGCTTTGTTGGCAGCCCTGTACAAACATCAAATTCTGCACTGTTCTAAAACACATGGAATTATTCATGTTTATTTCATAATCCATTTTGATTTTTGTTCACCTTGTAATTAACACAAGGTGGGGCGTTTTTAAGTAGTTCTGGTACTAGGGATTTTTGTGTTAAAGAACTATCAGTACTTTCAAAAGATTCCTCTTCCATCCAAGTATTAAAATTCTTAGGGCCAACACCTGCTTCATATCTTGAATTTATTTGCATATATCTAAAAATATGATGAATCAGGTTAAAATGCTTCCAAGAAACTACATGCAAATGCTTTGCCTCACTCCCATTTTAGTGCAGGAGTCTTATCTCCCAGCTGTTCACTTCCCAAAAGGCTGATCCACACTACTGAGTTCCTCACTCCTTCCCCCCAACACAACAGTAGATGAAGAGCTATTATATTTTAAAATAATTCTGTTTCAAATTGTCATGCATGTATCTGATGCTCAGAGAAGATTGTAAAAACTCAAGTGGCAGCTCAAAAAGCTTTATTAAAAGCCAATTTCAGTGTGCTCTGTACAATGAAAACAGTAATTTCAGAAAAAATTTTAGTTTTTTTCCAGTTAACACAAGGGTACATAGCTAACTTCCTATTAATGTGAGAGCCAAAAGTAAAGAAAGCCCTAGAACAAAAGATTTCTGAAATCAACTACATTCAGTGATACTTCACAGGATAATTGCTTATGTATTATGAAGCATGGTACATGCATTGCTGCAGAGCACACAATAAACACACAGGCATCTGCAAAGGGTACAGACCTTAGAAAAGCCGTACATCTCTCAGCAACTAGGTGCAGAGTACTTCTGAAATCGAATGTTTACCTAAATGTTTAAACCTGTATTTAAAAGGCTGGTTTTTCAGATACACTTAGAATACTTGCTCAAAGGTCTAACTAAAAAACCAGACCAGAATGTGGTCAGAGAGAGCCCCATATCTATTTATTTTTCAAACATGAGATCATTAGAGACAAGAATATTGCTAAGGTATTAGGAAAAATATTTTGTAAATCAAAAATGTTCTGAAATGAGTTTTAAATGTTTCCAGATTAATTTCCCTGCAGAGATCTCAAAATAAAACAGACCTTCAGCAAAACTCTCACCTCTACCTACAGGCTCATCTGATTCACAAATATAATGTTTCAGAGTAGCAACCAAGTCAGCCATTTCAGTCTTGGAGATCAGATTTCAAAAAGATGACGCCCTTGAGAACACATTCAACCACTTGTCTTGTATATGCTTACACACAGCTGGCCTAATCCTTTTCATGACTTCAGATGTGTCAATTACAATTTCCTAAGTTAGAAAAGAGATACTAGCCTCCATATCCTGAAATCCAAACACAAGAGAGTGTTTATATTAAAATTACTACACTCCAAACTATTCTTTACTCTGTAACAAAATAGTTTTTTCCAAATCTTTATGCTATGGTAAAATTTTCTTTTGGATAATTTGACAAATCTTGGCTGATATCAAATTTTCACCATGGAAAGCAGTGATAGGTTTTCAGTAATTTCTGGCACACCACAGCTAAGAAACAAAACCAAACCACACGACTTTAAGGAATCCAACAACACCAATTCACCCACTAAGAAGAACTAATGTTCTAAAATAAAAGGTTAAAAGAATATGATGCACTATTTAATGGCGTGCATCCTCTTCATGGTAACCTGAATTTGCTTCACATAACTGCCAACTTTAACTCAAAATTATTCTTACAAAATGAGACACCTAAGAAGCAACTGCAGCACCAAGCAGAGGTTATGACCCAACGCCCCGATGCAAATAGCATAAATACATTACTACTAACTGGCAATCTCCAAAAGGTATAAACATTCAAAATCCATATCAGATGATCTTCAAATACATTGTCTGGCCTTGCCCTAAAAGCTTTAGAACTGTCAGTAACAATTTCTGGGAAGCAGCGGGAACATTTAACATTTGAAGAACAACATGAACACCTACTTAGTGGACTTGCTTCCAGACATGCGGCTGTGCACATCTGTGCCCCAAACCCCCAGCTTTCAGAATACTGAGGCATGCAGGATCTTTAAGCATGGCACAATCATTGCAGTGATTGGGCCCATCCAAGCATAGGGACAGTGATAACTCCATCTTCCCAGTGTGTATAGTTAGGCTGCCCAGGGACACAGTTGACTTTCTGCTGTGAGAAAGGCCATCAGAACAGAGAAAGCTTTAATCATGACAAACTTCACCTTTAAACAACGGCAGCCTGAACATACAGTTTTACCACAGAATATAATGCAAAAATCCTTACTTTCTCTGCAATAAAAATGGCAAACAAGCTCAATAACAAACCTTTAGGCTGCCAGTTGCTACCAATCAACATAGCTTGTCCTAGAATCAGAAATTAGGGATGGCAACACACTGTTTACAATTCTGACACAACTAGCTAAAAAAATAAAAACCTCTTCAGAAACAGGTCTGTCTCTAAGTAAACACACACCAATGGAGCAGCAATGTAAGACTGACATATATACATATATATATATATGATTCAGGAAAACAGTACTGAAGTCTCCATTGAAAACAAAACTCCAACAACATATTTGCATTTAACAAAATACACTGAGAGCATAACACAGCAATACACTGCTGTGGATAAGATTCTCAAGTGTTTACAAATTTGTGACTCAAATTAGAATCCAAATAAATGTTCCTATTAAGCACAGAGTACTTGCAAATTACCAGATAAAGCCTAATTTCTCAGAAAAAACATATTTAGACAGATTTCTCTCTGATGATATATTTTCTATTACAGTTTGACTTATGAGAGCCAGAGGCCAGTTATGACAAGCACTGTGAAAGAAATCCAGAAAACAGTCCCACTCTTGAAGAGTTACCCTGTTTAAAAGTATGATCCGATTCACCCAAGATGAGGAATTTTATCAAGTAGTCCAGAAGATACATACACACGTCTACACAAACTTTAGGATTGTAGAAAATGATTCAGTGGAAAAAACACGGAAGAATAGGTGCACTTAGCACAACAACCCTTTGGTCAGCTTTAAGCAAGAAATATGTTATCATTATTACAGGGCAGACTAAACCCACAAGGTGGAGAAACAAATTTTATTCTCACATGGCCAAAAGCAAGTAACACTAAGTGGCTTCTCACCTAACTGCTTGGCTGAAAGCATATATAGGGGGAAAAAAGCTCATTTAGTCTCAACGTCTCTTTCCTCTGTGCTGTGTTAGGAGTGTTATTGCCTAAACTGGCTTTGTGCCTCAGACTGCACCATAAGCTGCTCTACATCTCTGAGGAACTGACACCAGGACTGATGGAAAAGCCCCAGTGGCTGAACTACCAGGTGTTACTACACTTCACCCTATAGACATCAAGACTATCATAAGTTTTTTTTTTTAAATATTCTAATGGAGGACTCAAAGAAAACCCAAAACTTTTAATGATTTTTATTTTAAAGATGGACTAATTTTGATTTTACAATCTAACAGCAAAACCTGTATTATTTCCAAAGGTAATTTTTAACCTTTTACTTTTTTGGTTAGTGTATAAATTGCAGAACATACATGGAAGCTGTACATATGAATCCCCAAATAAAATTCACTTCTGTAACAATATATGTCACAATTTTAAAAAAGAACTTACAGTGCGAGCACATTTCCAAAGGGTAGCTTGCCTCATTTCCCTGAAACACAGCAAGAAAAAAAAGAACAAAGATGCAATTACTCCCAAATAAGCTTTGAGGAATTATTTAAATTTCAGCACTGTAAAAATCTCAGGCAATAAAGTTACATTGTTATTAAAAAATATATATTTCAGACCCAACAACCATAAACAGTGTTTATTTGGATAGATCTATGTTACCAAAACATACAAAGAAATACCAAACCATTAAGAGGTCTCCGCCAATGGGAACTCCCATGAAAAAGTCAGTTCACACGATTATGACAAGAACTTCAATCCCATATTCTAAATTCAGAAAAACAAACTCACTACTTATATACTGAGCCTACTTATATACTGAGTAAATGCTACTTTTCAAGTTAAAATATTTCAAAACTTCACAAAACCTGTTTTACCATTTTATTTCATACACAGAAAGAGACATGTCCTTATGAATTCCAATGATAAATCTTACTTAATTTGCATAAGAAAACTGTAGCAAGTTTTCTCCCCTGAGCCACCTGCCCATTCCCCATACAAAAGATTCACATAGCAAGAATAATGCAAAAGGAGAGTTGTACATGACCAGAAACTCAGACATAACAGCTTTACATTTAAATATTTTTGTAATGCACTATGCTAAAATGTTCCTGCTTTGTAACTGAATGGAAAGCCAAGCTAAGATTTTAAATCCTTGCTACACTACAACACAGTAATAGCACAAAAAGTTTAGAACTTTGAGGGTATCAGCACTTTAAATTTACACACACCGAAATCAACATGAACTACTGTAACATGAACACCAAAAGGCACTAAAACTTGGCATTTTCCCCCAAATGCCTCACTTTGAGCCAGAGATCACAATATGCACATGCTTAATGACTTTTCTGAATCCATTAGCAAAGGAGCAGCCAGATAACTGCAGAGATTAATAACCATTTTCAAAACAAATCTTTTTAAGGGAGTGTTTTACATAAGAAAATAAAGCATATTTCAGATGAGTCTGAGACATTCTATTCAGCAACAATTCTCTTATGGTGTGGAGCATAAGGTATTCCACAGCTTAGCACTTGCACAGAAAAGCTCATCAAAATGATACAAAATCAAACCAAGAGATTACTTGACAGAATAAGGAAAAAAAAAAAAAAAGGAAGAACTACACTTAGCCTAGAAGCTAAAATGCAACTGCATTTCCTAATTAGAGCAGAAAGAGGCAGAACAAACATCTCATGAATCTAAACATGTCCAAGAGGAGATGCATTGGTGATGTTGTTGTTGGGGGGGTGTTTGCATTTTTTATCTTGGGAAGACTTTCACTTTGCTTATCCCCCACAATCCATAAGCTTTCTTGCTTCTTTAAAAAAATTTCATGCATTTGCTTTCTAAGTAGGGCAGCAAAAGGCACAGCATTAACTTTTCCAAGGGCTACTTAGAGTAAGACAAAGCACCAGAACAGAAATGCAGATGAGGACCATCAGGTCACTAAAACCTCAAAAGCACAACTGGGATGTTCTCCAGACAAACTAATTGCAATGTGGCAGGGAATCCTGGAGAGAAGTGCCACATGAAAAATACTGGGTGGAACCCAACCAAAGTCTTAGGAAAAACAGCAAAGACCAAAACAGGTAGCAAAAGGCTAGCGTACGCATATGAATATAAAAGGGTAGGGAATCTAAAACATGAGAAAGCAGAATTTTGAAACAAGAAGAAAACAGGAACCAGGGGATCCAGCTAGGCTGCTCAAGACACGAGGTCATGAAGAGGCAAGAAAAACACCAGACTGGAAGGCTGCAAATTAAAGGAGAAAGTTGAATTAAAACCAGTGCATTTATGCACACGCACACAAACATACAATCTTAACTACTACTGTTCTGGGCATTTACATCCTTGATCAGGTCTTGGGAGAAAGTTAATTTCTAGTATAGGCTACCAAAATCAATCTGCCTAAAGACACATAAAATGCTTCTGAAAACTGAGCAGGACAAAATGAAAAAGTGGGAATAACTTTTTAGAGTTCACGAATTGGGTAAGTGTAAGGTTTCTAAGGAGCCCTACTATGCATTTAAATGCCCATTCTAAGTTATAATCAAGTTATCTAAATGGAGTAGCCTAAAAAAAAAAATTTGGAGATCAGAGAAAAAAGTGAATAAACTTCAGCTTAGCTTTTCTGTGAAACACTTACTGCTAAAAAAAGTGTTCAGAATACTTACCTATCCAGGACTGGATCTCGGATACCTAAAAAAGTAGAAAATCCTAGTAAATGACAACATAAAAATTATATGATTAGTCAACATTTTCCATATAGTATTTAAATAAAGTATTTTAAAAAGTAGTTACCTGCTATTGATGTGTTGAATATTCATCTTCACAGGAGAATCCAAAATTCTTCTAAGATTTAAAAGGATGTTGGTTGGGGTTTTTTTGGTACAAACAGACATCGGAACTCATGCCAAAATTCCTGTTTGCACAGCTGTGACCTGGACGAACACAAACACGGTGCTCTATACCAAAGCCTTGATCTTCAGAGATTACAATGAATGATTTGGTCTCAGGAGCAGGCATTTTTCATCATATTCTGAGAAGCGGTTCAAGAACGTTGCTTACTTGTACCCAAATACAATCAGTATGTGTACACGCTGTATGAAACAGGAGATAAACCCTGAAACACAAGCTCTAAGTAGGCTGAATATTCTTCTTGCTTAAGAAGCAAGGATTGTTTAAGAACAGGCAGGCGATAAGTAAAATGGAAGGTCTAGAACTATATCCACATGAATGTGTTACGAAAAAAAGGAGGGAGGGAAGAACAGCTATGAGACATCATGAAGTATCAAATAAGCCCTCTAAGAAAAGGGAAAGAAACTAGGTACACATTTTCATCTATACAATTTTAATGCAAAGAATTCCCTAAGTTTAACACCAGGATGAAGAACCATTCTAAAGAATGCTGAAAAATATTCTTTGTGATTGGGTGCACTAACAGAAAATTTGAGTTTACTGCAAAAGACCACTATAATTACACACCTTATTCATTAAAATGACACTGCATATACACTTTATTTTATACTTTTAAATTATACTAATTTATAAAGACAAAAGCCAGTGCAAAACTCCAAAGACATAATTTCATCTCTGATAGAGAAGTTCACTTATACAAATACATCTGTAGATTAACAAGGTTCTGACACAGCCTAAGACTGTCAATTTTAAAACCTCATTATATTAGTGTTTCCTGCCAGTTATATATTTAGCATACCTCACACAAAGTAAGAGTATCTGCTCATATACCCTACATCAGCACACTTAAAAACCAGTGACACATGGTTTGTTGAAGAAGTGCAGCTTTTACAGAGTCAACACTCTACGAAAGATGTACTTGGCACCTACGCCCAGGGTAAAACTTGCCTTCCTCAGCTGCATGTGGGTAGCAGACTGCTGGAACTCAACTCTCTTCTCTCAAGCTGCAGCAGTAGAAAAAGCAGCTGAAATACTACAGATACTTTGAATAGCCTTATCCTTTTAGAAGAGTCTTGAAATTTTCTTGAATGTGGTTAGAAGCCTGCGAGTTAATTCCCAGTTAAACAGCTGCAAAATCATGACTTGTTGACAGAAATAATTACAGATAAAGGAAAAGTCCAAAATCTACTAACAGAATGCTGACCCAATTCTGAATACTGCAGAAATACCAGTTTCCTAGAGAGAAGTCAAAACACATCACTAAAGAAGTTGGTATGACACATAATGTGTTCCTTTAAGAACAAAAGTGGTTTTTGCAATTTTCTTTTCTATTAAGTATTCTTTTCTCCTTTCACTAGCTGTGCCATTTTACTAGGTAAGAATAACCTCTTAATGGACTTTAGTCATTATATCTTCTGTAGATTATCCCAAAAAAAAAAAAAAAAGGTTTCTTGGTTTTTTTTCTCCTGGCAGTTATTTCAAATACTAATCATTCTTTCTCCTTAAGATCAGTTTTGTACATTCTGCTTCAAGGTACAATAGTTAAAGGCAATTATCTTGACAAGTTTCCTCTTAATGAAAGACATGAAGATCTGTGGATAGAAAATAAAAAAGGAAATTAGCAATTAGCAAAATTAGTAACAATCTCAATTCTTAGCTGCAGTTGTTTATACAAAACAGCTTGTACACAGTAAGACATCACACTGCAAAGCAGTTCTTCAGCATCTATTAGAACACTCTTCTTAAGTCTGATTGTGCATTACTTTTCTGCATTATGTGCATCTTTTGGTAAATAATTCAGAGACTTAAATTACAGCATCAGCCTTCAATTAGTTTTCTCCTTTCATAAAAGCAGAAAATGTGTTTAAATGTCAGCAAGCCACAATTTCACCTTAGGACTGATCTCAAATTTAGTCCTCCAAAGGGGGTATGTGAGTCACTACAATTGAATATTAACTCCTGGACAGTTTAAAATATTTGGTTCTTTCAGAGATTCTGATTTGTTTCCAAAGCCAGACAATTAATTCAACAAAGGGCAAGAGTGGCCTCCTGATGTGCTTAATACATGTACAGGAGTAGTTGTCCAAGATTTACTTCTTTCTGCAGCAGCATACAAAAGCGATGTAAAAAGTTCGTACTTGGAAATGGCCTTAAACATGAAAACTGCCTTGTCACAGTGCTGGCTGTTCCACCTCTGCACTAGATGTTCCTGCATTTGCAGTTTTGATGCAAGGCTTGGGGTGTTGGCAACACACTGTATGCTGTGCTTCTTGCATCTGCTCCTATACCTTCTATACTACTAATTATCACTGTCAGCACAAGCAAGAAACTACAGCAGCAAGTGAAACAGTCAACCAAGCCACGGCAGCTGGGGGCCAGAACTAGGCATTATCGAGATACTCAACTTCAATTCCAAAGTTACACAAAAAGCTGTTTTCCATCATCCCCTACTACAACTCAAAAAACCAGGACTATTAAGAAGAAAGATGGAAGCAGCTGGCAGCTTGCATTTAAGAAGAGCCCACACGTAAGACCCTTCTCCCTATTCAACAAACACATAAGATGCTTCTCTATTTTTTCTCATTCTTCTCCATACCACCAAAATTAATGATTGATGAAAATTACCTGTTGCAGAGAATTCTTCCTCCTCCTTTGAGCTCATTTTCCGTGTATTGTCACTTTCGTAATGCTTTAACAATGAAGAACTGCTTGGTGAAGAGAAGTTTGATTTGGTTTTATTGTTTTGGCTTTTTTTTTTTTTAATGCCCATTGTTTAACAAGTTACTAGAGTTTTGGCTGTCAGAGGTTGGCGCTGTATTCCTCATGAACAAACAAGAGGCAAGTAGGAAAACTAAAAACGATGGTATATGCTTTCAATGCTCTAAAAACTTCTGCATGAATACAACATACCACACAGACATATCTACAGTGGTTTAAAAGGAATTTCACACAAAGCCCAGGAAGCTTTAAGCCACTTTAGTATTTGAATTTCTGAATCAAACATAATCACAAAAATATGCAAGAACTCACCTATTGTAATTTATACATTTCATATGTAACCTACCAGAGAATTAAAGACTAAAAGGAGTTTACCAGAGCACAAATATAAGACATACCCAAAGTTTCTGTAGACACCACAAGTATAGTTTAAAACAAGAAAAGCAGGAACAAGATGTCAGTGCAAAAGAGCAGCAAGAAATACACTTTTATCTACCCTCTTCAGAAACAGTATGAATATACTTATACTTGGCCTTTTTTGTTACATTCAATTAGAAGAAGAAAAAAAAACAAAAAACCCTTGGACAAACTACTCAACACAGGAAAGTTGTGTCAGCCCAAAAGGAGTCTCTGAATCAAGAAAAACATGTCACTGATTATCTTCTACTTAACAGGAATATCCAATGTATACCCTACAAAAGGAAACTTGTAAAGGAAACATTATAGATGCTATCGCTACGGAATTTGGCATTTGTGTTTTGACTTGGAGTAATTAAGTCACCTTTTAGGCTTGTTATTGCAGACAGAAAACAAATCTGCCCAAAATTTGGATATCGAAACATAGTTACTTGAAAACAAGACTTGACTTAAATTAAGAACTGGTAATAGTGCAGACTGCCAAAATTTAGAAAGTAACATTTAAAACAACTTGGTGACTTCTGTACTGTTTTATACAAAGCAACTAAGTACTTGCTTTGCATAAAAGTATTCCAGGCACAGAGTGCAACTTGCCCAAATACTTCCTCCTCAAATTAGCAGTTCTCCAGCATAAAACTTCTACTCAAAGAAAATAAATCTACCTCTGAGGTTCTTACACTCATACTAATGTTGAGTTAGATACTGCAATGCAAAAATTAAGTGAATTAGAGCACATTGAGTAAGAAGGCCTGTGGAAATTCAAGCAACTTAAGAGCAGTGACAGTTTCACTGTTGACCCCAAATTCTCAGCCTATTTTCTAAGATCATGTTGTATAGAATGAAATAAAGGAATACACAGAACTTCATGTGAGGTAACACCCACCTCACACTCAGTGAGCTCCAAAATTAAGCATCTCCCAGCAGTAAGCTAGACTACACTTGCTAATCTTGCATTATCTTTCAGATCACCAACAAATCCAGTCTATCCTGAAGCTAGGACAGTATGACTGTGGTTTAAGATGCAAGAATTCCAAGCCAAATCCAGCTCAAATGACAATTTATTGAGCCTTCACGACTACACTACCATTTCCACCACCTCAGCTCTGCTTATGTCCCATTCATTGTTGTAACCAAAGCCCATGACATCTCATAGCCATTACCTTGGCTATCCTAAAGTCCAATACATTTTCTGGCATTGGACTGAGAAATCTGGGCATCTTGCTACCCCCTTTGGTGTGAGCATTCAGTTGTCCACATGTGCAACACAAGGAATTAAAACAGGATACAAACAAGCAACAAATTCTTACAGGTTATACAGAAAAGTAAAGGATTAAAGTAAATAAATAAGGAAAGAAAAGACAAAAAAAAAAAACAGAGAAGCAGCAGTAATGGTACCAGGTAAGTAGCACAGACCACAAGTGTCACAGTAAAGGACTTGGGCATTCCACTGGTATGTAGGAGTTGCACGTCTCTGCACTTCGAGTAAAACTTGCCATTAAAATCAGCAGCTTTTATTATGAACAGAACCCCAACAGCTAGAACTATCAACATATACTGAATTCACAGAATGGCATGGGTCAAGAAAGAAATCCATTTTGGTATTTCTTTACCAAAAAAATCTTGCAATAGTCTGTATGCAAACGAACGAACAGTACTGTTACCGAAGAGTATACACCACTTGTTTCTTTAATTCTTTAGTTAACCCGCAACAAGATGCATATTGCAGCAATATATTGCAGTTATTTTCCCCTGGACCCCTTCAGACACAGCTACAAAAGCAAACTATGAAATTTAGGAACTGACCTTAAATGTTGGTATTTAGATTATTTTGGGTGCAATCACACAGTACATGCAGGACAGCCAGGACAATCAATGCCTCCATAAGTCCCAGTCAGCCTGGGTTCATGAAAGGCAGGCCCTGCTTGACCAGCCTCATCTCCTTCTATGACAACATGTCTCACTCAGGATGAAGGAAAGGCTGTGGACGTCATTTACCTGCACTTTAGGAAAGCTTTTAACATTTGTCTACCACAGCATTCTCTTGGAGGAACCATCTGCTCATGGCTCAGAGGGGTCATGAGTTCACTGGGTAAAAAACTGCCTGGATGGCCAAGCCAAGAGTGGTAGTGAATGGAGTTACATCCAGCTGGAGGCCTGTCACCAGCTCCCCAGGACTCAGTGTTGGGGCAGGTCATCTTTGTCAATTATCTGGACAAGAGGATCAAGGTCAGTTTGCAGATGACACTGTAAGAGTTTTCCTCTGCTGGAGGGTAGGAAGGCTCTGCAGAAGGATGTGAACAGGCTGGATCGATGGCCTGAGGCCAACAGTATGATGTTCAATAAGGTGAAGTGCCAGGTCCTGCCCTCAAGTCACAACAACCCCAAGGAGCACCACAGGCCGGGGGAAGAGTAGCTGGAAAGTGGCCCAGCGGAAAAGGACCCGGGGGTGTTGACTGACAGCAGCTGAACATGAGCCAGCATGTGCCCAGGTGGCCAAGAAGGCCAATGGCATCCTGGCCTGTATCAGCAACAGTGTGGCCAACCAGACCGGGAAAGTCATTCTTCTCCTGTACTCAGCACTGGTGACACCTCAAAACCTGTATCAGTTCCGGGCCACTCACTTCAAAAAAAGGACACTGAGGTGCTTCCAGAGAAGAGTCTGGAACATAAGTCGCATGAGGAGGAACTAAAGGGTGCTGGGGGTGTTTAGCTTGGAGAAAAGGAGGTTCAGGAGTGACTTTATCTCTCTACTACTCCCTGAAAGGAGGCTGGAGCCAGGTGGGGCTCAGACTCTGCTCTCAGGCAACTGGGGAAAGAATGAGGGGAAAGTGCCTCAAGTTGCACCAGGGAGATTCACGTAGGAAAAATTTCTTCACTAAAAGAGAGGTTAAATATTGGAACAGGCTGCCCATGGGTGTGGTGGAGTCACTAGCCTGGGAGGGGTCAAAAAAAAGTGGACATGGCACTTTCCAGGTTTAGCGGACATGACAGCATTCACTCAAATGTTGGACTCGATGATCTTGGAGCTCTTTTCCAACCTTAATAATTCTGTGATTATTTTGTACCTTTCTTTGAGCTGTTAAGAGTTCCTTAGGTATAAAAAAGGGATATATTCACATACACAAGTATTATTCATAAGTTGGTTCTACAGAAGTTGAAAAACCAAGAAGCACATTTTTAATGGCCCAGATAATGTAATAACTGAAGTGCCAAATGCTTTAGAAGTCTAATAATCTTTTCTCTCTGGGAAAAAAAAAAAAAAATCAAGAAGAGCTGGAGAAAACATACAAGTTTCATTTGGGATAAAAAAGAAATCTTATGATTACATTTAATTAACACATTGTTGTCCAATCAATTTAAGGTTTCCTTTGAAGGGGTAGAGGCATTTTCCATTTTCTGGCAGGCACAATTTCCAAGAGGCTACAACTATTTAGTATAACAGATCCACAACTCCTTAGCATCTGTTACAATTCCACCCAGCAGTTTAAAACCCATGAGGTAAGTCTGCCAGCACACTGTTTCATTCCACCTTGTTTGGATACAACCTCCATCTAGAGACTACAGCATAAACTGTGCTCTCCCCTACACCTGCCAATGAGTGTAATCATCATCTCTTGAAACTTTATGGTAACTTTATGTGGACGATTTCAATTACACTTCTTGTAAAGTCACCAGAAATCTGATAAACCACTGAACTTGTATTAGTGCTCAGTTTTTATGTATGATCTTAGAGGTGAAACCATAAAGGTACAAAAGACAGGTCATACAGCTGTTGTTAATATTCTAACTCAATACCTCACCTGAATACTAATCAACAGCAAACATCAAGAAAGGCTGTAAGCATTTTATAGAGAAAAGAGGGTACTTCAGGGGAAAAAAACAAAACCAAAACCACAAAACCATACAGCTTTTTTTAGCTTACCTTTGGAAAGAGAAGATTTCAGTTTTTAATGTGTTACCCCCAAAGCAGCCTAAACTTTTAACCCTGCCTCTAAAAAAACCACTGTGACCTTCAGTACTGAAGGAACTAAAAAAAAGATTAATACCTAATTCTTCAACATATTTAAATTGCAGACATCAGAGATAATGAACCAAGGCAAAGGGGATTGCTGGATTTGGGATTACAGTAGAGATCAAGTCAGGTTAAAGCTGTTACAGCATTCTGGCATTGCTTCTTTTCAAATATGCAGAGTGTTAAAATTCCCTCTGCCACATTAAAAAAGAAAAAAAGGAAAAGTCTTATTTAAAAAAACCCAGACTTATTGTGGGTACATTTGCTCCATTTCTTCATAACAAAGTAAGTGATGATTCCTTAGAAGATTGTTCACTCTTGCATGTATGTCAGGTTCTATCACATCCCTTTTCTGGACGTACGGGGGCAAGAAAGACTGTCCAAGTCTTAGGAAAACCCTGCAGTTTATTCCTTAGTCACCATCTAATCCAGTCATGTCTCTGCTCAAGCTTCATCAGTCATTTTAAGGGAAGCCACTTGCCCCCTGGCTGGCAGTTCGCCAGTCACTTCTGCTATGCTTTATTTAAATCCTTCACTGTCCATGGGTCTCCTCCAATGTGAGATATTAATGGCTTAAGGCCATCAGAGTCAAGTAACTATTCTAGGATATCACAGGGAAGTCCTAAACCAAGGAAGCAAGAAGCAATCCTGAAATTAGAGATGGCTGCTGTTGCCAAAGCCTCTACCAGACAGGAAAACTAAAGGAACCAAGAGGGTAATTTTAAGAGGATTCAGCCTTTATCTTTAATACACCATTTGGCTTTATTAAGGAAAACGTAACAACAAAAAGTGCATTTATTCAAACAAGATAAAAACACTCCTTTTAAATTTTCATGTTTTGAATTTCAAAACATCAGGACTGAAAAGCAACCAATCTGTCCACTTACAACAGGGATTATATTATTTATATTAATATACAAACTCCTATCTGAACTCAGTTATAACCGCTGAGCTTGCAGCAAAAATCTAAACTTGCATGATCTTGAAGGTATGATAAAGTATTTGGTTTAATTACAGACCTGTACATGCAGACACAAACACTAATTACTCATCTGCAGTGCCTCACAGACAAAAATGTCACCCAAGACAAAACGAAACATACAAGACCCAGTAGAAACACCAGAGGAGTTTGTTAAACTGAAAAGAAAGCATGTTCAAAGATAAAACCTGTTTTACTGCAAAGTCCTTTTCCTGAATCTGGAGAACACAAGAAGCCATGAGGTCAGAGCGTACACTAATAATGCCAATGACTAGGTATGTATATATTCCCACAAATAATCTTGCACAAGTTTGATGTATAATAAAAAACTTGTTTAAATTAAAATTCAAATAATTATAACTTTTTTAATAATAAAAAATGGTTTGATAATAAAAATCTAAAGGACAACTAGATTACTTTAAACTTAACTCAGTTGTTCCATCTGTAATATGTGAGACTATTAACATTTTCTGTTCCATTTTATGATCTCCATAACAGGGCTTGCAGTATGTCAGATAATAAACAGTGCTAGAGACAAACATAGCAAGTTTTTTAAACAAGGTGAGGCAGAGAATAGATTGTGCCACATTTAGAAAATAAATTAATTTTGTTATTTGAAGGAGAAAAGCAAAACCTCGTATGTACAAGAAATCATACAAAATAATAAGAGCTCTCATTGTAAAAACTTGCAAAAATATTGCAATCTGTAAATAAAACTTGAGAGAAAAGAAGCGACAGGAACAAAAGTGCTAACTTTATGAGTGAAGGTACAATTCACAATTTCACTTCTGGCAGTTCCCAGCTGCTACTCTTTAGAGGCAATAACCCAATCTGCTTATCCAATCACTTCAGAACTCACATTTCTAAAGCTTGCATCACTCTTGGAAATTCTCAGAATGCTGCAATTTTAAGTGCACAAATGAATAATGAACTCTCCAAAAGCCAAGGAAAGGAGTTTCCCAGAAAGATTCTGAAGCAACACAACCTTTAGTAGGGAAACAGTAAAATTCTGCCACCACTAAATCAAAGTAAGTTCTGATGCAATTAAGAGTTCACATTGGGAATTCTTTGGGATTAACAGGTTGCTCCTCCACTGCTTCTGAAGGAGTCACAAAAAATTTACAAGATACTGATTTATTTGCTCCGCTCAGGTTAATATACCAGTTTCACCTACAAAGCCTCTTTCTAGGTTTACAACACAAGACTCTTCACTGAAGTTTATTCAATTCCGTTAGATAAAGAGAAGACCATGGCAGCTTGTCCTTTTCAACTTTAAAGATAACTGCAGTAAAGTGTCTCAATCAATGCACCCCATGACTGTGCTGTGATGTGGACTAATGTCACACTAGTGAAAATGAAACTAAGGCTATACCATCCAGAAAATTTGAAATCAAAGTACAAAACAAGGTAGAAAATAAAAATGACTGCAAGAGAATAGACACATCAATGAAAAGTCACAAAAAAATCCCCGCACAAACCTGAAACCAAACCACAAATCTTTATGCATAACAAAAGTAGCATTGAAGAGCTTCAGAGAGAATTTCAAAGAAGGCAACTTTGGAAGTATATAGCGCAAAAGCTTATCTAAAGAGTATGGGAGAAAGCAAAAAACATGACTGAAGATTTAATCATGACTGAAGATTTTTTCAAATGAATAAGGTGGCCTGGGATTTTCAGAGGGAAGGGTCAACATCTTAAAAAAGAAATTACATTAACTCACATTTAACAGGATATTAAAGAGAAACAAAAAAACTAAGCATATCACACTGATCTTGTTTTTTTGGGACACAGATGGATATAAACTGGATATCACACAGTTATGACCTCCAATTTAATCACTTCATTAATAGGAAAGATTTTTTTTCCTTCATTGGTAAATATGAACACAGAAAATCCAAGCAACTGCAAACAGTAAATTGTGTCACATCCATGTGAAAGAACAACAACTTCGGATTTGGAAGTAACATTATTTAGCACCTTATACTCCTGTCAAATAAAGAAAGACAAAACTACCTAAGAGTCCACACAGTCATTTTTTGCAGGTAAATATTTAGTAGGCAATTAAAGGTCTTTCAGCCCCTCCCTTTCTCTACAACAATTTGAAGATAAAACAGATTTTTCCCAGAAAACAATGCCCCAAACTTCCACTCCAACACAAAGCAATAATGAATTAATCACTGGCCGACCTACATATAAATAAGAACACAACAGTTACTTTACAAGAAGATATTAACTTGACCAAAAGCCATGTTGAAATATAATTTGCTATCTATAGATGTATTCTCATAAGGCTGCTTTTAATTGGGCCAATTTAGTTCTCAGCACTTCCAGCTACTATAAAACAACAACCAAAAAAAAAACCAAACCAGAAAGCTTCAGCAAACAGCTCTATAAAATAATCCCTGTAAAAACTCTGCCAAGTTAACTGGGATTTCAATATCCCTCCAAAATTAACAGAATTAGTCAAGGAATTATATTCTCTGTAATACTTCCAAGTCAAGCATCCCTGTCACTGATTGATGAGTAGTGTGAAATAAAGGCTTTCTTTTCTCTGCATTGTTTTTCAACCATGTTTAGTAGTTCATGGAAATCAGAGTCACTCAAGGTACCGTACTCGCTACCACGCTTGCAAATGTAAACTTCTTTTTGAGCAATCTTCAAAAACCCAAAGGCTATCAATACCTGTAGAATCAAAAATTACCTCTTAAAAATATGAGTTGTGATTACTGCAAATACAAGAAATGAGTAAAGCTAAGGATGGCTCAGTCTTCTGAAGTTTCTGAACTTCCTGAATCGGCCTGTACCAAGAAGATGACATTTAACTCTGAAAGACCAAACTCGACAGGCAGAAAGAAAACTGATAACTATTAGATCAGTTTCCTACTACTACACTTCAGCAATGCCTGAGCATTAGAAAGGAGTAAGAATACTTCTCTTTGTAGAGGGTTTTTCCAAAAAGCAGAAAAGGAGCTACAGCAGTCACAGAACCCCAAGCAAAGAAGACAAATCTCCTAATTTCTGCACAAAATGGCTACAGATCCTTGTGCCTGATTAGGCTGAGACAAATATGAAAGATGAGAACTTAGCTAGAAATGAAGTGCAGCATGTTATCCTCTAATAGCAACCGATGAACATATAAATTATTTGTTAATATACAATTACATAACTAGCTATATATATAGTTCTATAATTCATGCATTTCTTCCTCATGTAGTTAGCAAAGGTCCCTTGCCACACACTGTTAAGCGACTTGAGCAAGCAAAGAATGGAAGATCACTATCAGTCAGAAAGTAAGTTTAGGTGGCTCCTTTTTTTTAGGGGGCTCTAGACAGCAGATTCACCACAAGTAATACTTGTAGAGGAGAAACAAAATAGCAAAGATATATTAACAGATCATACTAAATCATGTAACAGTACTATGCTACTTAGTGTAAAAGATTCTACTGCTGTTCAACATAATTCCTTATTCCCAGAAGTAGGTTAGAAATAGTCAAGAACAACATGACCTGCACATCTTTCTCCACCAAAATTTTATCCCAAAATTTTATTATTATCCCAAAATTTTAGTTTTCAACAGTGTATTCAGCATATGTATTAACTGCCAAGGGTAAGGCTTTAGAAACAGTTGCACAGGTATTAGAAATTAATCTGAAAAGGCCTAGAGTAAAAAAAAGCACAACGCAGCTTTATTGCATACACAGTTTACTACCAGTTTTAATAAAATGTCCTTGAGCTAGAAGTGTAAGTGCCAATTCAGAAAGTATCAGCAATTCACACAGGCTTTACCACAACAGGTTAGAACAGAGTCAGGAAAGTCACACAGCTCAGCATCCAGCACTGCACAGAACAGGCTGCATAAACAGATGCTGTTACCAGCCTTTCTTCCCATGTACGAAACTTATAAACAGCTCAATACCACTTAGGAAATCAAAAAGGGAAATCTGAGTTTGAAAGGAGAAAAATGTTTTATGGCTGTCCAACAAGAAGAGAGAAAGGGGAAACAGTACAGTTTAAAAAAAAAAAAAAAAAAAAAAATCACAAAGTAGGCAAAATGTCATTCAGGATCCATCACAGAAGAGGCTGAAGAACATCGTGAAGAGTTGTGAAAATGTAACTCAAAACAGAACAGACAGTTCAAAAATGGGATCTGATTTCACAAACTGACATGACCAAAAAATCAAGGAGGAGAAGATGCAGAACTGGGCAAGATGCGCAAATCAAAGGAAGAAGTAGGCTATGCTGGAAGGGAATTGGTGCATAGATACAGAATCTGAAAAATAGAGATTGGTTGTATTCTGGTATTCTTAACCATAGTTAACACTAATCTTAGCTCTTGTCTTTTTTATGAAAGGAAAATAACTTAATCAGAACTTGCAGCTGTCAGCTATAAAATGGAGACATTTTAGCAAGCTCTGGTTTAGTTTATGCTATTCAAGGATTCACAAAGAATAAAGATGAATCATATGCTTTGAAAACAGGCCCTACCAACACTGTGATACAATGCAGAGGGATCAAATCCATTGTAATTATTAAGGATTTTACAAAACTTTAAACAGGTCTTCACGGTATTACCAGCTTCCATTCTAAGTGAACATCTAATTCCAGCACCCTAAAACTTTCCACAGAGCAGGAATTTGTTTTCTGAAGATGCACTACAAATTTCCAAAGTCTTCCAACTATCACATATTTCCCAATGCAAGGAATGCAAAATGAAATCAAAATGAAACATAATAAAACACAACTCCCCCCCACACACAATGTTTTTAATTAAGGTTTTCACTGCTATGGAATATCTCAAACTCTTCATGCAGTTTTCTTTACATGACATGTCATAGAGAAAGTACTGACTTTTTTTTTTTTATCATAACACTGAGGTGATGTCCATTCAGGAGTTGTTTATATTAAATAATACTCAAATGTCCTTTAAAAGACAGAATATTTTATGTTAAGTTCTTCTGGGCAGGAACTGGCTTGTTCCTTATATTTATATACAGGAATGCAAATATTGGGTATCAAATAGAGACATCTGTCACTTTTGCTACAAGCTAATAAAAGGGTACTCAAAGGATTAAATTAGAAGTCCAAACCAATTTCAGTAGCTTATAAACAATCATGTCAAATGTTTGAAGAATTATCCAAAATCTCATTATCAAAATAGTTCTAACATCTCTAAAAAAAAACGATTCACAGCACTTGCTAAAGATTGCTTAATCTTGACAGAAATCAAAGCTTATTAAATGCAGTAATTGACAATACAGCCAGAAACAGATGTCCTGGAGGGCTGCAAATTTTCTTAAGCAGTAAATGTACATAAAGTTGTAAATATACATAAAAGCAAGCATGAAAGTACACAAAATGTGGTATTAGAAAAATTACTGCTATTTATAGGGTCTACAGGTTCCAAAATAAGTCAAGTAGATGCACCCCTCCAGAGCCCCAGGGACTTCCAGTAATAATTACCAGTTGCTCACAATCAGGAATCCAGTCCAAGGCACTGTACAAAGACTGACAAAACTGTGCATGTAAACATAACCTGCCCACAGAACCACAGGCCACCACCTTTCTGGTATTCACCAGCTGAGCTCTTCATATGCCATATTTTCAAAAATATTCAGTTTGCAAGAATTAAAGGCTGTATATAATGCATATACATTTGCACACCAGTCAGGAGTATGAACTGCAAATAAAAGAACACTTCTAATTTTAAATGAAGTGTTTTAACAGTCCTTTGTGAAACACTGGGTAACAAGGATTGACTTGACACAACACTTACGGCACTGCACAGATGCTACACAATACCTCTGAGAGCGCAGCCATAATAAAACTACTAGCAAAACCCATCCATTCTCTAAAACCAGTTTTTTTGGAATCTTTAGCTGTTCTTCCCCCTACTACAGAGCAACAGAGTATTACTACATCTTTACATAAAATGCCTAAATCTAAACCCACCATCTTCTCATTCTGCTCCATTTTAGTCCCTTTTACTCACATGACTTTTTCCTCACCACAACAGGGTATTTGGGAACCTTTCAACTCACTATTCCGTTTTTTCAAGGGCTCTCAAAACAAAATTTTTCAGAATTGACCTTTGGCAAAACTCAGCTGCACCAACACTAGAGCTGCACTACAACATTCAAGAGTACACAAAATCCAAGCTTACTAACCTTTCATGTTTTACAAACTACATTTATCATTCATGCAATTTTTCAATGCACTGTTAGAAAAACAAAAAAAACCCTAACACCAGTGGTACCTACTGCAAATGCTTTAATCTTATTAATAAACAGTGTTTTGAATAAAATATTACAGGTTTTCACTGTTTTTATAAGAATCACTGGAAAAGTTAAAGAATAAGTAGCAAACAGGTATTTTACTGGATACATCTGCGAAGAATAGTGATTAGAGTGACAAGATAGTCTAAGTCAAACATAAAAATCAAGTTTATTTATTCATCTGACATTTTTATTATTGCTGCTTAGAAGTCCTCCTATTTACCATGGGTTTTTTTTTCTAGACTTGTTAGCAGATCTATATGCAATCAAGCTTTAATCTAAAAAAATCTGTGAAGTGTCACTTTAGCATTATCAACAAAACTGACCCATGACTGCTCAGATACCAAGGTGCTAAGCCTGTTAGCAGTGGCTCAATACTAAATTAAACTTCCCCAAGGGAACATCTTATACACAGGACTGAAAAGCTGTTCAGTCATCGTGCCTACAAAGCACATGAGTTCTCCTTCATAAGCTCAGGCCTGAAGAATAGCCATGGAGATAACTGAAAAAGAAACCAAACGACAAAGGAAACCAAACAAGTCCTTTTAAAGTCCTCTCTGCTAGCCATAGCATCATTCAGCAGATGGAATTCAAGTGACTTCTTTCAACTTCAGTGATGCTATTCAGAACCTACATAGTCAGCAGTAAAACAACAGTTGGTTTTGTCTTTTACCACTTATTATAAAAAAACCCCAAAACATCTGATAAATGTACATAGAGGAGATACTCACAGGGTAACAAGAGAGAAGAGGTCGAAAAAGAGTTCTGTAGTTTCCAGCTGATGAAAATAAAGGGTAAAAAATCTCCATATTTGTTACAAATATATCAGAGGAAGAAAAAGTTCCACAGCATTTCAAGATGATCCTAGGATTGTATTCTTGGGAGAATCACAGCTGAATCCACTTTTCCAGTAGCTCTGTTTCTTCACAGAAACATATGAACCCTGGGCTTTATTTCTGGACTTTCTATCTGTTGTCCCATTTCTTTCTCTCCTGCCCTTCCCAAATTCTGACAGAATTTCTTCCATAAATGTCTCACTACATTTTTTTAATTCCTACCTTACCTAACTTAGGCAATGTTATAAACTGTTGCAAACTTCAAGTTGACTCAAGTTTCAGTTCTTTGCCTTAAGTTTGCTTAAAAATGTTCGTCAACACAGACTATGCAAATATTCACTAACTGCCATAACCTGTTTACAGCTCGGAAGCCAAGACTTTTATTGGCAGTTCATGAGAAATGCTGTCCTTTCATCCAAAGCATTTAAAGGGTTTCCGCGACTTCTTTAATGTACTTAAGGATTATTTATATCGCTAGGGTTTCTTCCTTAATTGTGGAAGGGAGTATCAATAGCAGGGCCAAATGACTGTCAAGTTACAAGCAAGTCAGATATAGTCTTCAGCCTGTTTTGTACCATCCACACAGTTTTGCCCAAGCAGTTAAAGTGCTTGTAGCAATATATAAAACATGGTCTTTATAGAAAAAGCCTAATAAAGTATAGCTACCAAATTAAAATTTTCAAGCTACACAAAACGTCAAAATTAAGAACTGACACTCCATGAATTACTTCACTTCAAAGATGTGGGTCTTATTCTTAGACACATCTGAAACTAAAAAAAAACCCAAACAGTTCTCCACAGACTTTTGCCACTCTAATTATATATAAAAAACCTGAATACAAAAATAAGCCATAGTTTAAGCTTAACCCTGGTTAAACTCATCTCAATATTACTATTTACAGTATTTCATGTAGTGACCAAAATAATCAAGCTACATCCTACACCACGTAGAATACATTGCTTCTAGTCCCAGACTCTCTCCAAATACTTGACGTAGTATACCAAAAGATTTATCCATTCCAGATTAAAAGATGTTGGTGCACGTCCAAGTCTTTCCCACTTCGTTCAGCACATTAAGGCAATCTCTGTAGCTGGTCTTTCTGACACTGCTCGTGTCAAGATTACTTTAGGCCACCGACATCTAAGAAATTTTTACAGAATATTAAAGGCCCATCTCCAGGCCTAATCTCTAAAAGCAGTCACTTTAAGTGACTAAAACACTGTTACATAAATGCTGGAAGAAGGCTAAGTGTGACCACTGAACACCATCGCATGCTCTGAGCCCAATGGACAATGTACGGCCTATTTTCTAGTGTCTGCATTTTAACTCCAAGTCCCAAGACCTCTAAATTTTTAACAGTTGATTTAATTTAGACACACTTATTTTCAAAGCTACAAACACATTATCTTCCCAATATCATATACTAATGCTACTTCTAAACAGTAACAAGGACCCTGGGTAAGTTATTACCCTGCCAGAACCTCAACCTGTTTCATTTGCAGAACAAGGACAATATTTACCAGCTTCACAAGAGCATAGCAAGTTAAATCCTTACAGTCTTTTGGAAAGAAAGAACATATTTAAGTAATTTATATAATCATTCTGATTCAGGAGTTCCAACTTTTTCATATTTTAATTAACACAGGTCTGCAAGTCAAACAAGATGCTTATTTTCTAATGGTATTCTGCTAAGAGGTTCCAAATGCATAACCTTTAAACACAAGCACTTTTCACTCTTTTTTTTATGCCGATCCATGCCTCTCATCATTCCTTCCCCACTTCAATTTTTACTCCTCCATCCTTGCAGTGCTCACTCCTCCAGCAACAGAGGAGCTGGATCATGACAAGGATATCACAGTAGCACCTTCTCTGTTTCTGCTGATTCTGGGAAAGAAATAGCATGTAGGAAGCATGGGAACAGCCAGCCCACTTTAACCCCCCGGTCTTTCTGTAGGAAACATAAAGGAATAAACAAGCTCAGGAAAACAGAAAAGCATATAGTCCAAAAGAAAATGAGGATAGAAAACAGAGAAATGTGTCACCAAATCAACTGGCTGCCAATGAACAAAGAACAGTGCAGTGTAATTTTTCTCCCAATTACAACTTGACTAATGATATTACACGGAGAAGGGAGAACAGGCTTAGCAGGGAAGCGGAGGGGCAAAGAAATCAAGAGCAAATTGCTTTCAAGAAGTCATATATTAGCTCAAATTACAAAGCATGTTTTTCTATTAAAACAAATTTTGCTCATCATTTCATATAGTTAAACCAAAGCCTTTAGAATCACGGAATCAATTCACTTGGAAAAGACCTCCAAGTTTGAGTTCAACCTACAGGATTACATGCTCAACTACCATTCAGATTTAAAACATTTTAGGAGAGGATACAATTTTCTTTAGTGAAACACAGCTAAACACAGACAGTAAAAGGGGAGGGAAGGAAAGCAAAATAATTCTTCAAACTAGAAGGGAAATCCAAGCAATGTTGAAAAACCTTATTCAAGTGTAATTTATGAATTACAGTAGAAGAACACTATTAAACATATCTCCAATTAAAAAAAGCTATTTCCTCTCTAATACTGCCAGGTAAGCACAAATTCAGCAGCCAGATTTAGGGACTGGAGCATCTCTCTTAGAAGGAAAGGCTGAGGGAGCCAGGACCTCATCAATGCCTGTCAGTTTCTGAAGGGAGGGTTCCAAGAGGATGGACCAGGCTCTGCTAGGCAGTGCAGAGCAACAGCACAAGAGGCAATGGGCAGAAACTGATGCACAGGGAAGTTCCACCTGAACATGAGGAAGAACTTCTTTACAGTGACTGCACATAGAACAGATCACCCAGAGAGAGTGTGCAGTCTCCCTTACTGGAGATATTCCAGAACCATCTGGACACAATCCTGTGCCATGTGCTCAGGGATGACCCTGCTTGATCACAGAGACTAAACCAGGTGACTCACTGTGGTCCCTTCCAACCTGGCCCATTCTGTGAGGCAGAAGCAGAAAAAGAAATGGTTTGCAATAAAAATGTGCATTTCTGATTCATCTTGTTTCCTCAGAAATATAAAAATTATTGAATTCTCTTTTTCTGGCACTGATTGACAGAATCAGTCCCATCAACTTTAAAATATGAATAAAACCCACAATTTAGGTGCTATTAATCTCACTCCCTTAAAGTTTCCCTTTCACTGCTAAGCCAGATGCCTTAGGTGATGAATATACTGAAGCTCCTGAGGTATGCCCACCACAAACCATTTTTCCTTCTACTACTCAGTTTTCCTTCCTCGTTGTTGTTAAAATAATAGTTTAACCATATAAAAACAGAATTCTACTTCTACTACAGGAATGGTGAAAAAATATAATTACTCTTTTAGAAGTCTCTTTCCTTCTCCATCAACAGGCTTTATCTTCCTTTTTATACCACAGAGTTAAGGAAACTTGCACATTTAAGTTGGTCTCTAAACCATACCTCTTAGAGTTATTTCCGAAATCAAATCTTTTATTAAACTAACTGGCTTGAATAAACCTACCAAATACTTCTCAAGACATATATATGTACTGCACAGATTGAATCCTAGACCAGTTATTCCACCTGGGGCAGAAGCCCATCAGCAGGCTGTAACCCAGACCCTTTGAGTGCCTCTCAGTTCCTGCCACCTGTTACAAAACCAAACTGATTATCCAGATATTGGTCATGATAACAGTGAAATCATAATTTGGTAATGGAATAACTAGCTTTTTGTTCAGCTAAGAACAAAGTATTTAATACCCTCCCTGCTAAATAGTAAACAATTATTTAAGATGGTTTTCTGAGGGGTTTTTTTTGTTTTCTGGCAAAAAGCCCATTTTGGAGGTTCTTTATTTCTGCAATTTAGAATCAGTGTTAGATCAGTTCTAGCTGGAGAAAATGCACCAGAGGTACTACTATTCAAGTGAAGGAAGTCAAAACGACTCAGCAAGAGACTAGTTAAGATGCAGGCACAATGTAACATGTTTTGGATGATCCCTATAGAATTCTAGGGCTTCTGTACTACATCTGTAAAGTTCAAGAACTGGATATGAACCAGAACACAGACCATACCAAGAAGACAGAATTTACCTAAAACCAAGATCATTTAATACCTTCTATCTGCGCTGTTTACCTTTTCCTAGAAAACACTACTCATAGGAAAAACTTGCTAAGTCAACTTTGACAAAAATAGCTTATCAACATTACTTCTAGCATTATGTAATGGACTCACCATCGTATGCTCTGACAGATTATTTTAGAACTGGCGATACCTAAACATCCAGGACATTCATTCTTTGACTCACTACATGTTTTTATCTTAAGCTACAAATACAACAATACATTAACCTCTTTTTTCACTTTAACTGTCAGCTCTCTCATCCTGTAAGAACATAAAGAAATGTTGATCTAAACTGTGAAAAAAGAATTGCTCTAATACCATAAGAGTTGAAACAAGACGTACTCCATTAAAACTTAACTTTCAACAAAAACATCCACTGATTAATGACAATAAAGAGAATAGTAACTTAAACTAAATGCTGAGTTTTGTTTTCCTGCTTGTTTTGTTTTCTTAATGTATAGTTTTAGATTGGTTTTTCAGACTAAATGGCACCTAAGACCAGGTGTTACCAGAACCATTGTAGCGACACAACTACAGGGGTGTAACGATTATTTGAGAAAACAGGCACCTTTACTGGTAGAGGTAACATTCAGCACACCTTTTTCCTCAGTATATGCATTTCCACATTGCAATGTATCATACACAAATACTACTCAGGAAGCAAAGAAGTAATGATTAACATGATTATACCATCAAAAGATGACAGGAAAGCTTTAGTTACAACAGAATGAAGGAAAAAACAATCAAAGGCAGTAATATATGAACGTTAAGTGCACTAAAGGTCATTGACATGCACACAATCATCATGGTTCAATAACATTTTCTTTCCTTTTATGCATGTTAATCTATCTCATCAGGCAGGTCCTTGAGAACAAAATTTTCACAGACCGAAATGCTGGAAGGATGAGCACAACTGTTGTGTGGAAGACGATCACCGTTCATGATGATCTTTACATTCGAAGTAATTAGCAGTATTGCAACCATGGAATAAGTGATAATAACGTTTTCCTTTTGAAGTCTCAACTTCATTTAATACCTTGTTCTCAATATATAAGCCTTTTTTCCTCACAGCCTTGATGTGATCCCAATCGAAACCACAGCTTTATAGATTTCAAAACATTTCACCAAACGCACATCTATTGAAGTGCACACACAAAACCAGCCTGAGCATGGCACATTAGTTTCTGCCGCAACTTTATTTTTTAAAGGAAAGACTACATTGCCCAGCTTAAAAACAAAAGGAAACTGATTTTTGACTCCCAAGGCCCTGTGAGGTCTAATGCGCAATGTGATAACCAGCTGGGCTTTCTCTGAAAGGGTTAAAAACAACAAAAAAAAAATTTTAAACTACTTGTATTCTCCAACGTAAATCCAAAATATTGTCAGGTCTTCCTGCAGCCAGGGTACTGGATAATTTACGCTAAAATAAATGTTTATTAAAAAAAAAAAGGGCGTTGATTTCTCGGCAGCAGTGAAAAGCAGGAGACACCCCTAGTGTCGACGTAAAATACTACAGGACTCCATACTGTATCTCCGGGTTAATTTTACGGCAGGAAAAGGGAAATTTAAACCCGTCATGATTGAAAAAACAGAGCGATTGTCGGACACACACACACACCTGGACACAGCGCACTCCGGCAGATTCAAACCCCGCGTACCCATCGCACGCGAAGTATCAGCTTTCCGCCCCAGCCCAGTTCGAGCGCACATTATCCAGCCCATTGGGCTACGTGCATTACAGCTTCCCGGTCCGCACACGAACAGCACAGCGCTACCGCTGCTGCACCGGGGGCGGGGGGAGCGCCCCGCGGAGCTGCGAAACAACCCCCGCACGGCAACGCTGCCGAAATTGCCCGAGTTTCCTTTCGAAAGGGCTCCGGGCGCCACTGGTGCCTCTGGGGAACAGACGAGGCGCAGCCCGGGGGACGCGAATACCGCGGGGAGGGCCGGGCGGGGGTGAGCTGAGGGGGTGCCGGGGAAGGGAAGGGCCAAGCCCGACGAGCTGCCAGGGCGCCGGAGGGAGGAGGCGGAGATCCAGCGGGGCTCCGTGGGCGACGGAGGGGAGCTGGGGATGCACCCGCCCTCGCAGAGAGCCGAGAGGGAAGCCCAAAGAGGCGCTCGCCCGCGGGAGGACGTGGACGGCCCGGGGGCGGGAGAAGCCGGGTCAGGGGCAGGG
>VZRL01006690.1:312053-330946 GCA_013397895.1 Origma solitaria
GGAGCGCAAAATGGCGGCGGGGGATAGTCGAGTCGTGAGGGGCGGAAGGGATCATTGATCGACCGTCAGCCCGGCATTGCTGCTGTAACGCCTAAATCACTAACCTCTAAACTCCTACACTGCTATATTACATCGCCTCGCGCCAGATCCATGCGCCTTTTAAACACTTCCGGGGATGGTGACTCCACCACCTCCCTTCGGCAGTCCATTCCAATGCCCGACCACCCGCACAGTGAAAAAAAAAATTTTTTTCCTAATCACAATCTCCCTTGTCTCAGCCTGAGGCCATTTTCTCAGGTTCTCTCTCTGCAGACAGGGTAGAAGAGGCCAGACCCCAGTTAGTTGTGGAGAGTGATGAGGGCCCCCCTGAGCCTCCCCCAGGCTGAGCAACCCCAGGCCCCTCAGCTGCTCCTCATAAGCATGTGGGGAAAAGGCGATTTTTGGGGCTGCTGTGCTGCCAGCAGATCCTTTTTAGTAGGCCTTTTGTATTGAATGTTACTGCAGAACACAACTGGTTTTTTTTTCCTTTTTCCTACTAAACCAGAACTGATTCAGGGTGATGGCATGTACCTTTTTTTTCTCCCCCTTGTGTGATTTGACAGATGAGCACATGGTTATTTCGATGCTATGCCTGGCCAAATGTGACTGTGTGGCCACAGCAAATGGCTTGAAGAGTCTTGAAAAGGACTCCAAGGATGGGGATTTCCCGACCTGTGCAGCAGACCTAAGTACAAATGAAGGAGCAGAGAACAAATCACTCTGAATAGCAGAGATAAAAAACCTTAATAAACCCAAGGTTTATTGCTACTACAGCTGCTGGTGCTAACCACTGGTATCTTTGCTCCTTCAGGCCCCTGCCAAGGGAAAGTTTCCCTCACGGAAACTGCCAGAGCTGCTGTCTGTCCTTGTTCTCCCAAGCACTCTCTGCTTAGGCTGGTCTCCCTTAGCTATAAGCAGTATATATATATTTTTTTTTTAATATATTTTTTTAATAAGCTGTGCTGCTGGAGCCCTTGCTGCTCAAGCTTCCTTGTGTGACTTCTGCTTTCTGCAAAAAGGGGAGAAAAAAATCCATTCAGGGAGACAGCTCAGTGCAAGGAGGCCTTTGGAAGCATGGCTTTGAGAGGTGCCTCCTTTCCCTATATTCTGGCTGTTATTTTCCTCAGGTTTTTAATGTTATATTGCAAGAGGCTATTCAGGCTTGAAGCTTCTTGGTAAAGAATCACAGACTATTTAGTGTTGGAAGGGGCCTCTGGAGATCATCTAGTCCAGCCCCCATATTTAACAGATTTTCAGAGTATGGTGTTTCAGTATTGTTAATAGTTAATTACACAGAACTGAAGGAATTGTGCCATAATGAGATAATCCTCGAAAGTGTATGCATGTATCTGTGTGGTTTCGTGCCATAGTTAGTGCTTTGTACCCTGCATAGTCTACAAAATAAAATTGACTGATAGAGCTGAATGCAAACTCACATGAAAGATGTAGTCTCAAGTAACCCCTTTGAGGCAAGATTTAGGGCAATGCAACTGCTTGCATAAGTAAGGCTGACCCTCAGGGAGTGATCTCTATATATTGTGAAGTTTTAAGTAGGCCAGCTGACACCTTTAAAAACTTCTGTAAAGGGTAAAATAAAATAGTTAATAAAGAGGGTATAATTTCACATTTCCTTTGCTTGTTTTGCCTTTCTGTCCTCTCTCTGCTGAATGGGTTTATTTAGGAGCACCATGACACACTGCGAACACCGTAACAAATTAAGTGGTGATGTGAAAATAATAATTACATATTGTTGTGTTAATACTGCCGAAGACTCTGTACTTGTTGATGTTGTTTTTCAGGTGTTTGCTATTTGGCTCACAATAGCTAGACACATTGCCAGAGAAATGCAAATTAATTCTCCCAAATTCAAGGTGAATGGTGAGCTAATTCATGGGGGAAGGGAAGACTGGATTAATGCTTTAAAACCAGGTTAAGTTTTTAGGACCACGGCTCAGAGCATGAGCTTTCTAGTCTAAAATGGTAATTCCCTCTCCATTCAGCTCCTTCTGGAAAAGGAACTGCCTCATCACTGTTGCCCTATTTGTAGGAGTCTGAGCTGATCTAAGATTAGCAAAGGTTACCTTAAGAGTTCATGGAGAAACCTGGAATCTTGAAATCAAATGCACAAATTCTAAGAGGAATAGGAATCTCCCGTAGGGAAGTCTGCTCAGGGACCTACATAAACAGTGACTGTGGAGTTCAAGCAAAGATCAAAAGTTGTTCTCGTCTAAAAGACTGAAGCAAAGCAGAGCAATAAATATGCAGTTCTTAGAAATTGTTCATGACTGACGAATATTCTATTCCCAAACTGATAATGCAGCAAGGGGGAAGCTTGAGCAGGAAGAACCAAGAGTGGGTCAGGGAAATTGCACAGAAAAGTCTGGCAAAAGTAACTAAATGAAGGTGGTGGTGATGAGTGAAACTGAATGGTGGTAATTTGCACCAGAAGAAAACAAAACAAACCCTAAAACATACATATAAGCTCTGAGTTATTAACAAATCAGCAAAGCAGGCTGGTAAGAACCTGGGCCTGGCCACAGTGGGAGGTTATACATCAGAAAATTATCTGATCCAGGGAAGGAATTTTCTGCCTGTTATTATTAACAGATACAGATGGATAGCATGGCTCTTCTTTTGAGGGGAAAAACCCCTAATTGATAGGATGTCTATGAATAAAATATTCCTAGATTTCACTGAAAGCTAGTATTAAAACTGACTGGCCTCTAGCCCAAAAATAATAACTTGAGATCTCCAAAAGAAAAAGGAATTCTGATGTAAAACTATCCTGCTACTTTCTTCTCTGTCATTGCAACTGTATCTAGCAGATGCAAATCTGAAGTAAAATCAGGTAAATTAAGTTGAAGGGGACTAGAATTTCTATTCCATAATTTAATGAGATTAAAATAAACAGAAATGAGGAATATAATACCTTAATTGTTACTGTTTTAAGTTCCAAGTATAGAGAGCCAAGAACTGAGGAAAACACAATTTTAATCTTGTAATGCAGTTATGGCACTGCTAATAGTTTTGAACCTCTAGATGCACTACAGAGAACTACTGCAATTTTAATTTCCTTTTCTGTTGTTTGAATTTATCCAAGTTGTTTTTCTTTTATATCTGACTTCGAAAAGAAGTTAAAAAAGAAAAATGGCATTTGTTAGTGTGTAGATAAGAGTCTGTAGAAAACCATGACCTGCATTTAACACTTTGCATTATGTTATCTCTATTTCTGACTAATATTTTTGCAAATACTGTTTTTTTTTTAGAGTAGGTTTCAGACAATGCTTTGTCACTTTCTGCTATTAGTGAAGTTCATCTGCAGCATAATTGCCACCATTCAAACTAGGATCATAACCTCAGGGAATCATTTGGATTGGAATGGACTTTTGAAGGTCACCTACTCCCGCCCCCCTGCCATAAGCACATCTTCAACAAGACCAGGTTGTTCAGGGCCCAGTCCAATCTGACCTTGAATATTCCCACGGATGGGCCATCCACCACTCCTCTGGGCCACCTACTCCAGGGTTTTACCACCCTCACTGTAAAAAAACATTTGTGTCTCCATGTAATTGGAAGCTGAGTAAGCTACAGATAAATAAATATGTAAACTCTGTACCTGTTTGGGATCTTCAGTGTTATTAACCATAATTATTTAGCTTGCATAGTGCTTGATCTAATGCCTGGAAAACAATTTCTGTGCTCTTGCTTATGTGTCTGGACTCTAGCTCATTTCATAGCATGTTTCTTTGAAAGTGCTATTTGTGATGCCTTAACTGTCTCAAAGTTTTGAGGGTTTTTTAATATAGAATGTGTCTTTGATGCCCTGAGTAAACCCTTCTTTGTCTTGCCTTGCATTGGTCTTCATATAAACATTCCTGACTCGCAAACCTTGCTGGATGGAATTTGTATGAAGCATTCTCCTTGCTGATAACCCAGGGTAAGAGCTGCACCTAATTGAATAATCTTCTGTCCTGACCCTTAACAGGCTGTAAGCAGCTTTTCCCAGCAAGGCAGGTAAACTCTTGGGACAGTGCAATAAAGCTTGAAAATACACTATTTTAAAGCATGTATGTGTGTTCATATGTGCTCTAGTAGTGTTTTATAAAAATCAATAAACTCTTATTCTTCTATAATTCTGTAAAAGGAAGAAAGGAAAGCAACCTTTTTTGAACTGGCTTTGAGAGAAAGTGCTTTGAGTTACAATGGGCAAGGGAGGCTGTATTTTATCAGCAAAAGAGGAAGCCTTTTCAGATAGAAATGAAAACTGTCCTTCCTCAGCATGTTTGAATTGCCCTATTGGTGAAGGTCCTGAACTCCTAATATGTGTATAATCAATGCATCATATTGATTCATCTTGTTTCATTTGTAATAATGGAATAATAAGCAAATCTAAAGATACAATACTGACTAGAACTGACAAATGGTTGGAAAGATAATGAGCCTCTCATTGTATCTCTCTTACTCCTACATCTGTCTTTTCAGTTGAAAGAAATCAAACTGGATCTGTCCTTATTTTCTTGCATATTTGTGAGAGCATGTATAAATTGCAAAGACTCGGGAGGAAAGGGAGATGATACTTTTCAGATCCAGTAAGGCACAGCTGAAAAAACTGATCTAATAAAAGACCAGAAGAATGCTGTGGGCCATAGAAGCCTTGTGGGAGCTGTAGGTAATAGGGTGAGTTTTAGCTACCCATTGGTTTATTTTGTGTCACTGTGGGATGCTGGATTTCAAATTGCTAGAACAAGTGCAGATGTACAGTCGTCTCTTGCATATGTGCATTTATTGAAACAGTGTTTGTAAATGCTTTTGTTCTGTGGATCTTGCTGCCCAAAGTGCTGTGAATTAAATGACCTGATTGTGGGATTACTTCTTTTCAACTCTTGTTGGTCATTTACAGCTCCCAAGGACTTGAAGCCACAAATTGAAAATCATTACAAGAAACTTTTTAGTTTTTTCTTAACTGCATTATGAAGAGTGGCCTTCTGATTTCCTAAACTTACTGCCAGTTCTGGCTAGGATAAACTGGGGATAAAAATGCTTTCTGTGTCGTTGTCCCTGTGCCTGTAATAATCATATTACAAGACGGCTCTCTGCAGAACAAATGTATGGAAACAATTTGCAATAAAGATGGAGACTAAAAGGTTGCATTTTTCTTGAGACACTGTTGTTAACATAATACTTTCATGTAGTGATCTTGTTTGCCTAGCAGTTCTTAAGAATTCCTGATGGCATCCAGCTGTAGCTGGGGTTGGTATAATTGGCTGCTTTTTTTCTGAAGGCATTTGTTCTGAGTAGCTGTTTTGGGCTCACTGCTCAAAGACCTTGCAACAACTGTAGGCAGGTGCTGGAGTACAGTGTTTGATTTTTTTTCACTAATGTGCTCGTTTACCATTTTGCAAAGGCTGATTTCTTTTGCTTAACTGTGCTAGAGATATACAGGTATCAGTCTGACTTGTGAAGTTCTTATCTTCCTGGCTAAGGCTGTAGAGACTGGCCTGCACAGGATGTTAATGAGCTATTAATGTATGTAACTCCAATCTTGTGGAAACAATCTCTTAAATTACTGTTTTATCACTGGTCATGCATTGGCTGACTGGTTTAGGTTTGGGCCAGTGCAAATTCTGAACATGATGACTCAGGCAGCAACTAGACTGATGATTTAATGGCAAAACAACAGTCTGAATTGAAACAATGCCAAAAGGTCTTTATTTGTTCATTGTCTTTCTTGTAGTAAAGAGAAAAGTAGGGAATTGCTTGGTTGCTGGTCCTCTAACAGTCGAAGTTGTAGACAAATTTTGAATACCAGTTTGTAACCTGACTCTTTCAAAACTAATCAGAATACAGGTTGTCCTGTGGAGTACTTTTTAACATATTAAAACACACAACACGTATGTGTTGTGGGGAGTTAATTAGTTCAAGGTTCTGTGTCTATTAACCCCTTTTTCTTGTCATGGAGGAGAAAAATGACTGCATTAATAAATGCTGTCTGTGGTGTGATACATTAAATTGCATCCAGCTTAGCTGTGCATTTTTCCACAGCTTTTACTACCGTGATCTTTGTGCTCATGTAATCTGTTTTCGTTTGCAGTGCAGTCAGCAGTATGAAAAATTAAGTAGTGTGTTAGAGCTTTCCAGGAAAACATGATGGAGCATGATCACATATACTAATGTACATGTTCAGAGTCCCCTTAGCTGAGGCAGTGAGACCACACTGAGGGAGTCACTTGTGTGTGGAATTCCCTGCTTGTCGATATTGTTCCATGCAGAGACTCTTGGGAGTGCAGATTATGGGCTGTGTGGTTCGTCACTGAGGGAGTATAACCCCATATGCCAATAAGGTCTGTTTGCCACAGGATGGGATTTTTTTCTTTCCTGGGGAATTCAGAAAGTGATATTTTTTTCTCAAGGTGCAAAGCACCTGGTCTATCAACTGTGCCTGTTTCTCGGTGTTTGGATCAACATTGGATACTGCCTTTGTCTTATCATGATAGTATTGAAGTATTTTGCACCTGCAGCACAGAACTAGAAAATTACCTCAGCTCTTGAGTGGTGCGTGTAAACTTCAGTAGAAAGTGAAATTGGACTCAAGCTGCTGGGTGGAGATTCTATGTTTTGTTCACATAAAGCAGGTTCAGGTCCTGATTCCCAAGTGCTTAGACTTCCTAGGTTTTATGCTTGGTCTTTGCACTTATAGCATAGTATGGTTACTCAAGGAATCATAAATAGGTTTAGCTTCCTGGCATCCTCTTCCTCCTTAGATAAAGAGCCAGTAACAGACTGCAACTTTTTTGCAGTGTGTATGTGTATGACTAAAGCTGCTGGGAGCTTTTGTTTCGCACAGAAGTTAAAGAATCTATTACAGAATTATAAATTGGCTGGATTTGCTGTTAATCTGTGTTAATCTGAAGATTTAAGTCTTTGGGCCTTCATGTTGCAGAAGACTGTCTAATTAAAAGGGGCACTTGCCAGGAATGGGGTGCAGCTTGTTACTGTGGTACAGCGTTAAGTCATGGTGCTTCTGCCTCCTACTTATTTGGCAAAGTACCATCAAGTTTCTGCTGTGGAATGGATTCATAACTTCAGTAGATTTTGTATCGGCTTCTGATCCATCATGCTGTTTCTGAACTCTCCCACAAGAAAAAAATAGAAATTTTCCTTTTCTGATAGGATCTGCAATGTTTCCAGATGAGATTTCAAAAGTCAGAATAAAGATGTTTTCTCCTATTTTCCTATCAAAATTCCCTCCAATACTTCTGTCTCCCTGCAGACAAAATGTCTGCATAATGACAGTGAAGTTCCTAAGTAAAAACCATGGAATTTTGGATGATTTGGTCATACACTGCTACTTTTCTTTCTTCTGTCAATAGGGAAGAATACTGCTCTCTGAAAATTGTGCATTTTGTTTTGCAGCCTGCTTTGCACACTGAAAATAATTTCAGATTTTGTACTATAAAACACCACCATTGGAACTTTGCTGGAGCCCAAACAATTTTCCACTGGGTGATATCCTCAAAGGTACTGTCCCTAGTTTATGCAGCATGTATTATACAACAAGAGATACTCCAGGCTGTCCTCAATATGAAATCTAGTTTCAAAAAACCCATTTCTGTAAGCCTTGTCTGTGGAAAGAACAATAAAACCAGTAATGATTCTAATGCTTTTCAGCTAACAGTGAACACAACAGAGCATTTTGGGACTTTGGGTCATGTGTTAATGTATAAATAAGCAAAAAGAGGCTTAAGAGAACAGTATCAGAATAAAATAGTGTAGATTATTAGTTATCAGGATAGTATTAATGAGATGAGACTGCATTGAAAAAATCACATTACATTGTGAAGAACTTCAGCTTTGTTTTTTTTTTTCCCATTCAGCTGAAGTTGTCATATGATGCCTTCTGCAGATTAAGGAACAGCTGGAAAATTTGCAGAGGAGAGTTAATGCCAAGGGAAGTAAGGTACGCACTTGCACCTCACACTGCTGTGAGAACTTTGTACTGCATATAAATCTCAGTATTAAAAAAATTATGGAAACTTGTTCAGTGTTGTAATAAGCACATTACTAATGATAAGCACATTACTAATGCTATGACTGCATGGGTTAAAACTGAGAAAGATTTTCTGAGGTGTATCCAGTTCTGCTGGACCCAATGGGACCCAGGGAAAGTGCAGCCTGTAGATGAGGCAGAACTGCCATTCTGACAAACATTCAGTACAGCTGCAGTCAGTGTGCTTTTTCCTGTTATAGCTTATACCGATTTTGGACTAGAAGAAACAACACTGTAGTGGCTTTTTGGTCAACGTAATTTGCAGTTTTCTGGCTGATTTGTGCTCACAGGAGTATTTTGCTACATTCCCAGAGCTAAAAGTGTAGGATGTGTCTGGGAAATGTTTATGTTATGTCCCTCTTGCAAACAGAAGCAATTCTGAGCAGCACCCTCATGGCACAGTGAGGCAACCTGCTACTTCCTGATTCTGACATCCGTAGCAAAGAATAAACACAGGTTATCAATACTCTCTTGTCCTGCTGGATATGACCTTTCCAGCTCTGGCAGTATTTAGAACAGGACCTCAGGAACAAGCAGCTGAAAGCTTTCATTCCCTGTGTCTGCATTCTGTAGTTGTACTCTGGGATGGAAGGGACTAATTAATGCCTCCATACCAGGGAATACATACCCAATCTTCTGCTGATCAAGTGCAGTAGCAGTTAACACTGGATTTCGCTTAAGGTCAGAGAAGAGAGAAGGGATGCTGTTAGGGTGAAGGAGGAGTCTGTAATCCTCTTGGTGGTAAAACCCAATCTTCCTCTCCTGACCAGGTCAGTCTATATCAGTAGCGCACCAGATGTGCCCAAATCTGGTGCAGTGAGAGAATTTGTCTGGCATGTATGGAGGATTCCACTTTTTCTCACACATGCAAATGGAGATCTACCTTCCACATTGAACAACCTGCAGCCTTTCTTGTGTGGGCTGTTAGCTTTTTTTTTAAGCACTGCTGTTCTGAGTGCAATAAATAGAGCATATTTTAGATTAATTCTCCAGGGAAATAATTTTTAGTCTAACCTGGTTTTCAACACTCAAAACCTTTGGATATAGCCTAAAGCTGTTGTAAACCTGGGAGGCCAGAGCCTTTGAAATAGCTGTGTGGAGTAAGCAGTGTTTTAAAAACAAAACAAAACAAAACAAAAAACTTCCCCAGATATGAGCTGTGTTGCTTTCAGAGCCTCCCAGTTCCTGCAAAGTCTGAGTGACTCAGACTTCTTAAAGAGGAAATGCTGCTACATGATCAAGGTCCCTGAAGGTGCTAAAAAAGAGCAGAGAATGTATAAAGCCAGTAAATCTTATTGTACTAAAATAAAAAACATCCATTGTTGAAGCAGTCAGGGCTCCCCTTTTAAGAGTGTTGAACCTTTTACAGTGTTCAATTATGGATCTAGTTTGTATAATTATTAAGGAAGAACTAGCGTCACAGTGTAAATCCTTTAGTTTATTGGTATTTTAGTAACATATAGTACACATTTTACTGCTTAAATGGTTAATTTGTTAGTGATGATGGTTGTTTATTTTGTTCTGAACATGTGGCTTTTCATTGTGACTGAATGCATACACGTGTAGATGTATGTTGTAGAACATGATGAAAGCTTAAAGTACTCAGTTCTTGGCATTTTAGGATCTACCTTCACCAGTAGCCAGCTTTGAACCTTCTCCTTCATATCTCATGACAGTTTTGGGGTACTTATATTTTGAGAGAGTTTGTGCTGGGGTAACTGCAGATAACTTCCAGTTAAGATATAAAACCAATTTCCCGGGGATTGCCTAGTTTCACTGAGCAGTGATGCTGAGCTGGAAGCATGCTGCATCCCGGAGCAGACCAGTGAAAAGCTGTTGCTGTGGGCAGCCCCTCTTGCCCACTCCCTTAGAGCTAATTAGCAACATCCTTAATGTCCCCATGTGGTGTGTGGTCCTGTTCAGGAATCACACCTTGGTCAGTTGTGTCCTCAATTGTAGTAAAGTGCTCTGGCCTGCTACTGTTGTGATGAAGACCAGAGAGCAAGTCCAGACATTGTTATCTGCACAAGGTTTAGCTTACATGCTGTTATTTCTCTTCTGGTTTATGGGATCACTAAGCACTCAAGTTTCTTGTGGAGCTTGGGGTGCCAAATCATGATCAGAACCACAGTGATTTTTTTGCTGCAACTATGAACAAATCCATCACTTAAGTATCAGTGAGGTCAGTAAGTGATAATGCTGATGTTAAAAACAAGTGTTCTAGTGCACATACTTTTCTGGATATCATTTTGGGAGCACTTCCACTAATACTCAGTTGACACCACTGATTTGAAATAGAGGATTTTAAACACCAGATTTGTCATTCATTTTCTATATGACCTTAGACACTAGCTATCTCAGGTGGACATGTAGACTTTAGGCCCTCTTTTGAAATGTTCTCTTTGACAGGCAAAAGGTGGAGGATTCAGAAATTCTTATACAAATGCGTAGTGTATTTATATGTGCATTGTTATTTACATAGTATAATCCATATTTAACTTACTGAAAAGTATGTGATATTAAAATATGGTAAATTCAACCTTGCTTGGCATCTCCAGCCTAAACACTTTCTGGTAGAGGAAAAATGAAAAAAAAAAAGAGATTCTTACTGACTTATAAAAGTTTCAAAATGTAGTGTCATCAGTGTTAGATGCACTTTTGTATCTGCATAAAAGAGATAAAGAGAACAGCTCACTAATAAGATTTCAGGTATTAAAAGCAAGACAAATCTTAAAAGCTGCCTTTTTTGTTGTTGTTGTTTTGCTGCTACAGCCTAAATTGACAGTAATTCCTGTAAAGGTATGCAACTAAACTCTTTACTATTTTTACTGTTTCATGTTTAAATGAAAACAGAACCTTGAAGACTGTGTACCATAAAAGCTGGAAACAGCTCATAATATTAAAGGTATTGATAAAAAAAAACAAAACAGAAAACCAAACCAAAAAAAACCCAAACAAATCCCCCCCCAAAAAAAACCCAAAAAGTCAAAAAACACCCAAAACAAAACAAAGCAAACAAAAAACCCGCCAAAAAACTAACAAAAAATGAAACCAAAACAAAAAACAAACGAAAAAACCCACCCCACAAAAAAACAACAACAAAAAAATCCACTTTGAAATTGTTTAGCTGCACAATAGTCAATTTACCTGGCTTTCAGTACAACCAGTAGCTCTAGTGTCTGTGTTTGGGAATCCTTGCTATGGATTACCTTGTAAATGTAAATTAATGTTTTGTGAATTAATAGTAACACATAGTTTTAATGATAAAAGGACATTTAGTTTGACTTAATTATATAGTTACTGCCTTTTGCAATAACACACTGCTTCCTGCAGCTAAGCACTCAATTGAAGCAAAGAGAACTTATATAAATATGTAACTGTTTCTCACTTAAAACTCATTTGACAAAAGATTCTAAAGCTGTTAACCTTGGTGTTTGAGAAGGTATGTCTTAAATTTGGATGCTTTCTGAAGAGATAATCAGATTCTAAGCTGAGTTTCTTCCCTCAAATACCTGCATTGTCTTCAGTAATAAATTTGCATGCAAACTGGAGGAAGGCATTTGGCCTATTCTTAGAGCAAGTCAAAATTATGCTCTGCTTCTTCATGATCAGCTGTACACTTCCCTTTATATCTTGTGTGTCAACAAGTGCAGGGCACTGAAGAAGCTCTTTGCCTTGGAGGAACTTACAGCCTACATGTAAAGGATAACTAAATGTTATTCTATGAATTTATTAGGGTTAGGAACTCACTATTCCTTACCCAGTAGGTTATAGTGTGTGGGTAGATAGCAGATGTGTGCAGTGGCTCCTGCCATGCTGCAGGAAAAAGGAATATACCATTGGTTTTGCCCTTCTTACTGGAAGTTTCCCACATATGATCTACTTGTATGAACCTGCATGTAGCTGGTTCCTAACTCAGTTCTTAAAATATTATCCCTCTGAGCTTAAACACTTCATGTAGTTGAAGTTTCTCTGAAGTTAATTCATCAAGCAGTTAGGCTGAGGAGAGAATATGCATGTGGTTATGTTGGCAGACTGGAAAATGAATAAAAATTTCAAAGAAAAGGGCTGTATTAGATACATGAGACTAGAAGCCTTTTTATTTGTCCACTGTCACCAAAGCACCATCTCTAAGCAGCAGTCAGTGATTGATGCCTGTTGGATGGGTAAATCTTGATTTCATTATCACAGTTCAGACCAGGGCTGGATCTGGGTCAGGCTGAGAGTCAGAGGAGCGTAGTGCATGTGGACAGGCAAGAGCTGGCAACAGATGGTATCATAGTGGGAAGAGAGAGACAGCTCATCAGCTGGCAATGTTTGTGCTGCATTTTGTCAATTATTTATTTTTCTTCAGGGCAGAATTCAGTGTTTGGTTAAGTTTTGTTGTTAGTTTTTATAGTTATTGACCCTAGGAAATCATCTTGTCTACTCTGAATTTTGTATTCCTTTCATTTTAAGGCCATTTTAGATCCTAAGTAATATGATTAGTGCTCACATTTTAGGACTGGATTTTCTTAATTAAAAAAAAAGTCTAAGTTACATGTAAATATTATGGTAAAGAGTTCCCCAAAACCCTGAGCAGGATATTCATCTTGTGGCAGATGGTTCTACAGTAATTGCTGATTCATAGTCTTTTGAAAAAGGAAGTAAGCTACTCATGAGTTTATGGACTAAGCATTTTGACTAAATTAACTTGTTTATTCAGCATATTGCTTTTGCAGTAAGCTTAGAGTTAGAAAATACTGCTTATATTTTACAATTAGGGCTGACATAATTTAGTGATTGCACAGAAGAAAAGGACTCATACATTAGGTTTTAATTCAGTAAGTATTTATTAGGCATTGTTAAACAAGGAGATAGTTTTATTAATCATTCCTGTTTTTCTTAAGCGAAACTCTAAAATTTTTAAAATTAAACATTAGATTATTTTGTAAGGCATTTACAGTGTAGTTTTCAGAAGAGATGGGTTTCTCATTGACTAATTTTTCTTTTTTTTCCAATTCTTGCTATAGATTTAAATTGTCACTAACTTGTGGATGAATAATAGTGATTTTTAAGCTTTAAACTTTTAACTTTTTTACATCTGTTTAATTTAAAAATATGAGTAGCTGCCTGTGAGAAGGACAATTGCTTTCTTGAAGGGAGAATTTATCTAATTATATATAAACATTTATTCCATGCTTATCACCATAGTAACTGAGACCTCAAGCTGATGTGCTTTGCTGAGCAGAGTTGCAAATGCTGTAGTGAGCCAAGGCCTGAACTTCTGTATGAAAATGCAGTTTCACATTTGGTTGAGGCACAGCTAATCCCTGCTGCACCTTTTTGACCTTGTGCCACTATTTGTATTCCTGGGGCTGCAAGCGTGGCAGAAACCTGGGAGTTAATGTGTCTGAAAATTAACCTCCCTGAAAATTAGTGTGCACCAAATCATCCTCCTGATCTGCCCAAGCACGTGATTGTATGAGCACTAGTGAGGCACTGGGGAGAGTCAGGAACGTGTGATTTCGATAAGTGTGGGGAGAGACAGCTACAAATTAAGCTGATTACAAAGCTACTGTGGAAGCCATTTGTTTAGGGCCTTTGTTTAGGGCCTTACTATGCTGTGGCTGAAATTGTTGAAAAACTGTTGGGTTGGGAGATAAGCCAGTTCAAATGAGGAAATTATCTAACACATATTAATTTTGAAGTGCTTTTTGTGACTTTAGAAGTATATCCTTGAGCTGAGTATCTACTTGGTGCTGTTTTGAGAAAGGAAAATGCTATCAGGCTTGACTTTTGGTGTCTGTTCCCATATGCTGATCTCTGAAAACCGGCCACAGAATTTTATCAGAATGTTAAATTTAGGGATTCTGTTACAACTAACTTACTGCTTCTCTTTATTTTCATTTTTATCTTCATTTTATCTGTACCTAGACAACTGCTGTCAGAGAAACCTCATCTTTTTACTTCAGCTTTCATTTTGACAGCAGCAAGGGTAGTACTAACTGTTTCTGTAGCCTGTTTGTAAGTAAATCTCAGATATATTCATGTTTCAGATGCTCCCTGTCTTATAAAACATGGCAATAGTACATGTTTTATAAATACAAAGCTTTAGAAACTCAGACTTTAAAACTTACTGAAGGCTTTTACTTTTTATCTGCTACATTAACCAGGCCATCATTTTGAGCATTTAAAATTACAGTGCCATTTTATTTTCCAGTGCACTTTAGATCATCGCTTCACCATCCAAGGTCCTGATCCCAGGGAGACTTGCACACTTGTTTAACAATGCGTGTTTCAAACAATACTACTGATTTATTACTCTTCATTTACTGTTACCTGATTTGAAGACAATCAGATACTGGGGTATCAGCATTAATTCTGCAGTATTTGCAAACAGAGAAATGATTTGCAGGTGTAGCACAGCACAGCAGTTAATCATGCTTGCAGACTGCAGTGTGAAGTGTGATCTTGTATAGCCATTTATAGTCTGAGTTTTTAAGAGCTGTAACTCTCCTTTTGGCTTGGCTACCTTCCATGGCTGTTGTAGATTACATTTGCAATCAAGTTGTTGCCAAACTTCTACTCAGTGTTAAGGTCATGTTTACTACTGCGCAGCTGCATAGTGAAGAGTTGCAGTAAAAGCAAAATAAACTTTAAGAGTATTTGAGGAGCAGCTCTCGACAGGATTGGAGAGCAAGTGGATGTTGGGCAGAAACTCAAAACTGACTGTAGACCAAAGCAGAATGTTTTTGGCAGTATTTAAATTTTACTGTTTCATTATAGTTGATGTGTCCTTGACTGCAGCTCTAATAAAAACAACTTGTGCATGTTCTGAGTACTGTTTAAAAAAGAACATAGATGTAAGAAAACTGGAGTCTGCAGCTCTCCATATGTGGTGTTGGAATGCTGCAAGGTTTTCATCTATTAGCCAGAGCGAGGAGCCTCCTAAAAACCCCATGCATATTAAATTTCTGGCACTGCTCGTGAAAAGAACACTATTGGAACACTTGAGGTCCTGTTATTTTTCCAGGGAATGGCTACAAAGGCTAAATGTTGTCCTCCCAGCTGAGGGTTAAAGCATATTACAAATGACCTGTAATGGAGCTTCCATTATGGCTTGACTGTTCTGGATTAGACACCCACGCCCACATCCCCCTCTTTTGTTTTAAAATTTCGTAGATAGATGCATTTTTGCTGGTGTGAATGCCAGTAACTATGTGAGCTTAAAAAAAACCCTAAACCTAAAAACTATGGCCGGGGAAGGACTATTATTGCCACTGACATTTTGACGAAGCCTTTTTTAGCTAGCTCTGAGTAACAAGGTGTATGCAGTGATGATCAGCTGCATTTGACTAGCAAAATTCTCCAAAATACTAAGTTCCCTGTGTGAAAACAGACTACAGAGCAAGGGAGAAGGATTTTTGTATTATCCTTACAGGAGGAAAGACATAGATTTATATCTTTAGTTAAACACCAAAAATTCATAGGAGACCAACACCTTACAGTCCCACTTGTATAAATGCTGCAGCTGGAGTTCTTAACTTTTTAAAGATGAGTCAATCAAATTAGTGTGCAGGAAACTTAATTTCTTTATTTCTGGTACTATTTTTTTCCTTTTCTGACAAGTTGAGGCAACTGGTATTTGGGGGTATGATCATACTAGCTTTGTGGGGTGTTGCAAATACATGTGCAAAAGTTCACAGAACACTATTAGAATTGGAAATGTAATCAAGTTTTGGCCTGACTCAGTACAGTTTTTGTGCTCTCAAATCTCAGTGAACCTGGGTGGGGTCTGATAGCTTTTTCTCACACCTGGAGTCAGCCCTTTTTTCTACAGTCAATTTTTGTTGATCTATTTTTGGTTTAATATAATTTCTTTTTATAGACATGATTAAAAGTAAATTGTAATAATTCCCATTCTTGCTGTGATAGATTTACCCTGGCTGAACACCAGGTGCCCACCAAAGCTCTATTACAGCCCTCCTCAGCTGGACAGGGGAACAAAATATAACCAAAAGCTCATGGGCTGAGATAGGGGCAGAAAGAGATCACTCACCAGTTACTGCCATGGGCAAAAACTTGGGGAAATCAGTTTAATTTATTAGCAATTAAATCAGAGTAGGATGATGAGAAATAAAAAAGAAATCTCATAACACCTTCCCACACACACTCCCTTTTCCCAGACTTAACTTTACTCACAAATTCCAAAGATGCAGGCACTTCTACAGTCTCCTGCTCTTACTTGTTGTATTCAAAGTATTGAAAATAAGAACACTTTTGTGTCCATTGGTATTTCGCAGATACGAATTACTCAGAAATGGCAGTGTATCACATAGACTGTTGTAACTCTCTATTACCAGACAGGCCAAATACCTCAAAGAAAGTAATTCTGGATTGTAAAACTTATAAAATGATTGAATGATTTCAGTAAAGCTGAATGTATGTTGCGGTAATATCGAGAGGTCATATGAGTATTTCATATTCCATGAAAGTGAGCTTCCAAAACAATGTGTTGACTTTGCTTCTGAGCTGGAGGCACTGTAATTGCCCAAGTTCAGGTTTCACCTTCAAGCAGAAATCTAACTGAAGCAATAGAGTCCTCGTAACTTTTTTCGGTTTTCTGTTCTTGCTTCTCGGGTTTGTTTTGCCAGGCAATCATGCCCTCTGGAGACTGTGGGTTCAACTCTCCTGTCAAAATCCTGGTATGCCTCCTATGCAAGAGTAGCACAAAAAGGAACCTTATTGGAATAAAAGATCTGGGACTCATTAATGTGCAGGGCTAAGTAGGTATGTAGCTTAGGAAGGATTGTGCCCTACAGTTTATTTTACCAATTTGGAATAAGAAAGGGTTGAGGCCAATAAAACCTTGGAGAGCCAAATTATTATTGTAACCCTTCATCTTGTTAGAAAGTAATACTTAGAATGAAAAGAAATCCCACTTGATGTTTATCAGTCTTATGTCTATGAGCCACTGTAATTTTACAGGTATGATAGAGAGGTAAGTAGTTTATAATATTACTTAGTTATACACAGATATGAAATACTACTTACAGAGCTCTTTAGACCAAAACAGGTTTTTGCAGAAAAAATTTTGTCACAAGATTTCCACTTTCTAGGTAAAACAAAGTATCCCGAAATTCCAGTTAACTCTTTGTGTATATATATTAAATTTCTGCTGGATACGCTTGAAAATGAAAAAGTTTTTTGGTTAAGGTTTCAGTTGGCATGTGTTTTTCCAGCCTTTATCTGAAAAGTAATTTTTGAAGGATCTTTAATATTACGTAATGCTTTAAATAACAAGAGACAATTTTCCTTTTTCAGAATGCTCCAAGATTTTTCTGTTTCTTACAACTTCTAATGTTCTTTTTTCTTTCAAGTCAAGTAAAGCAGGTAGATGCTTAGCACCTCTGAAATTCAAACTATATGGCTAGGTATATAGCTTTGGTTAAAACATTGTGGATCAGTTTATAAGACTGACTCTTGGAACTGATGTGAAACTAAGTAGTTCTTGTTTCCCGGACTTGAGTTCTACTTTCCTCCCTTATACTCTGTCCTTCACCTTTTTATCTTAACAAAAAATTTAATGCAGCATTTTGTGTTTCTCAGTTGCAGTTTCAAGTTGTAAGACAGTGATTGTTTTCAGAATCCTTAAAATCTCCATAATTTCTACTCAAATGTAGCAAAAAAAGCAAGCAACCAAAAAAAGAAAAGAAAAGAAAAAGAAAAAAAAAACCACACACACCTCCCAAAAAACCCTAAAACCAAACCAAAACCAAAACAAAAAGACCCAAAAATCAAAACAAAACAAACAACACAACAAAAGCCCTACTTAAAGAAATAGAACAGAAGTCATAGAAGGAATGTAATTATTGACATGCTCTCATTTTAAGCTACAAATCCTACTGGGAAACTTGATGTCAAGTTCACTTTGAGTCCTTTTACTCCCAGTTAGTCAAGTGAGTACTGATAATGCAGTGTCCCTCAGTAAAGATTTTTACTTGACCTGAGGAGATTTTCCAAGATGATCTTGGCTAGCTTTCAAAATGTATTACTGAGGATGCTTTTTAATCTGCTTTCTGTGTTCAAGCTTTATCTGTGTTCACACTGAACTTTGAAAAGACTCTTTGGACATTTTATTGCATGAAATATCAGCAACAGATACAATTATGATGAAAAAAAAGGGTGGCTTTACACAGCTGTCTCTTTTCCCTCTGGGACTTATTAATGCTAAACAAACAAGACTCTCTGGTTGCCTTGCAGTCTTTTTTCAAACTATGCTATCTGGTCTGCATTGTTTCTTTTCTTTTTAATTTACCTTTACCATATAGGGTGATAATTTTGCAGGGTTGCATTGTTGTGAATAGGAACAGTTTTGCTCTGAAAAGTTACCCTGAGCATAGAGTGTGATCTGATGTAGTCTGTAAATTGCAGATATGTTAGATAAGGCTTTGATTAATGAAAATTTAACACAAAGTTATCAATCAGAATTAACTTTTCTGACTTGACGTTTAGCCTTCTGTGGAGCTGACCACAGCTTGCAGCTGAATCTGTCTTTACTAGGTGTTGATTATGTGTAAGCCAAAACACAGCCTACATGATTATACCATAGTTGGCTTTGAAATAGTAGCAAGTATTGAAGGCAGGGAAGATTTGTAATATTTTTTTCACTTATGACTTTAATAGGAGGAAAGAGTTCTGAGCAGCATGTGAGACCTTTGGAGCAGAAGTTGTATTTTGTCCAATCCTTTCTACCCCATTTTGCTCCACAGGGCTTTGAACTGGGATTAGACCTGTGTGTATAGATCTCTCTCTCTCTCTCTCT
>VZRL01006690.1:330982-385962 GCA_013397895.1 Origma solitaria
AGTGTATATATATATATATATATATATACATATAAATTGCTTTTTCGTGGCAGAACTCTTCCTTGAAGTTTCAACAAACCTGGAAATAGGGTGAGTAGGGTATCTCTAGTTCTCTAAGTGTGCAAACCCATGATACAGTCTTAAACACAGAAAATGATGCCCAGGCTTATTACCTATCACACGCAAAATATGTTAATCCTGATATTTTAAAGTCACTGCTACAACAGACCTCAAGGACTCCCTGTCTCCTTTGTGTGCATGCGTTATTCCCACTGTCAATGATGGGAGTTAGCTATACACACCAGGAGGAGGTTATACACATTGGACCAAACTTAGGGAGTATGAAGTATAAAATTGTGAGAAGAGGACAATTTAAGCATCACTCTCACCTCTGCATTTTGTGATTTTTTGCTAAATGTCATGGTTTAATATGCTGGCCAAGTGCCAGGCACCCATGACATCTACTCCTTCCGCTCTCCCCTGCCACAGCTGGGCAGAGGAGAGGCAAAAAAAAAGTTAACACACAAAGGTTTCATGACTGAGATAAGGACCGGGAGATGCTCCAAGGATAAAACAGGCTGATCTTAAAGTTACAAAGTGAGATTTATTGCTAACAGAGACAGGGGAGGATAATGAGAAGTAAAACAAGCCCTTAAGACACTGTTCCTGCCCCCAACCCCTCCCTCCTTCCCACCAGCAGCACAGAGGGGACAGAGCATGGTGGGTGTAGGACAGTTCATCACCGAGATTCTTCTTCTGCTGCTCAGGGAGAGAGGTCTTTTGCTCTGCATAGCCATGGGGTCCCTCCCACGGGAGGCAGCTTTCCGGGAATTTGTCCAGCGTGGGTCCACTCTCACGAGCAGCAGTCTGCCCGAAGCTGCCACCTTGGGAGCCCCCCATGGGCAGACAGTCCTCCCAAAACTGCTGTGACATGGGGTCCCTGTCCCTCGGGGTGCAGCCCTCTGAGGCCAGGCTGTTCCATTTCAGGAGCAAGGCCTCTCTCTCCACTGGGACTCCCTCTGGATCACAGCCTCCTCCAGGCACCCACCCGCTCCAGCATGGGCACCTCCCCATGGGCTGGGGGTGGATCTCTGCACCCCCTGGACCCCATGGGCTGCAGGGGCACAGCTGCTCCACCATGGTCATCACCAGAGCTGGCAGAGGACTCTCAGTTCCGATGCCGGGAGCACCTCCTCTCCCACCTTCTCCACTGCCCTTGGTGCCTCCATGTTGTTTTCCTTCAAGTGTTCTCACCTCCTCCTCCTCCTCTGGCTAAAAAGAACTACATGCCCCCACTGTTTTCTTCTTAAATATGTTATTACAGAAGCATAACCACCATCTCTAGTTGGCGCAGCCTTGGCCAGCAGCATGTCCATCATCTTCAGAGCCACTGGAGATTGGCTCTGCTGGACATGGTGAAAGCTTCCAGAAGCTTCACACAGGAGCCATCTTTGTGGCCCCCCCACTACCAGAAACTGGGCCAAGCAAAACCAGCGCACTAAGGAAACAGCAGTGGAAGTAACAGCTGGGAAACGTGAGGATAGCACAGTGTTACCTTGATGGAAATTGCAGCTCAGAGCTGTAGGTCGAGTGTGGCACAGAATCTTGAATGATGGAAGTGAGATATTTTTCTGGAAAAAGCATCCATTAAGGTTGACCCTGGTAAAAGTTGACTGTCACTTACTGACTTAATAAATAGTTGACCAAAGAGAGGATTGCTTCTTTTTGTATTAAGGTATATTTTCAAGTGTTCAGATATTATTTTCAGTTGTTAGGCCAGATATTAAGTTCTTTGTATTATTGTGATTTGTTGTTCCTCTTCTACTACTATCTGGATAGCTGATACCTTCAGCCACATAAATGACATTTATATACATCAGATATGTCTGGACATAAATGGTGTTGGACTTGATGTGCTCAGGTTTTTCCATTATATAAGTAATTGCATTAGGGAAGTAGTAAGTGTAACATAAATAAGGGTCCAAGAATGATTTAGCTTATAAATGCTTGATCTTTCATTTTCTGGGCTTTTTTATTTTTTTTCCCTTCATTTTCTGAATCTTCTTTGCTAATCCTCTGTGGAATCTGTCAGGCGTGGGGCACTCCAGCATGTTTAGAGCTCCTACACACTTCCAAATTGAGAACTGTGGAATTGTCATCTTTGCAAGAGAAAAGCTCCCTCCTGTGGAAGAGGGGAACCTCTGCTGTGACAAAGAGTATCACACCGTGATTTTAAATTAGCAGGAAAAAGAGGCACAAACACTGTAGGGGTTTGCGAATACTGGAATGCAAAACCCTGCTTCCTGATACTTTTTCCAAAAATAAATGTTTCATATTTTGTATGAATTATTTCTAAGAATGTATCTCAGTTATAACTGTTTGCTATGTGTAGGTAAAACTTGATAGTTTAAATAGTATAATGTGGCCACAGGGTTAAAGAGGTCTAAAGAAGCTGATATTTTTACAGATTTTGCTTTCTGTGGTTCTTTGCTGAAAAACCTCAGTATTTTGGACACCCCTGTGAATTCACATTTGTAGAGGTTACTTTTAATTTTTTTTTTTTTCTCTTTCTTTGTAAGTTTGATAATCTGTTCTGTGTATCTTGAAGATCTGTATTAAAATGATTTTGAATCTTGCTGTGATTGGTGGTCCTTGGTAGGAGGCTCTGCTGAGCTCAATGCCCTGAGTGACCTGGAAAATAAAGCTGCACAAAAAGCATAAAGATGAAATTGTGATGGAGGGGCTGGAACTAGAACTCGATATCAAATTCCTGCTAGAAACAGTATTTTTACCTTTGAGCTGAATGTGATTCATGCTTGTGATCTGAAGGTGGAAGGCTCTAGCTCATCAGCACATTAGCAAAACCCTGAGGCATTTACTTCCATAAATGCTAATGTTATTCCCTCGAGAATGAAGTGGTTTGAGGGAGGGGGGAGACAGATCTTTAGTATTACAGTGGAGTTTTAATTTTACCAATTCCAATTCCTTGCCAGCTAGAGGACTGAGACAGCGTAGAGCACTCTGACCCACTGCAGAAAAATGCTGTGTTGACATTGGGTATTGGGATCCTGTCCATTGGCAAAATGATAATTTGTCATCTTGTTCAAAGTTAGTTGAGTTCTAGCTTGTGGCACACAGCAGTGTGGACATAACTTTGGTTACAAAAGCATGGGATTTTAGCAATGATACGTAATGGCAAAGTGAGATTTGGTTCTGTCTTTAGAAATGTTATGGTGTACCTGCTCATTTTGACAGTTTGGAGTTATCTTTGAAGTGGGGAATAGTTGCTCTGTCAAGGAAGCATTGTCTTCATTTATAAGAACTGTGAGGGTATTATAGTTTGGGTGAACAGTCCTTATGATTGTGCATGTCAAGACATGCAAGCTCCCGAATTTGTGGGCAAGCAAATCTTCTCATGAAGCTGCATGCAACAAAGGCTCAAGTCAGGGTCATGAGGGATGTTGGCAGAAGTGCCTTATCAGTGAGGCTCCATATTGCTGGACCTCTCTGATCTCCTTCTGCACCACAGAGCACTCACTGGCTGGTGCTCTGCAGGTGCCAGTTTGGATTAAAAGAAAATCAGCAATAGCAAAGGGGAGTCCCTGTCGCATAGAAGTACTTGCCCTGGGTTCTGCAAGACTGTGGTGTGTTTGCGTGGGAGGAGTGGACTGTGCAGTTCAAGTAGGGTGGGGAGACTTTTACATGTGGCTCACAGCTCGCTAATGGCTCCCAGGATTGAAAGATGCTTCCTGGTATATGTGAGTCACCATGACTGGAGGGATTTAAGATGTGTGGATGTGGCACTTGGGGACATGGTTCAGTGATGCTCTTGGCAGAGTTAACAATTGGGCTCAATGATCTTAAAGGTCTTTTCCAACCTAACCAATTCTACAGTTCTATATTTTCTCTTAGTAGCTCCATCTGCTGAATGGCTGGAGTATTTCTGATTGCTGCTTTTTCCCCTCTGGCAATTTTTTGTGGTTTCTTAAGAAATTGATGCTTGAGTTGAGCACACTTGGTCTTGCTTGTCTCCATTCTCTGCACCCCTCCACCTCCAGTATTAAACATTTTAAATGAATATTAGAAGAAGGGCCGAGGGCCCCTACTGAGTTGCTTTGTGTTCTATGAAACTACAAATCTGAACAGGGCACACTGGATAAAATTAGTGTCCATAATGACAAAGGGGCTGCCTCATGGTTGAACTGTAATGTTCTAACACAAAGGAATCCACAGGAGAGGGACAGGAAATTAGTCTCTATAAGTCCCAAGGTTCATAAGGACAGACTACAGAGAACAAAAGTAAAATAAAAGTTTTACTGGTTTTAGTATTCACATGGCAGTGATTTCTGCAAAGTGATTGTGACCTGAAAGAAATGGCTTTAGATCTCTGACTCCTCAACAGTTAATTTTCTTTTACTGGAGCTGTAGGAATTGAAATAATGGTAAAAATACAGAGGAGAAAACTTGCCAGAGCTGGACATTTGCTCGTGACTGTAATGAATAATAATTTGTACCTGCTCACTTTAAATGAAGTCTTGTTTGAAAATTTGTAAACTATGGATGAAACAGTATTTCAGAGACATGTTCTGGTGGTTTTGAAGTAATTTAAAGCACTGGTTTGTATCCCCTGTTGCAGACTGCACTGAAGCCTTGTCCTTCTCCAGGAATTCTGCATCAAAGGGGCTACACAACAGGTAGCTCAGAGCTGGTCTGAGATTTGACAGCCTACTTTTTTTCACTGCATCCTAAGGACCATTATAGCATTTAATTTGTCATTTCTATGAGATTTTATTAAAAGTCCAGGAGGTAACAAGGAGATGAGCTAAAACTGATTCCAGCCTTTTTCCTCCTCAATTGAAATTCTTTGTTATAAAATAAAATGCAATGTAAAACCAGCGTGAATGTTATTCAGGGATGAACCCTGCTTGGCTGAGCTGTGCCAACTTCTGCTTGGAGTACTTCCTCTTATGTCTTGAGGAGTGCTGCTCCACAGGGTATTGATGTACTCAGTTGCTATGCCCTCACTGTTGGGGTGACAGGGGCTTCCTTGCTCATTCCATACTATGGAATATAGTGCTGCTTCTCCCACCCTCTTGGAGTATTGCATTAGAAGTTGCTGAATGGCTGGAGGCCTTGTATTTTGTAAATAGCTACTTACTCCAGCGCCTTCAAGGAGAATGAGTAATAGATTGAACAGCAAATGTTGAGAGAAGAGAAAAGCTCTTCTGTCTCTCCATTACGGGTGAAAGATGAGAGACAGGACATTAGGGGATGTAGGTAAGCAATGACAGGATTCACTAGCAACTGCTGAGGAGGGTGTGAAACCTGAGAAGTTTGATATTAGTATGAAATTTGTGGAAAGTTACTGACATTGAGCTTAGTGAGCCAGAAGCTTAAAGCTACTTAGCAATAAAAACCATGGGGATTTCAGTAGGAGACTTTTGAGGTTAGGACAAGTCTTTCAAGCAGAACTGGGAACAAGTATTAAAGGTGACTGAGTAAGGTCAGAGTAAATCTCCTGACTGAGGCTGGAGACGACCAAAAGAGATTTTTTGAGGGGTCTCTGGTATCATTATACTTTTATATGAAGACTCCTAGTGACTGTTTCCCCCAGTGTGAGTGGGTCAAATGCTCACTTGGAGATTCTCCTGTCTTCTTCTTGTACAATGACTCCAAGCCCATGCCCATCCAAAATTTTCACTTTAGATCTCTGGACAGAAGCTGGTGTCTCAGATAAGGCATGGCTCCTCATGGATTTGTAGAATGGAGCATAAGGAAAAAATTGCATACTTAGCTGTCCTAGTCATGGTTCTCCAAGAATAAAGGCTATAGGCAGACTTCAAGGTGGCAAATAATCTCCCTTTCTTGTGCTGTTTGGATTATCTGTCAGTTCTGGAGCTAAGTATAAAGCAGCATTCCTTCTTTGCTTGCTTATTCATGCTTGAGGACTGCTGCTGGCATTGCAGGGCTGAAGCAGAAAGAGGTGAAAATTGACAGCTGCTTTTATTAAAAGAAAAAAAACCCTGCAAGACAATTTTCAGCTCTGTAAGTTCATTAAATAGCTGATTCTGTACCTGTTCCCAGGTGCAGAATGTTAGTTCTTGCTCTCTGGAGAAAAAGAAATACGTTTTCTAAGATAGGGTGAATGATCTACAGAGGAAATATTTTAACTGTATTTAAAACAACCTCCCTGGAAGTGTTTCCTCAGCTTCTTTAAGGTATATTTAATCTGTGTTAAAATGGTTAGGTCTAAATTGTTACAGTTCTGTTTTAAGCAGGGGTAGTTCGTTCACATTTTAGCATATTAGGGCAAATTCATCTCTTCTATTTACTCCATATGTTTTGTGGAACTTTATACCAGGAGTGCATTTGGGACTTTTGTTTTCTTTACCATCCACCTGCCACCCACCTTAAGGGTAGCGAAGTTGAGTGTAAACATTGTGAATTTAAAAATGAGATGACCAGCACATTTATATCTGGCTATTACCTTGTCCTGATACACAAAATGTTGCCAGACTCTTGAACAGAGTAGATGCATGGTGCATTTTTTTTGTTTGTTTTAATGCTTTTTAAATCTTTGCTGGGTAGTCTTAGAGTTTCCATACAGAACAGGGATGACTGCAGTTGTATTTTCACACCCTGGTGTTTCCTGCATTTGTTCAGCTTGTCTGTAGCATAGTATTTAGGCAGAGATGTCTCAGAAGCCAGAAGTAATTATACAGTTAATTAAAAAAAACCAAAACCCCAACAACCAACAAATAAAAAAAGCACCAAGACTGTATATTCTATGCACAGAATTGGCCACACATTGTCCTCTCCAAAAAGTCTGCAACGTGGAAGTAACTTAGGTGATTCTGCTGGCATAGCAACTTAGTGAGCAGGAGAGTGCCATCCATCGCACTCAGGAAAGAGCATATGTTGTGATCCTGCACTACTGCCACTTGTCTGCAGACTCTCTGGGGTTCACATTAAACTCATAAAGATTCAGTTCAAACTTCTGAGAACACTTGGTCCCTGTAGCACGTGCACTGTGGTTTCATGTGGATATTACTGATGGTGTTGGCACAGTCACTCCTGTAACAGCAGCCTCCCAACCTTGTCACTACTGTGCTGAGAATGAGCAGAAGGTCCAGTTAACCACAGGCACAGTAGTGTGGTTCTCGCCTTCATCATCATCCCCCTGAAGTTTATTACTTCTTCTTCCAGGATTGTTCAAAGGCTGCAGATCCCAGATGGGGTACCAGGCTGTTTGGGATAAAGGGAGTAGGAGTGCCTGTTCTCTGGGGGAGGGAAACAAAGATGTTACAGATAGCATGCAAAGCACTTGTACATGGATGGCAGCATCAAGACTCAAGTTTGTCTGAGTGAGGACAGACAAAATATCAGAGCCTTACACTTGGCCAATGCAGATGTGCTGCTATGAATTATTTTTCAAAGTTTAATATTTTTAGCATAAAAATTGATGGAGAAGCTGTCTTTGCTTTTAAGCCTTTTCTCTGATGGAGATCTGTTTGTGTCTATGTGCTCATAGAGCAAATCACCGTGTGTCAAAAGATTACAAACTCCAATGATTGCAGTGGGAGAACTCACAAAACCTTTTGGTAGGGACAGAGAAACGATGCAGGGAGGACTGGTTTGTCTCTTTTTGGCTGGGTGCAGCCTTGCCTTCCTAAGGCTGAAAGCCAAGGCTCACAGGGATTTGAAGCCTTACATCCTGGTATCAGGGAGAGGCAGGAAAGGAAGAAGTCCAAGGAATGTTGGTGAAAGCTGCCAAGCATGCAGCAGGGAAAGCCTATGGGCAGGAGTCGTGTCTCTCCAGGCCAAAGATCTGGATTAGCTGCACTAAGGGGACTTTGCAAGTCATTGCTCGTGAGGGAAAACATGAATGTAGTAAGACTCTTTATACTGCTGCTTTGTGCTGCAGGGTTGATGGAGCTATTAAGGCAATGCTTACTGCTTTGAATTTTGAAAGTCACAGCATTTGTTTCAGATCTCAGAGAGAGGTTAGCATTTACAACGTGCCACGTTCTTATTTAATCAAAGGTTTGTGTGGAGACTTTGGAAGAATGGAGCACATGGTGCATGCATCAAAATGTTACACAGCAGGTGAGGGGCAGTGCTCTTAATCAAGTGGGAAAGAACCTCTGCTGGCATGCAAATATTACAAAACTTATGCCTTCATTGTACATAAGTTCTGTACAATGTGTTCTGTTCACATCTTTTAGACAAAAAATGTTATAAATGGGGTCATCTGATTCTTTGCTGGCCTGGAATCAGTAAGGCTCACCGCATCTGCAACCCAATGGACAGAGCTTCAGCTGAAGCCAGTAAAACCCCTTTGCCATGTGAAAGTAGAGCATAGAGACTTGAGGAGTATTATTGCATATTGTTTCATATACAGTCAGATGGTAGGAGATACCAAAGCCTGTAGTAGCTGCACTAAACATAAAGCCTTGTGCAAAATCTAATGATCAAATACAAGCCTTATGCAGGATCGCAACTGTAATAATCATGACTAATAACTTGCTTTTAATCCTGTTACTCAGAAGTATCAAAGTGCTAACTGCTACCTCTAAATATAGATGAAAAAGTGACACAAAGATTTGGAATGTTCATTTCAATTTTTCTTATGAAAATGACAGCTGGCCACTTAATGACAAAAATCTTGAAGTCTCTCGTGTATAAAACCTCCAGCTATGAGTGTTTCGTGGTTTCAGCTGGATTGACACATTGTCAGCATTTTGTGACGTATATATTTAACCCTAGTGTATTGTGTCCTGAATTATGGAGTTCTGTATAAAAATGGAAATATTCGTTAGAAAAAGCTGTGTAAAGAACAAACTTGTCTGGAGATTAAATGACGCTGACTGAATAATGCATCAAACTGTCACAGCAACAGTTTTGTAGTGACTCAAGTTCTATGAATATTCAACATAGTTGTCCTGGATGAAAGAAATCCAAAACATTACTTTCCAGGGAACTGCTGAAGTCTCGGGTCTCCTTTAGTGGGAGCAAATGCTTACTTTGTTAGCAAAGCACTTGATGAGCCAGAGGAAATTGGTGGGACTGTTTTGCTTTACATGTGTGGAGTGTCAGAGCTGGTGGTACAGATATTCAAAAAACACCATTTGAATAATCTTGTATTTAGGAATAATGCAAATCACTTTTCTTTGTGCTTAAGCCTCACCTAGGGGAGAAGGATATAACAACTGATAAATTCCATTTACATCTTCCCCAGATAAGCCATTAACCAGTTCAGATCCTTTCTATCCCTGCTGCCCTCTAGGTAAGGGGTGCTGCAATCCTGGGCAGCAATGTTCCATCTTAGGATATGGGATCTGTATGACAGTTGCTCTTGCTGTTCTCTCCTTCCTTTTAAAAGCAACTCACTCCATCTGCAGCCTCTTTCTTGACCATCCTCTGAACCGAATTGCTACAGGACCTGCTAGGATGTAAAAAAAGAGACGCCCTGTTTGGCACTAATATGGGCATGGGAATTTGCCTTGGGAAGGGCATACTTCCAGCTGGCTGAGAATAACAACCCTCCTGTGCCAGGATCAGCTGGATTTATTCATTGCAGCATTTCTTAAATGCTGGAGAGCTAGGACACTGTGGGTCTTACATGTTTCTTACTAGGACAGAATTTTCTCTGTTAATTTCTTGCCAGAGTGCCAGCGCACCTATGCATTCACACCTCCAAACAAAATAAACCAAAGTATGCCAATTATTGCAGAATAAAATCATTTTTCTAGCAATGTAGAGACATAACTGATTCACAGCTGCAGGTCTGGAATCATCAAAGCTTATCTGGAAACTTCTGCTAAAGTGCTGGCAATAACAGTTCTGTCTGAAATGCAGGTTTCATTCCAATTTGGTAATTTTTTTAATTTTGAAGAATTCTTTCTAGCAAAATCTAGGAAAGAAGTTAATGCAGAAGATTATTTCTAGAATTTCATTACAGTAAAATTTGCCTGTATAATGTTGGCTTGGAGTGGAGATGCAGCTGGCCAGCTCACCGTTCCAGTGGTGTATTACATCAGGGCTATTGTCAGTTCTTTTGGCTGTAGAAATCTGCTACCAGCAAAGCCTTTTGATTAATAATTCAGTGGAAGAAAATATTTCTTTGCTAATTCAATTCTGTCCTAAATCTTTACTTTCCACACTATATTACTGCAACTAACTGCATATTAATAAGATCTACTGTGTTATTACATTAACCATCTGCATTTTAGCACACGGGATCTGTGTTTCCTAGAGACAGTAGCTTTGGATGAAGACTATGAGGTACTTTGGACTGCATTTTGAGAAAGCACTGGCTACATACCCACTGTCTGAGTCTCTAAAAACACTGCCTTTGTTTGTACAGTGTTTTCAGGTCATTTAGATAGCCACAGTAAAGAAGAAATTGTTTAAGTCCTTTATTACAAAGATCAAAAGTCATGGTTACCATTTACATACACAATTTACAAATTATTCACAAAGGGAATAACAGATATGCAAGAACTGACAGCTTACTTCAACCCAAGCTGGGGATGGGACAAGTGTAGTTGTTTCCTTGCTTTTCTTTCTTCACTGAAATAACAGATACATCTGTTTTGTGTTGTCTGTTTGTGTTAAACACTGATCTAGTGTTTATGTAGCACCTTTAGTTATAACCATGCAAATGCTTACATGCTTATCTTTATTTGAAAGAGTGCAGCGCATGTATAAACATGCACTGGGATCTGCACCCTTCACACTACGGAGTGTTTGTTGATCCAAAATACTGTCAATTAATACAGTGGTCAAGCTTGAAAATGTTTATTTGTAGGATTTAATTGATTTCAGCAATGTGCCATTTAAACAAAAAGGGAGTTTAATATCAGAACTCTAAGAACTAAATCAAATATGGCTGCTGTATCGCTCAAGGATACTATATGATCTTAAGATAGACCTTAGCCATGATGTTAGATATTTTTGAGACACAACTGATTTATTGCTCATCCTTCATCATGCTTTATACCATTTCCTAATGCTATTTCAAAGACTGGGAAACTTAACAACAAAGAATCCTATTTTGAGAGATTTGGTAAATTAGCAAACTTCACAAATATCTTACAGCACTTAACAAAAGGGCGAATGAGTTCCCAAATCCCTTGGTATGAAAGCACAATACCAACAACTGTCATGTAGCTAAACCTACAAATAACCATATTTTAAATTTCTTGTTGTCCATTGTGATGACGGTACAACAAAATGCTTGAAGGAACACACCGATTTAGGACCAAACACAAATATAAATACACCCTTCACCAATGTGATGTTGATCCAAATTCTAAGCAACAAAGCAAAACACTTCACAAAAGTTGTTACATCTAGTTGGAATAATCCAAATACTTACAACAGTATTATGATGATATGACTTCCTACCCAGCTATCAGATATCCTTTACCATGAACCTTTCAGTATTCTCAGGGTGACAGATAAAGAATGTTGCAGATGCCATGGTAAACTTAAAATACAGTAATAGGCAAATATTTTAGTGGCACCACCTGTATATACAGTGTAGTTGTTGGAACCTTATGGACAAAACAATGTTACAGTATGCCTTTTTTAAGGCTTCTTGCTGGTTTAAAAAGGTAGATTTTTCTTTAGGGAGATTGTCCAGCAGTATTGGTTTCCCATCTCTTCAGTGGAAGGTCTCTTTATTGATCCACATGAGACTGCGTGTTTCATTTGGTTTGCATTCGTACTCAATACTGCCAAAGCTGTTTCCCCATTGGCAATGATCCCGTTTGTGGTAGTTGTAGAATTTGACTTGCCAGACTGTCTCAAAAACGCCAATGTCGTTAAACTGTGAGGAAGAGGGAATACCAGTGTTAGTGAGCTGATTATTTTGTTGGTTTCTCTCTCCTCCTGAGAAATAGCACTTTTGAAACTGGAGAACACAAAGCATCTGGTATAAGGATTATTGCTTCTCAGATCAATAAATCAAAGATCTGTAAAACCTGCTCTAGCAATCAAAGTCTTTTATGCTTAGCCGTACATAAAACATGAAGGATCGGATTCTGTATGTACTGTCCTCTTGCACTCACATCTGGGATACGCGAGGAAGTAAAAATATTCAAGTTTCCATATGGATAAAGGTTACTAACAACAAGAATCAAAGCCATAATCTTTCTTAAGACGACACAATTTTTATGCACTGTAGATCATGTACCAGCGATCTGCAGTGATACGGACCATCACTTCACCTTTATGCCATATTGGGAAGATTCTTCTTTTGCTCAGTCTGAAACCTTTAATGTATCTGCATTTTGGAGCCTTGTGTTTGCAGTGTCCTGACTGAGATGTGCTGCTTTTGCATCTCTTACTCATTCCCTGGGATTCTATTCCTCAGTTTACATGAGACTTGAGCAAGAGAAGTTCTTTGTGCATATCTGTAGCTGCTAGTTGGACTGTCTCAGTGCAGCTGAGTAACAAGAGTTAGGAAAGAGATAATCAGCATGTTTAGCAGATAAGTGCCAAACACAGTGAAGAATACTGAGAGGTTGACTTTAAATTGTCTGTGTGTGCAGCTTTGAAGTGAGTAAGACTATGGTTATAGTAAGTTCTGTAAAATAAAGGTATTTTTGCTTTAAGGCACTGCTAGACACCTGTACAACATCAAAAAAAAAAAACCCTCAATGAGGCTTTCAAGGATAAATTATTATTTCAGTTTTAATGGTGATGGAAAATTTAAACTCCTGTGCCTTGAGACATTGCAGAGAATCTGAAGTGTGGGTGTGAAGCCTGCGTGTATTGCCATTGGTCCCAGTAGCATGGCTTGTTGATTGTATTACGCTGTTAGAAGATACTAGACAGTGAACTTAGTGCTACTGAATGCACCATTCTTCAGCATTTTTTCCCTTTAAGTATTTCCATCACTCACTTTAATGACAGCTTCTTCACTTGACTATTTTCCATTCCCATCATGTGCCTGGGAGTTGATATTTGATCATCTGCCTGCTCTACTCACACTTGCAAAGTCAATATGAAAGCCCTTTTACAGAGAAATTGTTTCTGATCTATAAGCAGTCTTCTGTATCCAGATTTCTCAGAAGGACACATTTGTTGTTGTTTTTTTTTTTTTTAAATTCAAGATGTGGTTTGCAAGCTGCTGCTGTGTAATGGATATTACTTTAAACTTGCCCTCAGCCCACTGTGGTAAGTTAAATTTAGCCTTGACAATAGCAGAAGTTGCTGTGTGCTGTAAGTGGAGGGGTTTTATTTGGCTCCAGTTACAAGTGTTACCTTAAAGGAGTAACTGAAATATTTCTGCCACTTCCTTTGACTAAGAAACAATCAGATGTACTGGCTATTTTATCTCTCACAGTAACTGAAATCTTAAGGACTTTTTTTAATTGATCATCTTTGGTAGTAGTCCTGATATACTCAAAATTCAAGATAGTAAAGGTTAAGGATATTGGATATTACTGTGCACAGTCCACAAAAATTGTCAGAGAGGAACATCAGCTACCCTCAGTGTGGAAACTGAGGAAGAAAAAGCATTTCTAATAATATTTGTAGAAGGTGATATGACACAAGAGCAGCATTTGAGAAATGGGTAGTCAATAGGTAACTCAAGTTAACTATTGAGAGACAGAATATGTAAATTCTAAAACCTAGGAAAACAGAATTCCCTTAATCTTGTCAAGATAAGATGGACAAGAATCTGTTTGAGGCCAGCACAGAAACCCTGAATCATCCCACTAAGGACTGCACATGCTCCAGAGAGAAAGGTGAAAAGTGATGAAGACTACCAGATCTTCATCACAAGAAGACCCTCAGAGGCCACCAGGACACACAGTGCATGCGTGGCACACATGCTAATGATATTAATGATTTCTGAGGAATGATTTGTATAACCACTCCTATCCCGGGGAATGTGATGAACACTCATGAATGTTACCCATAATATTGTGTGTTGGAAGTGCTGGGGTGTGTGTTTGGAGGAGTGAATCCCCCACACCCGGCGTGCCGAATAAAACAAATACCCACTGCTCTGACTTTGTCTCTGAAGTGTCTCTGGGCCCGCTTGGGGCAAATCACATTTCATTTCATTAATGGATGAAGGATCTGAATTTCAAAAATATGAAGAAAGCAGATTTCATCTTCCTTCAATGACCCAGTTTCCTGAGCTACCCTGAGTAGTTTGCTGTGGGTTTCCAGAAGGTAAGAATGAATTGCAGAGCTTTTCTACTACCATGTGCCTCCCCCAGCCCAGTACTCAGCACATGCAGGAGCTCTGTGCTGAAATGAACATGCTGCATCCTTGGAACTCCCCTGAATTGCCATGGCTCCTGCAGCTGAATCCTGGAACTCCACTGAGTTTGTATATGGACATTCCCAAGGAGGAAGAATGGCCGTACCCTTTTCAGGTCAGGCTCCAGATTAAATGTATTTCCTTGTCTGCTCTTCTCTGTCATCTGGTGCTATAGGAGTAAATAGTTATTTAATCACTCCATCTGAATTTGCATGCTGGGATGATTTGATAGCTATTTATTACTGGGAATAGAGTTCTAGCTTTTTTATTCAGTCTTAGACTAGTCTGATCAAGAATAAAATGGGGGCCAAAGACAGGCTTCTAACTTAGTTTACACCACTTGCCAGACAGTTAGGCAGTTTCTGGAGAGTGTGCATGGTTGACCAATCAAGAAACAAATCAGATTCTGGAATTCAGAAACAGGATTACTGTTTAACATGTATAAGCTCTGGCTGTCATGGGTCAGATGTCTAGTAGCCAATTAAAGCAGCAACAAATAATTATTTTTTTTAAGTTTTAAAGCAGATAGGAAATAAGTTCTTACAGATCTTTATAGACCTTCAGTCATTCAGGTACTAGATTGGTAGTATCAGACTAGTTTTTGGCTGCAGGACTGACCTCACAATCTATTTCTAATGTGAATTAGGTTTTTATGCCTTTAAATAGTGTCCTTACCACCGTAGGATGCACTGAGATTCTGTCTGTTCTGTAAAAGGAAGTGGAGGCAGAAGTTCCTCATAGTTGAAGGAAATAGGAAAATTTAAAGCTGTTTGCAATAAGCCCAGTTTTGAAGATTCAGGAAGTAGGTATCCAAAGCAGTTTTCAGACTGGGGTATCTGAGGCTTGTTCCCTAAATCTGTTTCAGCTCTGCTTAGCTAAGCAGCTAAATGATGAGTTAAACGTAAATCCCTGTTGAGTGGCCTATATTTAATACTTAAAAGTATCAATTGTGAGTATCTAAGTCTGTACTGATGAACCTATCTATCAAGATCAGTTCCTAAAAGGGATTGAGGACCTGCCTAATGTTCGAAAATCCTATTAGCTTCATGGTTAATAGCCTAGGATCTGATCTGTAAAAGCAACTCTTTGGGCAAATATTGTGGCTACTCATTCTGATGCTGCAACAAACCATGTCAGAGCTTGTATTTGAAAATCAGACCCTCCTTACATTTCATTGGTTATTTGACTTGGTTTTCTCCATTAAAAAAAGTTAAGCTTCAGATTTTTGGGGGTCACATCAGTGCTGCACTTAAGGGTAAAGGTGACCAGCAAAATAGGATGCCTTAGTCAAAGCAGATGGTTTTTTGGGAACACTGTCCTTTCTCCTCCTGGTATAAGATGAAATATAACTACAATGCTCAACAGTGGCATCCAGCAGCCGTGTACAGCTTGTTGTGAAATAATACTGTGTTTGGTTTCCCTGAGTGCTAAAAGGAGGTGGCTGTATATAAAAGTGATCAATTAATACTCTGTATTAGTCTTATTAACCTGAGATTATGAAATAGTAATGTGATGTGGGTCTCCAAAATTAAATTAGGCACACTGTAATTATTAGAAACACCAAATGGAGATGTTACAGTTCTTATTCAGAAGGGGATTACTATGCTAAGTGATGATTAAAAAAAATACTAAAGATCAATACGAAATCTTGCATGCACTAAGCAAATGTGATAAAATGCTGAAATCTGGTGGGCTTGTATAAGCTGGAACAGACTCTTCAGAGAGATTCAGATGAAGATGGCTTACTGCCCTGATTCCTTTTTTTGGTACAGAAGACATGGAACAAAGAGCAGGAATCACTCACAACTGTAATCAGGAGAAGGGAAAAAACAAACCACCAAACCAAAGCTGAAACAAAACAAATCTCCCTCTGCACACTGAGCATACCACCCAAAGACTGCTGTGGAAATCTGCCTGCTGCACCTCCTGTCTTCTGTCAGCTCTGCTGCCTTGTGGGCTGGAGCTTTTGTTGTCTCACTTTGGGGCCATGGACCCTCTCTTTAAGACTGGGGTGAGGAGCCACTTAAATAAGAACTTCAGTTTGTGGATGCAGATAATGGAAGCATATGGGAAAACAGAGAAGACAGCCTTGGGGGGTTGTTTTCATGCATGCTTTTAGTCTCTGGCAGGTACTCAGGCACCCTGCAGGTGACAGATGGAAGGGGAGAGCAGTTACCCCTTGTGCTTGGGGCATGCTCTGCACCAAAAAAAATGGTGCTGCCAGGCACAAGAGGGATCCCTGTACACCAAGGGATTGGATTTCTAGCCAAGAACCTTGGTGGAAGCTGCCTGATGTATATAGTATGTCCTGTAGAAGAGGTGGGAGGTTCAGCTCGCAATTCTTTCTGCTGCAGCACACCAAAGGGTTTTGCAGGTCTCTAGAAAACCTCCTACCTCTTCCTGGCCCTCGCTGTTTTCTTGGGAGAGAAGGAAGCAGGACTTGTATTTTCCAGCTATGTTCTGGCCAGCGGTCTTACTGACACAAAGCAAAGAGGAAGGCAGCGGCTGTGATCAGACTTTGCCCTGGAATATTTCACCACATTCTCTCTGGGAGTCAAGCCCCTGGCTGCCCTCCCTTGTCCTCTCATGCTGGGCTTGGAGAACCACATACCTCCATGTTGACTTGGATGGGCTGTCTCTCCCCGCTTTTGGTATGGGGCACCCCTTCGGTGTCGTAGATCCCTGTGTAAGAGGCCACTTGCGCATCCCGTGACTTTTCTTCCAGTGGGACGTTGACACCCCCGATGCCCATTGTCCTGCCGAAAGACAAGATCCAGCCTTTCAGCCCTGAATCCCCCCTTCCCTGGCGCTTTGGAGCCAGCACGCGGGTTTGCAGCCTGGCAGCCTCTGTGCTGGGGCGATGCTTCAGGGATTTTAGCAGACCTGCATGTGCTGCTGACTCACTGGGGCCCCTGAAATGTATCAGGGCTCTGCAGCCACCCAGGGAAGGAGTAGCAAGGAGAGGCAGGAAGCCTGATCTGATTTCGAATGGCTGGGGAGAGGTTGGCCGAATCTCTTCTGCAGGGCTGTCCCTCCACCCAGAGCTGGCTCCCCATCTGGTGCCAGTCTCTGCTTTGCCACGCCGCAGCGAGGCTTCGGCATTGTGTAGGAGGGCACTTCTTCCCTTCCTCTAGCGAAAACCGCGGGGAAGGCGGGGAGAAAAGGAGCTGGGCTTGGAAAAGCTCCGGGAGAAGGTGGCGAGGGAGAGAGAAGGCAGCGACTCCCAAACGTGGCCTCCCTCCCAAACCAGCCGGGCGGAGCGCTGGGAACAGCTGGCCAGGGACCAAGAATCGGGGCCACCAAAGTAAAAGGGCGGGGAGGGAGAAATCACGGAAAGCCCGCGCTGTCAGCCTGCCAGGAAAAAACATTAAACATCTAAAAATAAAGCAGCAGGGAGGGAGGGGAGGGCCGGGGGAGCCGCCCTGAGGAGGACGGCCGTACTTACGTGGCCTGGACGGTGCCGGGCCGGAGGGACACCTCGATCTTGTACTTGGCCCCGGTCAGCAGCTTGATGGTGCGGTTCTGGCCGAAGCGCTGCCCGTCCACCTTGAAATACACGGCCCCGTCGTTGGGCTGGATTTTGAGGGAGACGCTGATTTTCACGAGGCCGGGGATGTCGCCCATCGCTTGCGGCCGGGGGGGCCTGCGGACTCTCGGCGCGTCTCGCCCCCTCCGCGGAAACGCGGCTGGCCGGGAGCGAGGGAGAGGAAGAGGAGGAGGGAGAAGGAAGAGGAGGGGCTGCCGGATCCAAACCAGCCCAGCCCTTCCCAAAAGCAGCGGCTGAGAGACTTGATTATTTATTTTCCCTCCCACTAATCGCAGCGCAGCATCTGGGCAGTTGATGTCTTCACCACCCGCTCCCGCCCCCCACCAACCCCTGACTTCATCACCCCGCCCCATATCCCGGTTTGGGGGACATTTGCAGCTGCTCAGATTGCAGCCGGTTTCCAGGGAGTTAATCCGGCCCCGATTACTGCAGCCTTAATCCCGCGGTTCGCTCCGGAGGAAAGGCGAGCGGCCGGGGCCGAGCGCCGCCGTTCAGCACCACGGGCGCGGACAGCGCCGCGGGCACGGCGCGCCCCGCGGGCTCCTCCGGGGGTCCCGGCCGAGGGGAGCCCCCCGAAACACCCTCCTGATGGAAATGCCATCAGCCAGAGCTGCCCGAGAGGGCAGGCAGCAAAGAGGTGGTTTTCTGTCTCTTCTCTCTCGCTGTGCAGCGAAAAGTTTTGTTGCGTCACGATGCCTGGATTGAGGGTCGCTCTCTTGGCTGTCAGAGTCACCGTGCCTGGCTCGCTGTCACTGACAGGTCAGTGTCTTGCTCCCCGGGGTCAATAGTCAACATCAGCAGGCCGAGGTTTCTCTTGGGATTTTTTTAATCACTTCACTGCAATCCTCTTATTTAAATAAAAACACACACTATAATTGCACTATAAGAACAGAATCTCATTCCCACGTAACAGAGATTGGTTTTAACCCAGGTAGGTTGGTGCCTCTTTTCCATCCTTTTGTATTTGCTCCTGTTGGCTGTTAAAACTGCAGCATCCTTATGTCTGACACCAGCCTTGGGCCTCAAATATATTTTTTGCTTGGAAATTATGGCACATTTACTGGTTTTGTTAGGAGAATTTCATAGGTCCACGTTGCGCTGGACCTAACCTGTTCTTCGTTTTCTAGGGCTGGGATGTACACATGGTGGTGTAATGTATTACTAAGCCAAATGGTAGATACAGCATTGCTGAGCTGCATTTCCTTATGTATGCAAGTAACTTAGTGATTTAATTTTATTATGACCTTTAATCAAAATGTGCATTCTACTGAAAACCTCTGAAACCCCTCCCCCACAAAAAACCACAAAAAAACCACAAAAAAAACAAGCAAAAAGCCCCCCAAAACCCCAACAAAACAAAGCAAAACAACAAAACCAAAACCAAACAAACAAAAAAACCCCAAAGAAACAAACAAAAAAAACCCCACCAAAAATCCTACTGGATATCCTTTGCTTAGATATCTAGCTAAACATAAGCTTCATGATGTGTTCAGCCATTCAGGCTTCCACAAATATAGGGGCAGGATGTGATCCCTTTCTCTCAGAACTGTGTGTCTCTGCAAAAATACTAAACAAACAAAACAAAAATAAACAAACAACACCCACCCACCCCCCAGTGCATTTCTTCTTATCTCTTTTCCACACTGCAAGAGAATTCTCATTTTGCATTAGATTCTGCAGAAACTGCTGCATTTGGCTTGCTAGATGTTTTCCTGCAGCAAATTCCCCTTCTGTAAGTGTAAATGTAATTTGGTATGAAATCACAGAGGCCTTACCTGTGGGGAATCTGATAGTATCACTTGAAGGTATGTGTGAAGAGTAATGGCCATTGCCAGGGATCGAGTTTTACTTGCTTCATGGGCCAGACATATCATGTTGTAGTAAATTGTGTGTAGTTGAAGACATTGATTGCAATTAGCTTCCCAAGTACATGAGAGGTCAGATCTATAGCGAGGGTTTTTTTCTCTTATTATTTCTGCCTGAATGATCATCTTTCTATGGATACAGCTCAGGCTGTGACTTTACCCCTGATGAGTATTGGGGGAAAGTGGCAAACATGAGGGAGACTTAAAAAAGCATTTTATTATGGATTGTGTATGCATAGTAAGGGTAAAATGGTGAGAGTAGAACATTTATGAAGAAGGAATTCTTAATTTAGGCAATGACTTTCTTTTTGATCGACCTAATAATTTCACTTGTGTTAATACATTTACTTATCTGACCCTACCAGATGCTCCTTATCAGTATAGATCAAGGGAAGGGGCTGCCTTTTCTAAGTCTTTCTGGGAGGTTAGTTTTGTTGCTGCCCACCTTAATGGCCCTGACCAGCCTCACCTGGGGTTGTCTATAGGCCCAGTTTTAGCTCAGTCCTGGTTTACATGCCTGTCCTGAATTACACTTAGCACTGCTGGTCTCCAGCTCCGCCACAGGCATATCCAGCCACGGATGCCCTTGACCTGCAGGTTGAATACCTGGCTTGACCTCAGCCCATCCCCAGGGAGATGGCTGATGTTGTGGGATGAGCCCTGGCTAGAGAAACCCAGGCCTTCCCAGTGCCCATGAGGATTTTCTATGGGTCCCAGCCCTCAGGTGCTATATTACCTGATGTTAATCCCTGGATATTCTGTAGGGAGCAAGATACCTGAAGAAAGAAGGATTTGGTGTGGTTTTGCCAGGAGCACAGAGTAAACCATCTGACATTTACAAGATTCAAAGCTAAATAAATCATCATAAACTTAGGACAAGGTCCTATTTCTCCTAAGCCACAGCAGCAATTTGCTTCTGGGAACAAGAAGATAAAGTTGTGTCTATTCCTCCATTCTCTACACCTACATTTGAGGGGTAGGGCTAGAATATTTAATGTCTTTGTAAACTGAGAAACTGCTTTTTCTGGTTTTTTGTTTGTTTGTTTTGGGGATTTTTTGTTTGGTTTTGTGTGAGTGTAGTTTTTGGATTTTTTTCAGTCCCTCAAATCTACTTTTCATTCCCCTGGCAGCTGAGGCTTCCCAGTCTATTGTGTGGAGCCAGCAAGGTGCATTAAGCTAATTCCCTCCCCTTGGGGTAGGAAGATTGGAGCACTCACCTATACCTTGGTAAATGCCTTAGTGCTTTTGAAGGGAATGGTAAGTGAGCTGCAGCCAGCAGTTCTATCCCTCTTTTTCTTCATAGGACTATGAAAGTCTCACACATCCTACAAGATGTGTGAGCTACATACAAGCTACATCCTCCAAGACCTCTTCCTTGTGCATAACTCTTCCATGCTGCATCAACATAACCTGCATGTATCACTGATGGGGAACGACTGTAGGGAAGAGATGAGGTTGGATGTGTTCAATGAAAGGTAAGAGATAACATGCAGAAAAGCCATGACCTATGCTTTATGCTGGCCAAAATTATCTAGAAAACATTCTGGAGAAATGTGTTTCATCTCTTGATTGCATCTACTCAATATGACCTCTCTAGGCATGATATTATGTCAACTGCTTAAGCTTTTAAGTATTAACATTTAGCAGACCTTCTCATTAATGCACTAATCCTGCTGCAAAGCTCAACAATCATTAAATATGTAAAAGGTACCGTGAGGTCTGTACAAGATGGTTCATTTAAGATTGCCAAACCACAGCACTTAGATTCTAAGGTGACATGTAATTCCTGTAACAGCCTTTTTATGCTTGCCCCTCTGTAATTGATTTCTTAACACTGTGCTAAATTTGGAAATTCTGTGGTTTGGGGTTTCTTTTCAAGAAGGGCATGCAAAGCCACAATCTCTCATGCACTAGAAATAGCCATATCACATATGATTCTGTATGGAGGGAATTGTGCTGAGATTCGCACCTGCCAGCTCTCAATTTCAAACTTTGATTCTTTTGAGCTCTCTGCCTCAGTGCAGAAGTGAGAAATGTTCTTACTGAAATATCAGCTGGACAGAGTCTTTATCATGTTTGGAAGTCACTTGTGTGTATCCTTTTCTCTGTACAGGCAGTAATTTTGAACATATAGCATTTGTTATCATTTCCCCTGGAAATAGAGCTTGATTTGCCATAGTGATACATATTTATGGAGAGGTCATGTGCTCTGTTGCAGATGAGGTGGGCTTATGGCATTCACAGTGCATCAAACACACATGAACCTTCTCTGCAAGGGCTTGTGGAGCAGTGAAGCTGGTGTAACAAACTGAGAACCTTGCCTTCCTTGCAGCTGCCATATGGTTCCAATTTTTGGTATAAACTCTTCTCAGTCTTTCAGGTAGATCTCTTGCTCAGATAAATGTAGTTGATTCCCTTTTTTGGGGTTTTTTTTTCAATGCTTGCAGGTGCTTGGATTCTGAAATAGCAGAAATAAAGCAGAATTTTCTGAAGAAATACAGCAGCAAGTTCTCCTGTACAAGAACAGTAGACTGAGCTAAGATATTCAGCTCTGTTGCAGATTGTGATATTGTGACAAATTCTGCTCATCCAACATCATGCACCTTTGCCTACTTGAGACAGAAATGGAGAAGACAAGGTAAGTTATAGCACATTTCCACATTGCAGATTACTTTCTCTTTCTGACAGACAAAGCTCTTCCACCCCTTCGTGGAGAGCTAGAAGAAATACAGCTCTTCCTCTCTTTTATGCTGGTGCTGCTCTTTAGGAATGGCTAGACAAAGAAGACCTGCATCCACAGTCCACACTGTCCCTTGCACACAGCCACAGCCAATATGTGTTTAAAGACCATTTTGCCTCAAATGAATAATTTAGCTATATCAGCAGGTTTCTGCCGGGGCGGGGGGAGATGAAGTGCTGATTTCCCCAGGATGGTGTGTAATAAATGAAACCAAACCTCAGCGTTAAAGAAAAGGGTTGTTCCAGACTTGCATGGTGGAGGGGCAAAAGGACCAACTGAGCTTTGAAGATGCAATAGAAACAATATAGAGAAAAGAAGTATTATAAAAGTAGTTGCCTTCAGCTAATAGTGGATGGCAGCAATTTTGTATTTTGACACTGAGTTGCATAAGTAGTAATGGTAAATTTTGGAGCCTTTGGCTCGGTGCCACTGTTTTTTAAATTATGTTTTATACCTCCAAAGGCTTTCCATGAAAGTAAGTGAGAAAATGGAGCTTTTGTGAAATTGTGGAGTCGGCATCTTTTTCTGTTTGCATTAAACCACTTTTTAGTATAGGAATATATACATATTCTATTGAAGAGGACCTATCCCTGGTCATCTCATGTAATCTATTTATTGTGCAGGGTCCTGTCATCCCAATCCAGCACAAACACTGAGTCAGCAGGAGCAGGTGAGCAGGAAAACCTGTGGAAAGGATGCCTGCAGGGAGGAAAATACAGGCAGGCTCTTCTGTCTTTGTTCCCCATAAGGCATTCAGCTGGGGATGTGACTTCTTTTCCTCAGACCTGAGGTGGGGGAAGCAAAGAGACAGAAGGAAGAGCTAACTGTGATCCTGTTCTCGGTCTTTAATTCTTGCTCCAAGCTCTGTAGGATTGTGGCCTCAAGGCAGATAATAAAAGGATAATTTGGTTTTCAGCCACACAGTGAAAGGTATTTAATTCGAATTGCTGTTGTCTGTGACCTGTGTTTTTGGTTTATCTAATTGGAGGAAAGAAAAAAGTAACTTTTCCTGAAATGGAACCACTGGAATGAAAGGGAAGCGAAGGAAACAATTCACCTCCTTAAAGCAAAAAGAATTAGTGACCAAAAAAGACATTATACAGGAGGATTCTATAAGCTCCTCAGTCCATCAAACGTCATTTTAAGACTTATGGGGGATGAAGGGAGCCTTCACAAAAATATAACTCAGAAATCCAGTTAAATCATCTCTGCTCTGGGAATCCAGAGCATCTTCAATTAATTCCAAGTTCTGGACCTGCTAGGCAAATTCACTCCTGTAAATGCTACACAAGGTTTTTGATCACTTTTTAGTGGTAAATTTTTACCTTTATCTCCAAGGACCATGAAGTTTTATTAGCTCTGTGTGAGTTTCTGTCTCTAATGATTTTAAAGTGTGTTCATTGAATTCAAGTATACTTCACAGCCAGAGAATGTATGGAGTCTTTGATTTGCAAACTGATGATTGGCTTGATCAGCAACTAATACCTTTAATAGCAATAAGATCCTTACGACAGCATGGTTTACATGAGCAAAGGAACAATGTGCTGGGACTGCAGGTTTTCAAAACCCCAAACCACTTAGTGATAGATGAAATCATCACAAAAAGGTATGCTTTGGACAGAATGCAGTACAAATCGTTCAGCCTGAAACAGGTGGTACAGACAGGTGCTCTGCTTGCAGAGAGACTGGGTATGTCATTTGAGCAGCAGCTAGTTGAGAAAGGTCTGGAAAAGGAAAATCTCCATTCAGACGGTGAGGAGAAACATCCAGCAGTTGGGATAGTGAAGCACTAATGCAGATAACCAAGGAAGGAGTGGAGTCTCATCTGTGGCAGTACCACTAAATAGGCATCAGTGAGGAGTGTCTAGAAAAGGTCTCTGAGGGCTCTGCTAACCCTCTGGCCATTTATCACAGACCTTGTCAGACTTCTGAGCAAAGGCTGAGATGAACACAGAGTCAAATGGAGAACAGGAATTTCTGTTTGTGAAAAAAGTCCCTGTTTAGGGAATCTTTTCAATTGGCAGAGGTGACAGATGGAGTCACCCTGGGCTCAACACTTACTTGAATGAGCTTAGCTGCGAAAGTGACATGGAGTCTTGTGCTTGGAAGAAAACAAAAGGCTGCTTTAAGATACCATGAAGCAGACTCTTATTGCCTCCCATATACCCCCACTTCCTTCTAGATGGGGAAGAGGGATTGTGATTCTGGTATTTATAAAAAATTACGGGTTCGCCTTGTCTTTTCCCAAATAAAGCCAAACAAGCTCTGTAGCAAGTAAAAGATGCTTGCAGAAAGTGATGTTTTTCTGTCAGTGCTTTATGTAATGCACTGATCTAATAAATTTATGTTTATTTGACAGCTGACATCTTTGGGAGGCCTCAGCATCAACATCCAAAACCCGATCAAGTGTGAGAAACAAATTTCTTGTGTCAGCAGAGGGCGCATCCCCATTAAGCAAGTAAGGGTCCTCCACCTTCCAGCTGGATTCCAGATTTGCAGGACAGATCAAGTGAAAGCACTGATGGGTTGGGCACCTGTCCCTGACATCATTTGGCATGCACTAGGCAGCAGCACAGCGCCCTGTTTGTAGTTTTGGCAGAGTTCACGGATTTGCAGAGCAGGCCCAATTTCTTGTGACTGAGCCCTGAAGTGCTTATGTAACTTCTCAGGATTCTGTCCTCGAGGCTGGCTGTGTTTGATACGATGGAGTGTTCTGTCAGGCGGTTGCCTGTGCTGTCAGAGGCAAACTATAAATACACACGTGCTTCTGCATTTCCCTATCTCTCACTCTGTAAGAGGAAATGGGCTTGTGATTAGCGTTCAGAGGAACTTGTGAAATGACATAGCTCTGCTGTAAAAACGCCATCCCACAGACTTTGCTGCCAGAGGAACTCGGCAGCCGGCGCTGACAGAGGGAGAGCAGGACTGCCCAAGCCATGGAGCGAGAGCCAATGCGCATAAGGGAGGGTTACTTGGTTAAGAAGGTAAGTGGGGAGTTTCAGACTGAGTAGAAGAGAAAATAACTCTGAACAGGTTAGGAAGATGTAGGGAAACACGGTGTGAAAGCTTGGCAAAAGAAGTAACAGGAAACAGCCACAGCCTATTCAATTGCGCTTAACTGAGTTGAACATCAAGGAAGAATAGTGAGATTGAAGAGGTCACATCACCTTGGCCTCGAGACAGTGTGTGGGGCCACAGGTATGTCCCTGCTCTGGGAAGGCAGTCGCTGCCCCACAGCAACCTCTGCTCTGGTGTCCTTTGTGCTACAGCCCATAGGATAAAGCCTTTGCTTTTATTTAAATCTGCAGTGGCTTCCATTGGCAGAGCATGTCAGAGTTCAGTCTTCAGGAAGTACTGGACTTGCCTGTTTATGAGCAGAAATATTGCAATCTGTGGTAACCCCACAAACAAAGGGACTTTGCAACAGTTCTTGTTTTATCATTTTAGTTGATTTCTTAGCAGAAAATCAACCAGTGGGTCAATCTGGACTCTCAAAAAATGGTAAATTTTTATGGCTCATTAAAAACAAACAAAAAACAAAACAAAAAGAAACAACAAATACAAACAAACCCCCAAAGAAACAAACAAACCAAAACCCAAAAAAACAACGAACCAAAAACCCCAAAGAAACAGCAGTCAACCCATATGTGGTACCCACATGAGACTCCTTTTGTAGTTTCTTCCTCTATCTGAGTTTACAGAGAATCCCCAGAATAGTGACTTTCATTTGGAAGGTAGCATTAATTTGTGGGGCATCTTCTGCTCCCAGGGAAGGCTGCAGAGGCTGGAAGAAGGTCCAAGTCCTGCTCTTAATAAGATCTTGGCTGATGGTTTTTCCCTCACCGCCCTGTAATTGAACATAAGATCTGATTCAGAGTGCGAAAAGGTTTTTCTTGGAAGGAAGGGCAGCAAAAAAAGGATGCGATGGGTTCTTTTGCAGAATAAATTAAAAAAAGATTTGGCATGTTTCTGTCCTATTCACTTCTGTAGAAACAAAAAATGAGTATGTAATAACTCTGCCCAGTGCTCATGTTCAACAAATCACAAGCCTTTTGCACAGCACAGCAGTGGCTGCTTCACTTCTGCCTGTAGCTTTAGCATTGGTCAAACACCAGGGTCTGAGGAGAACAGGCATGCTGGGAATGGAGTTGTAAAAGGGGGAGGATGAATTTAGGTCTCTCTTTGTAACAGAAAGAGCAAAGGAAGCTTATATTTTTGAGGAATGGCCTCTGATTTGGGGCCCACCTATGCTGTTTGTGCTTTGGTAACTTTTCGAGGGAACTGTTGGCATTCAGCATATCTAAATGTTCATTTGGCTGAGCGCTAAGTCACTTGGGTATCTGGGATTGTGACCTCTGTTGAATCTGGTTGTAGGAAGGACCAGAGAGGTTGCAGAGCTGGAGCACAACAATCTTAGGAATTCTAGAAGTTAATTGCACTCAACACAGAGAAACGGGACGTTCCTCAGAGTCTCTGAGAGTTTTGCTGCGTATTTCAATATGTAGGGTCTGTCCCTGTCTTTATATTTCTTGCATCTAACGGCTGTGTTTCAGGAAGAGGAAGCAAAAACTTTAGAGAATGAAATGAAACCCTTCGATTCCTCATCACAGCAGTGATGTCTAGAAAACCTCTGAGATATGTGCTCTCTTAGCAGACAGCCAAACCTCAGTGACTGACTGTATTGTAGCATCAAGTCCTAACTCAGCGCAGGATGCCTGCATTAATGAGGTAGTCCTTATGTGCCAGTTCACATTCACAAATTGTGAGGATTATTCATCGTATTATCACTATGTCATCTTGGAGACAGTGGTTGGGAATAATCGATAGTGATGAGAAACACACGCTGTGACAGGCAATTCATTTTTGGAAAACCTCCTATCCAGGGTGACTACAAGGTGAAATAAATGGTGGTCATGATGCCTGATGGGCTTACCTAAAACAGAGGCTAGATGAAGTTAAGGGAATAAAAAGCAGTTAAATTTATTGAAGGGCCTTCAGGTGCATTTAGGGCAGACAAAGCCCACCCAAGGGGCTGCACCCAAAATGGATGATGGGTCGTAAGTTTTTCATACTTTATAAGTTTTTTCCATTTGAAATCCTCCAATTACAGCTTCAGGTAACGATGTCAATTACTCCAAGTTTGCTCCCCCCAGTTCACTGTTGTTTACATATCTTGGGGCCTGAGACAGTAAGGTGTCCTTGAGTTTCAAGCTTAGAGGAATTGTTTTGTCTAAAAATGCTGAGAACAAGAGCTTAGCACCCTATATGGAGTCCAGAGTTACGCAGTACAGGATTACAGATACACAAAAAATATAGAAGCTAAAATCCTACAGCATCAGTCAAAGAAATAATAATGACATTTAACTGCAGAGTAAGATGGGTGTGGCTGTGGTATGTTCCCCCTGAGAAACAAACTGTAGTTATTTTAGCATCAGTCAGACATTCCCTGGAATTCATATCTTCCTTGGCTATCACGTGAAGAGTGATTCATTGAACACAGTATGTGATTTATTGATGCAGGGCAGCATGTTTAATACCTGGAAGCCAATGTGGGTCGTGCTCTTAGAAGATGGAGTTGAATTCTACAAGCGGAAGGCTGATAACAGTCCCAAAGGGATGATCCCACTGAAAGGAAGCTCTATTCAGAGCCCATGCCAAGATTTTGGCAAAAGAATGGTAAGTACTTTTTTGATAAAAACAATTGACAGTATATTGATACTTCTGGAAACACTGAAAGGGCAACAGGCTGATGGTTACAAATTCCTTGCACTCATCCTAGTGGCCATTCTCACTTTGCTTAGGAGGTCACAAACAGGCTTGGAATTGTGTACTATTTGAATTCAGGACACTTCAAGAGGACTAATTCAGAAAGTTGGGAGGGTGTTTGGTTGGTTGGTTGATTGGTTTTTATGAAATTTCTTAATCGCTCAGAGAGCAGAACTAAATTTTATTGGTGTGAAGACATTTTGCAGCTGAATAGCAACAACTCCTGTATTACATATAAATCTAATTGCCACAGAATAAAGCTGTGGGAAAATATTTTGTGAGCAGAGGAAGCATTTATTTATTGTCAAGTGTGTTGGTTTTGCACAGCCTGGTTTTTGGTAGCAGGAGGGCCACAGAGGTGGCTTCTGTGAGGGGCTGCCAGAAGCTTCCACCATGTTCTGCAGAGCCAGTCCCTGATGGCTCTGAAGATGGACATGCCACTGACCAAGGCTGGGCCAATTAGAGATGGTGGAAATGCCTCCGTGATAACATATTTAAGAAGAAAATAAAAACAAAGTGGGGCACAGTTTTTTCTACCAAGAGAAGAGGAGGTGGAGGTGAGAACATGTGAGGGAAACAACATGGAGACACCGAGGTCAGTGGAGAAGGTGGGGGAGGAGGTGCTCCAGGTGCCAGAGCCGAGATTCCTCTGCCAGCCGAGATGGAGCAGCTGTGCCCCTGCAGCCCATGGGGTCCACAGGGGTGCTGAGATCTACTTGCAGCCCATGGGGAGGTGCCCATGTTGGAGTGGGTGGGTGCCTGTAGGAGGCTGTGATCCAGAGGGAGTCCCAGTGGAGAGAGAGAGCCCTTGCTTCCAGGCTGGAGCAGCCTGTCCTCGGAGGACTGCACCCTGTGGAAGGGTGGCCCAAGCCACACCAGTTTTGGGAGGACTGTCTGCTTGTGGGAGGAGCTCACATTGCAGCAGTTTTGGTAGGAGGTCACATTGCAACAGTTTTGGGAGGACTGCTGCTTGTGAGGTTGGAACCACACTGGAGAAGTTCATGGAGAACTGCCTCCCATGACAGGGACCTCACGGCACAGCAGGGGAACAACTCCTCTCCCTGAGCAGTGGAATATCTCGGGTGACAAACTGACCAAAACCCCATGCCCTGTTTCCCTGTGCTGTCAGTGGGAATGAGGGAGTGTTTGGGAGGGGAAAGGTGTTTTTAAGGGCTTAATTTACTTCTCATTTTCCTTCTCCGGCTCTGTTAGTAATAAATTTACTTTGTACTACGAAGTTGAGCCTGTTTTGCCCTTGGAGTGTATTTTCCTGGCCCTTATCTCAATGCATGAGCCCTTCATTAAATTTTCCTCTCCTCTGCCCAGCTGTGGCAGGGGAGAGTGAGTGAGCAGCTTTCATGGGTGCCTGGCATTTGGCCAGTGTCAAACCACAACCTTAAGGAACAACAGTTGGCTTGCTCAGACAGGAAGGAGATAAATGCTGTGACACACATACTTTGTTATAGGGCTTCTGGAAAATAGTTGTTGGTAAAACAGGATTTCTAATATGAGCAAAGAATCTTGTCGTTAGTCATTTGTTGTTTTGTCAACTCATTTTCATCATATAGGCATTACATCCCCAGGAATTCCTCTGACAAAAGAGTCCCCCAGAATCTGGAATATTATCCAACTACAGTTTAAAGAAATTTACCACAGGGATGCCTGGCTAACGATAGAAGTCTCTGTGAGAGCATTAGGAAAATAGAAAGTGTGAGAGACTGTTGAGAGAGTGAACTTTACTTTTTCATATGAGTAAAGTGAGGATAATTAAACCTGTCCTTAGGTTTTGTGGTAAGTGGAATCAGGGTCCCTTGTGTCAGATTTGGACCTGCTGGCTTTGCTTTTTCCTTCTTTTCTTTCTTTTATTTATTTCTTTCCTTTTTTTTTTTTTTGGTAGAGCCCATATTTATATGAAAAAATCTTACTGTCTTTTTAGACTTACACCTGTTAAGAGAAAGGAGCAGTTATTTACAAGCTGTCTTTGAGGCAGTATAGAAAAAGGATGGGGCAGAGAATAAAGATTGCTGTTAATCCTGTGTTGATTATTTTATTAATAAGCCTCAGCACAGCACTCCTTACTCTATACATGAGATATGAAGAGTACTATGTTCAAGAGTATCACATACCTACATTATAATGGTAGAAATTAAGTTCTTCTCACAAAGCATTCCTTTCCAAACCGTTTTGTGTTGGGTTTTGGTTTTTTTTCCTTTAACTCCCAGAAAGACACTGCCATCAATATTGATCCATAGCAGTTGTTTGAAAATGTCAGTAACAGTATCATATTTAACAATTAAGGAAAAAAAATTCACCAGTATATGTGCATTCAACAAAGTAGGAATGGAGGTCTGAAGTATCCGATGTCTGCTGAAGGCAGAGTGAGAGAGATCTCACCTGCCAAAAGGGCTCCTTTGGGCTGTACCAGTCTCCAGAAGGTGCATTCTATCTGCATGGAAGGGTGAGAGTCTCTGAGGATCATTCCTTTGGCTGCACTGAGTTTTACGTTATGCTTCATTTTACGTTACGTGTTTACATATTGAGCTTTACGTTATGTTTCATTTTCATTGCTGGGGTCTTTTCTGAGAGATAATAAGGACAAAAGAAAGGATCTGAGACCCAGGGGTTGAGGCACCCAAAAGAGCGTTTCGTAAGTGTGATTTGATTCAGGGTTTGCTGAAGTCAGTGGAAACAATCCAAATTACTTCAGCGGGCATTGGAGCAGATCCTCCATACTGAGGTGGTGAGATTGTTCTGCAAGTCCATAGATCAGTAGCCCTGGAGATGGATTTTCTCTTAAAATGTGCATTGTTCAAACAGTCAAAACTTCAACATGCTCATTCATATGAGCAAAGTCATCACCAGGATTGTTCTTACAAGTAGTTACTGCCCAATATGATTAAACCTAAGTTTCTAAATGTATTCCTTGAAAATGTGGTATTTTCATTTTTGCATCTTACATTTTGCAGCTTTATTTCACTGTTGAATTCAGTGCCTCTGCATTCCATTCCGGCTTCTCACTGGTTATGTGTCAAAGCATACAGTTATTCCTCTTACGGGAATTATTCTGATTCTTAAATTCAAATGGCTAAAAATTAAAGTATAGTTTTAGGACAGTAGTTCTGCAGGGTGAAAAGTGGGATAATTCTCACTGGGTCATTTTAAGTATAGTCTCACATGCCTGGGCCCAGTTTAGAGCAGAGACTAGGTGGCCACAAACAAACCTCTGTATTTCTCTGGTTAAATTTTTGAATCAGCTTGTGTATCTGCACCAGGGCCTCATTTGAAAGCTCAGAGCACATCACCAACACGCTTTGTTTACTAAATCAATTGCAAAATGCAGGTGCTGAGGGGAAAGAAAGCAATTTTGGATTTGTTAAGCAGAGATAAAGCCTGTTCAGAAGGGACTGCAACTGCATATTTTGAGATTATATTTCAAAATACATTCACCACTGTTCACTGTCCTTGATTTCATGTTTGATCATTGCTTAAGGTAACATAAATTCTGATATTCTACAGCTTTTTCCATTTTCCCCATGGTTTTCCTGTGTATAGCATTATCATGTTTGGTTGCTCATAGTTAGATTCATCTGTCCCAATTTAAACAATCTAAAATGTTGGTATTTAGTTCAGTCTAACGTCTAATGTTCTCAAAAGCACAAACAGATATGCATCATCAGAGGGAGGCTTGGTCACGTCTAGGACTGGAGACTCAACCTCTACCAATTTCAGAGGAAGCCTGGAAGTCTATCTTAGTGGCTTAACTTTGTAAATGCTAATAAGAAAGGGCTTTGCCAGTCTCCTCTGCGTACTGAAAATGAAAACTCTTCTTTAGCATTTCCCCCTATGTTGCTTCTCAGCTCTTTGAGAAGGCTAATCTTTTTCCTTGGTAAAAAAACTCATCAGTGCTTTGGTATTTCATTCTGTTAATCTGGAGTGTTAGCTTGAAGCTTGACGCTGGAGATTTCTGTCTGTTTGCTTTTCTATGCATTGTACATTGGTTTTCAGTTCCTGCGTAACAGAAAAGGTGAGCATTGCTGGAAATATGAACGTTATCAAATAAGAAATGTTACTTTTCTGTCTGAGATGGATTTTTGAGGACTCATCGCTTTTTAAGTTTGAAATCTATCTTCCATGAAATTCAGTTGGTCTTCTGCACAATTTCAGGGTGTCAGAATTTTTCCTGTTGGCCATAGTTTGGAAGATGCTTCTCAGGGATGTTCAGAAATGTATCATTCACAAAGGTGGGCTTCAGTAGACTCATTCAGTGCATTGATTTCACTGATGTAGATTTGCTGCTCTTTGACAGTCGCCTTTGCTTTCCTTGCCCTCATCAAGTCGTGCTGTTGGCCGGTAGCTTGGCTTGGCATTTTTTGACACCTTCTGAGTCAGAACCTGTGATATTTTTTATAACACAACTACAGAACAAATTAGTTTCACTCATGGGGAACTATGTTTTAGAGGAAGTGGAAACCTGAGTAATTAGATCCAGATTTTCCATCCAGAAGATCACTGTATGGAAATGAGTTCAGACACTGTGAACTTTGTTGGCTGGTTTTGGGGGTTTGGTTTTTTTTGTTTTGGTTTGGGGTTTTTTTCAGTTTTGTGTTATTTTTTCTGTTTAAAACTACTTTAAAATGATCTAATTTTTGGAAAATACGATCTTTCCATTGTTGCTAGTGTGTTTAGATAGGGAATCCTAAGGTGCAGCGAGGGGTTGGATGAATTGTCTCCCTACTAAGGCCTTAGAGGTTTACTAGGCTGCAAATGTGTTCAGGTACTCTCCAGTGAGTGACCTTTTCTCCCCCTTTCTCAGTCAGTAGCTGAATGTGATGTGGGGTGTTTTTCCTCCTTCAGACTGTTCACATGTCTCTAAACATCAAAACAAATTTACATCTGTTGTAAGCCTGGAGGAGCTGGGTGCTTCAGCCTTTCAGCTGTGTTCAACTTCCCAGCAAAAGCTAGAATCAGCAGCTATATTGGTGCCGCACACCTTGGATGTGCTGATGATGTCAGGATCACTCACAGTGAATTAACAAAAGGATTCAGTTACCTGCAGTGTTTGCTATTGTTTTTCCTCAGAGTTTCTATAACTTGATTGTGTCTTTAAGGCACTTCCCATAGGCCTTAGGCACAGGAAGGCTGTGTGTTCGTGGTACAAGCTTAATTGTGCCCAACTGGCTACACCAAAGTAACTTTAAAAAAAAAACCTCCCACAATTTATCTTTCCAGTTTGTCTTCAAGCTCACTGTGGCCAAGCAGCAGGACCACTTTTTTCAAGCTGCCTACCTGGAGGAGAGAGATGCCTGGGTGAGGGATATCAAGAAAGCAATTCATCGCATAGACGGAGGTCAAAGGTTTGCCAGAAAATCCACAAGAAAGTCTATCAGATTGCCTGAAACAATCAACCTGAGGTTTGTTCTTATAGCTCAGCTCCCCCATTTGCTTCCATCTGCAGTCAGTGTGTCAGATATGTAACCTTGGTCAGGAAGAGCAATGAGCCTGTTTGTCCACGGATTCTCTCACAGCCCTTCCTGCACAACTGAAAATTTCAGTGTGTACAGTGTGTCAGAAATGAGCCAGCAATCAGAACTGGGAAGCTCTCCTTAAAATACATTATCATTTACCAAAAGATGCTTATTTGTCAAAGGTTTTTGCTCATAAGGAGATCTCTGGGCACGCTGCAGTGCAAGAGGATATGCCAGCCAAAGTGTCATTCTTCCAGGAGAAGCATTTTATACAATAAATCATTTATCGCAAAAATATATTAGACCTTTTATTTGCACTCCAGAGAAATGCTGATGTTAGCCTGGTTTTTGGATGGTGAGGGGAGTGTGGTGCCTGCCAGAGAACATGAGACTGGCAAAGGGAGAAGAAGAGATAAAGGGAAGCAATCTGTTAGTACTTAAAAAAAATAAGGATTGCTCATTTTCTGCCTCTGAGCTGTAAATACCAAGACACAAATTAGCCTGCAGTGTTCCTTATAAGACTGTAAAACTGCACAGGATGATCTGAGAGCACACAGGCTTTGGGACAGGGACAGGTTTTCTGCTCAGCCCAGGACCTTTGGGTGAATACAGAGCACAGCAGTGAACCCTCCTACTGCAGCTGTGGGGCCCTGTGAAGGAGCCTCAGCAGTGGGTGTTCCTCTCTTCACACTGTAGTCACCAAAAGTTGCTGTGTTCTCAAAATAGGCTAATGTGGTGAGCCCTCTGTGCACTCCACCCTCTGCTCCCACAGCTGTGGTGGTGATGTAGTGAGACCTCCAGGCTTGGCAACTTGAATTTTTCAGGAGATGAAACTGAGCCATGTTACAGCTCTGCAGAGTCATGTCCCAACAAAACATGAGGCCCCCATGAATGACAATGACATTGTACAAACTGGCAAAACTTTTTAATTTGCTAACAGTTTCTGTGTTTCTTTTTATGCGTAGTACTTTGTACCTTTCAATGAAAGATCCTGAAACGGGAATAAAGGAGTTGAAGCTGGAAAAAGACAAAAGAGTGTTCAATCATTGCTTTACAGGTAAGGAGCTCTTGTCCCTCTATTACACACAATAAAGGACCACAGAGTTGAGAAACTAAAGATAGATAATAGAGCTCTAAGCTCTGTAGACCCCAGAGAAACTAGAACCCAGAAACTAGATGTTTTCTTGATAAACCCAGGGGATGCTCAAAGAATGGATCTTGAAAAAGTGTTCAATTATGGCCATGGTAAACCAAGGAGAAGGATGAAATTTAAACAGTGTCAGAAAGATTGAAACAATCTTTTGAGTAGATTGTTGTGTGAAACACTTAAGTACAGAAGCATTATTCCATTCTGAATTTTTCGTCACCGAACTGCGTCACATAGTAATTCCTGTTTCTCTCCAAGTCAGATCTGTGTTTGTGCTCAAATATGCATAGATGTAGCACTCGAGGACATTGTTTAGTGGTGGACATGGCAGTGCTGGGTTAATGGTTGGACTGATGATCTTGGAGGTCTTTTCCAACCTTAATGATTCTGTGATTCTAGGAAAGTCACCCTGTTTCCAACAGCATTATGTTAGTAGCAAAGCAGCCCGGAAGGATGCCTTTTCCAGGCTTGGCTGTCCTTCATACCTCCCCAGTCCCTGTCTTTGAGGCCTCCCAGCTCAGCCCTGCATGTCCTCCCCGGTCTCTTCTCCCTCAGGAATGGTGTTTGAGGGTTGTCCTGGCCCCTGCCATCAGCTCACTGGATGACCAGGAACCTTACCAGATTTCCTCCCTGTGTTGCTGCTAAGAGCATTTTTCAGGAGATTGATGAATACATGGAATAGGCTTGTTTCCTGTATGCTTTTAGGCTTCTTCACGTCTGTCTTGGTTTTTGGATGATATTTTGTTCGTTTGTAACCAGGCTCCTGTGTGATCGACTGGCTGGTGTCCAGCAACTCCATCCGAAATCGCAAAGAAGGTCTCCTGCTTGCCTCTTCCCTCTTGAGTGAAGGCTACCTACAGCCTGCTGGGGACACATCCAAGGCTGCTGCCGAGGGACTATCAGACACCCCTTTCCTGGATCTCAGTGATGCCTACTATTACTTTGTGAGCATTGTATTCTGTTTTTTTATTGTCTCACACTTACTGATGCTCTGCTTTTCTCATGTTTCTTGTTGGGCTTCTAAAATCCTGGAGGAAAGATTGTACAGAAATGGATAAATCTATCTTAATTGTCTTTTTCCTGTGACACTGCGAATGAGCCGGTTCACTTTAATAGTTGTAACCAGGACAGGTTTTTATTCTGGCACCCCTGTAAGTGTGAATTGAGTGCTGAGACCAAGCTGGGCTCTTTTTCACTTGAACGTGGTTCCTGGTAATTGCACCGATGACCAGAATTTAACCATCTGTTTCCCTGATGATTCAGTGGAACGGAAGAGGGTAATTCATTATCATGGGGCTTCACAGAATGGCAGAAGCTACACACATATTTCTGTGCAGAGCCATCAAATCTGACTCAGTGTGAGTGTGCACACACACAGCTTGCCTGTGAGCAAAAAAGTAAAAGTTTTTAATATCCCCCAGTAACCTGTCCCAGGTGCCATGCCCAGCCTTTTCCATTTATTACTTCATATTCTGTGGACTGATTCAAGGAACTTGTAATATCACAATCAAAGTCGAACATTGTTTGAAAGATATTTGGCTTATGCACTTACGCTAATAAAAAGGTATGCCTTCTATAAAGTGTAAACAAGTAAGTTGGTATTACAATTCCGTTTATATTTACCATGTAGAATCACTTGGCTTCAGCAAAATTACTCTCCCATTACTCATTTGTTTTCCTAAATGTGTCTGTGCTAGGGAGGCGTTGCATGTGGAGCAGAGGCACTGCTAGTAAAGGCAGCCTTGTGGCTTCCTGGGATGCTTCTTGTAGCAGCCATGTGTGCCCTGCACACTTCGGGATTATTTCTAGTTTGATTCAACACCAATGTGGTGTGAGGAGGCCACAGCAAGTCAATGTCTGACTTGGTATCATAGAAGTATAGTCCCACCCACACTGAAATGTGTCCGTGGTGATTTGGAAAGCTCAACTTCACTGGGAGACTTTTCTAACAAAAGGTTAGATTTTAAAATTATTATTATTATTATTATTAATAATAATAATTTTTTTCTTTGGGGTGGCAAAAAACAGGGTAGATAGAAGCCAAAAGAAGCCAGATTGGTACATGTACATAAGCATGTGTAACTTCTGTAACATTTTTCTCGTGATCTCACAGCCAGACAGTGGATTTTTCTGCGAGGGATATTCCAGTGATGATGATGTGGTCCTGAAAGAAGAATTCAGAGGCACAATTGTCAAACAAGGATGTTTGCTGAAACAGGTCAGTATTGCCCATGTTCCATTCTGTCACTAGGATGATGTTAGATGGGTGCAAGATTACTTTTACACTTAAAGCTTTAGATAAGAGAGAAACTACCCTATGTCATTGCCAGGTTTCTCTGTCCCTCTTGCCTTTGCACAAGGAACACTTGCTGCAGCACAGGAGGAAAACTCTTGACAGATATTGCAAAGTTTATTGCCCTTACCACAAAATAAAACAGCTGATAGCTTTAATTAGGAAAGAGTCCTAATGTAGAAGACATGACGAGTCATTGGTACAATGGAAAACTGAACTCAGGTAGAAAGGCTGCCACTCCTGTGTCCCTCTTGACACACAACTGAATTCAGTTGCCAGTCTTCACAGTTTTTCAGCATGCCTGAGCGAAGGAGTTGTTTCAGTCACTAATGTTTGATCTGTAAGACAGAAAATAACTGGATACCTTCCTTTCCAGCAAAACTTTAAGCAGTACGGCGAATGTCATATTTCCAAGGGCATTGCAAGCAGATATTAGTGAACTGAAGGCAAAACCAGGATTCTTCCATGACTAAAATGGGCCACATGGAAGGGACCTGCAACAATCCTCTGGTCCAACGACCTGACCACTTCAGGGCTGACCAAAGGTTAAAGCACATTTTTGAGGGCTTTGTTTTCGAAATGCTTCTTACGCATTGACAGACATGGGGCATTGACCACCTCTCTCAGTAGCCTGCTGCAGTGTTTGACCACCCTCTTTCTAAAAAAGTGTTTCCCAATATTGAGTCTGAACCTGCGCTGTTAAGATGGTCCTTGAGGGTCCAAGAATTTTTGGTGGTGCTCACATGTGTTTCTCTTGTTTAATCAGTTTACTCAAAAGCAATGGAAGAAATTAGACGCACGTCTTGATGCTCTTTTACCCTCTCACAGTTATATCAGCCTAGTTAGTAAGAGCTTCCTTGCAAACAGTAGCTAATTGAGAAACTTGTATTTTGAAATGCCAGAGGAAGTGGTTCATGACAGTCTTCCACCAGCGTTAGTTTGGGTTTGGTCACTGTCAGTGAGTTGTGGGTCATTGCTTGGAAGGGTCACTGCTGCTGCAAATGGTTTCAGCAAGCATAAAAACCAAAAAAAAATTCTTTTCAGTTGTGAAAACAGGCCATGAGGCACCTATGTCCGTAGCACAACATGGTGATATTTCTGGCTGAGCTTCACAGCCATGAGCCATGCAGTGTGCTTAAACCAGATAAGCTTTTTTTTTGTTGTTATCTTTGCAGAGAGATGAAGGCTTTCAGCTCCTCCTTGCCAACAGTTCCGTGTACCTTCCTGCAAGGCACTTTGCAGCCATGTTTTCTGGCAAGCAGTTAAAACCAATTCTCACAGGTCTCATGTGAATGTCATAAATACCAGACTGTATGATATGTTTAGGGGAGTCTCCCATGTTGAAGCTCTTCTGCTTTGCAAAAAAAAAAAACCCAAAACCAAAAAAAACAACCAAACAAACAAATAAACAAAACAACGAAACAAAAAAACAAAAAACCAAAAACCCCTCCAAGAAACAAAATAAAAAGAGAAAGTAGTTTGATAGTCCAGTTGTTGTGCAAAAGATTGGAATGTAGAAAAGGCAGGTTCAAATCCTACTCCAGTGAGTATTTCCTGTCCAGAATATTCAGGTTTTTTTCCCTTTTGTATTTGCCTGTCCCCTCGTTTGTGTGTAAGATTTGCATGCAAGCAAAGCAGTTCCATGACATTCCTGTTTTTGAATTTTCCTAGGGACATCGGAGGAAGAACTGGAAAGTGAGAAAGTTTGTTTTAAGAGATGATCCTGCATATCTTCACTATTATGATCCTGCTGGAGTAAGAGAGATTCAGTTTATTTCCCTGTTTGTTTTGCATCCAGTGCCTTGTAGAAGTATCTGAATGGAGTATTTGCATGCGTGGGACAGGGAAGATTAGGCAGGACAGGGGGAGTGTTTGTTCTTACATGGTCTAGCCATCCTCTGGAAAAGCAGAGTGAAAGATGCTTTCGGGGGCTGTCAAGTCAGGGTGGCAAGTGCCACCCAGATCTGGGAACAACTAACACCTAACTGTGCTTTCACCTCTTACCTGTGATTAATTAGAATTAATTAATGTGTGCTTTCACATGATCAAAACAAATAAGGTCCTAAGTGCAAATTAACACAATAGAGTCATTTTGCAGTTTGAGGTATTTGCTGTGCCAGGCTGAGACATGGCGTTCTATTTCTTGTGTAATTCTAATGGGACCATTTCCATGTGCTGATCCTAAATTCTAAATCACAAGGATTCCCTATTTATTTGTAAACCTTTCCCCTACCCTACCCCCAACCCCCCATGTCACACAGACTGAAGATCCCCTGGTCTCTCAGGTGATGTACTAAGTAATCAAATGTTTTTGTCTCCATTCTGGAAATGTATCAACATATATATTAACATGTGAATGGTTTCAGAAGTGTTGCATTTCGTTTTGATTTCATGTCCTCTCCAGGGAGAAGAACCACTGGGAGCAATTCACTTGAGAGGCTGTGTGGTGACAGCAGTGGAAGATATGCCAGACAGTAAGGAACCATATTGAATGAGCTCTGTAATAAGTTTCTGGTACAAAAAAACCTCTCAATCTGCCTGAAATCACAAGTGGTTTTTCTTCCAAAGCAATCTATGTACAATGATTCAGTAATTCTAGTAACTGGTGTCTCTCTTGCTGTCTGAATTACTGGGGAAGGATAATGTGGTAAAGGTGGCAACAGAGAATCTTGTGTGTTGTCAGTACTTTAGGGAAGGCTGGTCAAAAGGATGACACAAACTGTGTGTTAGGATAACTGGCCTTTAGACAAAGTAAGATGAGTTTTATCTCTTTAGTTAATGAATTTGGGATGGAAGCTTTATGTTAGAAATTATTATGCTGACAAATTATTACTGTCCACCTTCTCATCCCTCCCAAAGCTAGAACTTGTGGGAACAGAAATGGCATTGCTGCAGGGACCAAGAAACACTCATTTCATGTATTCTCCTCTCCATGGAAGAGGCTGGCTATTATATCCAGCAAGAAAGTTTGTTGGCATCTCAGAAAAGAAACAGATATGAGATTAAGTCAAGCATCTTGTTTTTGTAGCTGGCAAGGCATGGGAGGGTTTGGGGAATATGACCTGTCTGCAGGATTGCAGATCCTCCCATTTGGTTTGAGACCAACTAACCAGTGACTGCTGAAGCTGAAATGTGGAGAATTCATGAGTGGTTTCTCTGAGAGAGAGACCCATCTCTTGGACCCAATCTTTGTGCAGGCCTGATCAGGCTTAGCTGTAGAAAGAAAGGAGATTCCTTTACATTGTGTAAAGGAGGAAATATTGAAACTACAAGACCTTTTTCTCTCATAGCTGACTTTCTTATTTTTTCCCTGTAGCCAAGAAGTATGATGTTGACAACATCCTCTTTGAAATCATCACAGCAAATGAAATCCACTATTACTTGCAAGCAGCTTCATCCACAGAGCGTACAGAGTGGATCAAAGCAATCCAGTCAGTTGCTAGGACTGGTAAATGAAGATGATCTTCCAACAAGAAGACAGACAAATTAAAGTAGTTACAGCAAATAGAATTTAGCATTTCACCAAGAGAAAGCAGTGTCATCCCAAAGGGCTTGTGTGTTGGGGTGATGACTGGTTGGAAGTTTCAATTCTATAGTGGGCACTAACTAACATTTTTCCACTTGTGGCACGGTAATATTTACTAAATTATAGCATAGAACATGCCATATTAGTGTGTGTTGCTTAGAGTAATCAGTCTACCTTGGGAAGGTTGTACCTGTTGCCACAGCTGATAGTGGGAATCTCACCATTAACAGCAGACAGAATCATGTCACTGACAGAGAGGACCTCAATTAATCACCCTCTCCTCAGTCTGTGTCGTGTTTCAGGATTTTTGTGTATTTCAGTCTTCTCCAGACAAGTTTTACACTTTCTTCTTTACCAGATCATGTTGCTGTTTTTTCACTTATACAAATAATGCCATAGGTTTAAGGAAAAAAGTCAACCCACTTGGAAACCTGATCCACTCCTTTATAATCTGTCAGCATTAAGGGAGAGAAGAATGCAGACAACTATGGAAATAAAATGTAGAACCAAGTACAACTCCATGACACCACAAGGAGGAAAATTTTCTTCCCACAGCATTTCAAACACAAAGCAATCTTACTTCAAGCTCTATATCACCCAATTTTAACCCTCGCTAAATTTCTCCATAAGAATCTGCACTGGGACCATTTATTTCCCTTTATTTAGGTCTACAAAGCAGATGCTGTGGTGTCAGGTACTGTACTCTGTTTGAATTAAGAATCTTGCAGGAAAAGGGAAAGGATCCATGGGTTAGACACTTGAACTCTTCGTTGAAGTGGGTTTGATTAGGTTTTCCATTTTTAACCTCCAGCAACATACTCAATCCTTGATTCTGTTCCTTAGTAATATAAGTGAAACTTTGTGCTTGTAACTGAAATAAATGTTATTATTTGATAGGGTCAGTTCACCTGATCAATCCTTGCATTTCTGTCCGACTGTATATTAAACAAACTTCTAAGTCTTAAACTCTAAGGAGGAGTTGAAAATCAAGTTAATGCCAGATTCTGCATATCATCTGTTCCTGGTACAGACTGAGTGCAAGTAAACTTCAAAACCTTTAGAACTCTGTTCATAGATCTAATAAGGTACCTTATCCTTAAGAATTCTTATTGGGATTTTTTCCATCTAAAAACAAATGCAGAGCTAAAACTTCTCTTCAGCGGTGCTTAGTTATACCTGCAGCTGAGCTGCTGAGCCTGGAGCTCTGTTGCCTTTACTTATCCCAAAAAAACCGCAGTCTTGCAGGAACAGCAGGCTGGGACACTGCACCATCATGTGCACTTAAGTTGCCCAATGGTAATCAGCTTCTGGCAGGCATTTCCTGTCTCTCATGCCAGCTGATGGCATCGCTGAAGTCTGATGTGTCATTCTGAGGAAGGAAGACTCATGGTAAAAAGATGCACTGTTTGCTCAGCCTTTCTTGGTAATTGCTGCTTGTTGCTGCTTATTTTTGCTTTCAGAGTTCACTAACCCAAAAATACCCATGGGCACAGGAAAACAGAAAAAAAACCACCACACACAACCAAACAACAGAAACTTGTCCAGCCTACCAAGGAGGAATGTGACTGCCACATTTAATAAAACTAAAATGTTTTGCCAGTCTGTAACCTTGTCATTTTAACTTGTGCCCGGTTCAGGGAATGGCTGTCCACCTATGAATGGTATTTTCTCAGGTAGAGGATGGTATTCAGTGTATTTATGGAAGAGCTCTTATGTTTGTGCCAGCCTATATTGATGGGGTCTGTAATCTCACAGGCAGTGCTTCTAAGACACATTTCAAGGGTTTGTAGGTGGCTCTGCTTCTTGGCAGCAGTGACAAGACCTTGTCCAAGGGAATTCAGTATTAAAAAGCACCTACGTGGCTGTCAGAGATGATGAGGCCAGCCAAGTTACTTGGAAGGCATGGAAGAGGCACAGATCCTGAATACTGGCACAAGGGAAATGAGAGCCAGCCTTGTGCAAGGAACTAAAGGGAGAAAACAGAAGAGCAGACATACATGCATGTCATGCTTCCTCTAACTTTCACCCTCTAACTATTTAAATCACACTTTTACTACGCCCTCACCAATTACTACATTGACATCAGTTTCTTTTTTACTTATAAAAAAGAGCTAGTCTAAAGGACAGCAAAATAAACCATTGTGGATAAGGACTGTATTTTTAATCTTCAGTTACTGAAAGACTTGTGTAATATAATCTAATATAAATATCCCCTTAAGTTCATGTTTGACTTGCCATATTTTGCACTGAGTAGTTTTCCCTCCCTGGAACACTGATTACATGCTTACTACAGTCAGGGTCAGATTTTTGGGAAAGTTGAATAACCATGCACCCATTAAAACACCCACATAGACACAGTGCTCCTACTTCCACTTTAAAATGAAGCTTAAAAGAAAATAGGACAAAGCAAACCACACACAGAGATGCTAAAAAAATAATACCCCCAGCCCAAAAAGCTTTCAGCCACAGGTGTTATTACTTTTTATAATCCAACAAACAACACATATGGAGGTAGTTTGGGCTTAATAAGTCTCTAGCACTTTTTTTTCAAAGAGCTGTTTACTTTCCCTGCCTCATAGTTATCTTCTGAAGGGTAAGGTTAATATTTCTTTGTTGTTAAATGTAGTTATATTAGTGTTTTTCTTTGCAGTGTCCGGTCTTTGCTTTTTATTTGGAAGGTTAACAGAAAGTGTGAAAGGTCTACTGAAAATGTGTTTCAGCAATAGAACAGTTTATTTAGTAATATTTAATCAAAGTTTGTTCATAAAGACAAAAAAAACCTGGTTAAGGCCTCTGAGGTATCTAATGTTTACTGTCAAACTTCTCTTTTAGACAAGGTTTTATTTTCATTTCTTCTCGCAATATTGCATATAGCTCTTCAATGCAGTAGCACTGCTTCTGGTTTTGGCTTAGAGTTTGCTTTACTACAAGTGTTAAACACCAACTTTTTTTCCCCCTAATTTGTTCTAAAATATCTGAGAAGTTATTTTAAGTTTAAACTACTTGCTTCACAGGGCTCTTGACAACTGCATTTTGTTGTTTGTAATGTGCCTCCATTTGTTCTGAGTTCAAGCTTGGGCAACACTGAAATCTAGAAAAAATTTTCTTAAATAATCTTTTTGGTGGGGGCCAAAAACATTTAAGTAAGGTGGGATTTTTGAGGGAGGGGGTGGGAACGGGTTGGGTTTTTTGTTATTCTTTTTCAGTTTATACCATTTAAAACAGTAGGAGACTACAGGAGGAACTTGAAAAAGCAAAATGAGTAGGTAAGAGTCCTCTGCAGGTTGTTGGTATTTCTGTGGATGCCTTCGGTTTGTGTTTTGAAAAGTGCACATATTTTTTCTTTCTGAATTGTGGTCGCCTCATTGATGGATAGAGACTTTTCTGTGCTCAGGGTGAACTCTGACTCAAAACAAGGTTCTTCTTTTGTTGTTACTCATCAGACTTCTTGAAATAGAACTTCTTATTTGGCTTCAAAACAAGGTTGGGGGTTTTTTGGATTAGAACACAGGACTTCCTGCTTTGCATTTAGAACCAGAACTGTGGCTTTCCACACTTTTTTTTCTTGTTCTTTTAGATTGCTTAATTTTTCTTTTCCTTCCAGTGTGGTGAAAGGGACAATAACACTGCATGAAAGTGGAGTAAAAATGCTGACTTTCATGCTTTATTGGACTTTCATTGTTAAGTGTAACAGGCTGCAGTAAAACTCTTCACCTTCCTGCACAGACTCTGCCTTTCTCTTCAGATGGCAGTATCTTTCCCTCCCTTTCTTCAACTCACTAAAAGATGACTGAGCAGGAGCAAGGAAAAGAATCAAATGGAAATGCTGATAAAACTGATGAAATTTTTCTTCCAGTGCTTGAAAGGGAGAGAGATGTTAGTATTTTTTAAAATTTGCCTTCAGTATGCCTTTCACCAAAATCTTGACTATTAATAAACTGGAGCGATCAGGGGAGAGGAAAAAGACCTGGGGATTGACTAGTTTAATTTAAAAATCCCAAACAAATAGGCATCCCAGTCTTCCTATATCCTCAAACCTGGTTTAAAAAGGACATTGCGAACTCTGTTCTTAGACTGTTGCCATTAGCCCCTCTCTCTTTATCAAATATACTAGAACAGCCTATTACAGACTAGTAGAGTATCAATTATATAAATCAATGTATGATCAGTCTTTCTTTTCATGTACCTGCTTCCACATCGTAAAGAAAAGTCTGAAAATCCTTTCTTAATCACCAAAGTATATCAAAAGAAGATCAGAATGCATTTTTTCTGTCCTTCATTGCTTCTGCTATACGTGTATGTAGGTGCCCTGTTTTTGAAAGCTTAAGTTGCTGCGTTTCCCAAGTACATGATGGTCAAAGTACAGTAACAAAAGTAATGCACATGTGTGAGATATTTTTGAGTAATAGGAAGAGTTATTTATACCAGGCTTTTCACACTGTTACGCAGCTTTTCGCTAAAAGGAAAGGTATTTCATGATTCTGGTATATAAGTGGTAAAATCAAGTTGGTTTGTTGGTTTGGGTTTCTCTTAATTAATAAGGAAGTTTCTTTCCCAAGTTACCTCTTTAATTTTCTCTTTCTTCTCTTCTGCCCTCCTCCATATCCTTCTTCTTGTAATTATTTTGACCTTAACATCCTAAAAGAGAGCTTGTGTTTCTGCTTTTAGGCATCATAGAGTGAATCTTGGATAAGAAAAGATAAATGCCTAGTGGCATTTTATAAATTGTTACAACACACCATGTGGTCTTTAGTCACCCCCTTAGAAGAGTAAAAACTTCCTCTCATCTCCTCATACTAACAAGCTGTACATAGACATGTAGTTGCTCTACGGGTATTGGGTGCCGTTATAATGTCCCTGTTGGATCAGTTCCCAGTGTTGCTATCTCTAAGTGCATATGTTGATGAGCTGCATGTTAAAATTACTTTAAAGAGCAGTATAATTTAGTGAAAAAAATTGTCAGTGATGTTCAAAATTAAAGGTGCATTAGAAAAACCAATTTAGTTTGGTCATCCATACTAGGTGACTTTAGGTACATTTCTGTCGTTGGCTATGCTCTTAAAAGGCTATATACTGTACCTGGTAAACCTAGGTGTTAGGATCTTCCAGCTGTATTTGTTCAGTGCTCTTGTTCTTTACCAATGTGATGGAAAAGTAGTGGAAGCTATTGAAAATATTCCCTCAATGGAACAGATGAGTAAAGTTCTTATGGGGTATTGTCAAATTTCATTTATTAATTGTTAGATACTGCTGCAAAAAAAATCCCCAACTTTGTCTTTCTCAACTTTTATTTTTTTTTCCATATAAGGTTTAAAGGCTTAAGGTGACTGGTTGGTTTGCTTGAAGTTTTCTCTCTGTTCCCAGCTTCAACCTATACCTTCAGTTCAAGTCTTCAGGCTGAATCCTCTGATGGGCAGCTGGCATCACCTTACAGTCTTTTGGTTTTGGCATTCTGAGACCACAGAGATGTTTAAAAGCAATATTTGGTGCTATGACTGATAGATTATGTATCTGGAGAAGCCTTTGTGTACAGCTTGAAGTGTCAGGTATCTCAGCAACAAAACAGCCCATGCAGCCAACACCCCTGGACTGGCAAACAGCAGCTCCTTTGCCTCTTGCCATTTTTAAGGACTGTGCATTATAACCAACACGGGTGGTTCTAACAGTATTTTAAAACATGAGCAAAACGCAGCTAATGTTGTATCTGATTTGCATGCTTTAGCAGGCTGTGTTTTATTCCCCTTGTGGCTTCTTGTGTTTGTTTTGCTTGGCCCAGTTTTTGCTAGTGGGTGGAGGGGGGCACAAAGACGGTTCCTGTGTGTCCTGTGTGAATGTTCTGGACGTTTTTCACCATGTCCAGCAGAGCCAATCTCCGATGGCTCTGAAGATGATGGACATGCTGCTGGCCAAGCCTGGGCCAATTAGAGATGCTAGTTACACTTTTGTGAAAACATATTTAAGAAGAAATCAAAACAATGTGAGCATGCACTTCTTTTAAGCCAGAGGAGGAAGAAGGGGTGAGAATATGTGAGGGAAGCAACACGGAGACACCAAGGTCAGTGAAGAAGGTGGGGGACGAGGTGCTCCAGGTGCTGGAGCTGAGAATCCTCTGCTGGCCATGGTGAGGACCATGGTGGAGCAGGTGGAGCCCTGCAGCCCATGGGGTCCACAGGGATGCAGAGATCCACTCACAGATCATGGGAGGTGCCCATGTCGGAGCGGGTGGATGCCTGGAGGAGGCTGTGAACCTCGGGAGTCCCAGTAGGGAGAAAGACCTTGCTCCCGAGATGGAACAGCCTGGCCTCAGCTTAGAGGTCTGCACCCCGTGGACAAGGGACTCATGTTGCAGCAGATTCGGGCAGGCTGCTGCTCATGAGAGTGGACCCATGCCAGAGAAGTTCGCAGAGAACTGTCTCCCGTGGGAGGAACCCCATGGCAACGTAGAGGTCTCCTCTCCCTGAGCAGGAGAAGAAATTTCAGCGATGGACTGACCAAAAGAAAAACCCCCATACCCTACCCCCCTGCCCACATGCTGCTGGTGGGAAGGAGGGAGGGGGGTGAGCAGAGAAATGGTGTCTTAAGAGCTTATTTTTACTTCTCATTTGCCTCCTCTGACTCTGTTTAGGGTTAGGTTAGCAATAAATCACTTTGCAACTTTAAGTTTACATCCTGTTTTGTTTTTGGTGCGTCTTTCTCCTGGCTCCTTATCTCAAAGCATGAATCCTCTGTATGTGTGTGTTAACTTTTGTTTCCCTCTCCTCTGCCCAGCTGTGGCAGGCGAGAGCAGAGAGAGCAGATGTTGCAGGTGCCTGGTGTTTGGCCAGGGTCAAACTATGACATCTTGTAAATCCACAGTTTCTGGACATGGGTGGCAGTGCTGGACAGGCTGATTCTGAGGTGTTGGAGGAGTCTTCAGCAAACTGTGCCAGTACATAGAATTATCCTCTTGGGTTTCATCTTGGTAGGTTCCCCAGAATCTCTGAGTTTGCAATCCATCACCCCTCTCCTTCTTCCTTTTCAACCCACAGTTACAGCTTGCATTTTTTTTTTTGTTTACCCGAATAGCAGAAGTGGGTCTAGCCCTTAGCACTGGGGCCTGAACCCCTCCTGGCCCCAACACTCAATTCTTAGCATTGTGCTGATCAGAAACTGCTGCTGACTTGAGGTGTTAAATGCAGTAGGTGATTTCTTCTGCAGTTCTGGATATGGACTTTTCTGAACAAGCCACGTGGTGAAAAACAACTGCCAAGTGTCAACATGCTCTTGGGAATCCCAATATACCTCATGCCAAATTCATTTGGAGGGAAAAAAAAAAAAAATAACACCATCACCACCACCACTACCTGAGTCCTCCCAGCTGTATGCTTTTTTTTGTCTTCTTGTGAGCTCTGGCAAGCTGAAGCAGCCAGAGCTGAGTCCTGAGCTCAACTGTCCTGTCTTTAGTTGGGAAAAATTTGTCATTTGGAGCCTTCCAAAGATGATCAGGATAAAGACTATCTTCATGTTTCTGCCTATTGGTAGAAACACTTGACAAAATTAGCCTTGCAGTTTTTAGTGGTCTGATGAAAGTCTGTGGAGATCAAATATCATGTGCTTGCCTTTTCATTTAGTCTGTTAATGGCAATGGCCCAAAGCCACATCCTGCATCGTGATGAAATAAAGCCACACTGTCAACTCCTCGCTTCAAAAATGGAGCACTGCAACAGTGAGTAGTTGCAATGAAGGCTCTAACACCAACAGGTGTTATTAAAAACACCACAGATGATTTTGGAGATGCTGAAATAAAATGCTGACCTGGGGGCCCTCCAGTTGAGCTTCAGCGCTGGTCTTCTTGATATTCAGCTGTGCAGCAGCTCACAGGGTTTTGTGCAGCAAGGAAGCCTTTTTTCCTCACAGAAGTCTGGCTGGTTTAAAGCCCCTTGTAGGATTGCCATCTGTGGTGTTTGGGTCGGTTTGTTTCAGACAGTTGGGACGGAGACGAGAGATCTCTGGAGTTTGGTCTTAGAGCATGAGGTTTATTGTGAAAGGGCATGGGTGTAGGAGACCTGCTGGGAGCTGCCAGACACAGCTCAAAGCAGGTCAGAGAAGTAAGACAGAGAGAGAGAGAGAGAGAAGTACAGAACAGAATACAGAATACGGAGTGAAAAAGTACTGTGGTTGCCGTTTACAATACAATAAATCAACTTCTGTGCTGAATATTCTAATTTTCACTAACCAATCTAGAACAAGCTACAAATCCTACAACATTTACATATAGCCTATGAGAGTCATTGCACTACCATACGGCGTTATATTTTAAACCCTAAAAGCTGCTTTTTGGACCCTCTGCTAAGTTGGTAGGGTCTGCTCTGACCCTTGGACATGCCTGCAAGCAGAGGGTATTGCTTAATCAAAGAGGTATTACCTTCAGCTGGCAATACTATTGCTTTCCAGTTATTTAGTAACTGAGGTTTGGTGTCTCAAAACTTGTCTTCATTTCAATCTTGCTTACAGTTTCCATATTCTCAGCATCTTTTGCCAGGTAATAATATTTATAAGGCTTTCCTATTTCATCCTCCCCAACACCCCTGTTGCATAGTTTAGGTGTGTGGGCAAAAGACATTTGCAAACAGCTCCGCACAGACAAGCTTCATGTGCTTTCTCCAAAGGCCTCTGCATCCTAGGAAAGCTGGCTGGGCAGGAAGGTGAATGGTAAGAATGCCAGGTGGCTAATGGAAAGCCCGGGTGATGGATGCCTCAGGCACCTTTCTGCAGCTGACACCTTCTGAGCAGAGGAGTAAAAGTGGCCTGGGACTGCAGTGAGAAGGTCAGTGGCATTTGCAAAAGTAGAACTTTCCACTTCCTCAAAAACTTACGGGTAGGAGATAAGCACCAGAGCAGAAAAAGGGTTTCACCAGCCGCCAAGGTGTGAGGCTAGCTAATGCTGCCTTCACACCTTGGTGCCCTGGGGTGGTCTGGGCTTTACACGTGTGGTCTTTGCTGCTGAGGATGCTCTCTGGGGAAGGACACCCATGTATGAGTGCTAATTTAGGCACTGGTACAATCTTCCTGTTGCTGGCATTTCAGTGGCTTTTGCTGGCAGGTAGAAGGGGCAAGAGATGAGCCCAAACCAGCTGGTGCAAGGAGTGCCACTGGCTGGAGCACTGGATGCTGCTGGGATGTCTTTGAAGGGAAGAGAACAACACCTCCATCCTGCAGCAGAGATGGGAGGCTGAGTAGATGGCGCAGGGGCAGAGAGGAGTAGAACAGATGACCAGAAATGATGTAATAAAATCTCCAGGGGGAATTAAAACCCTTAAAGTAAGAAGTCAGAGTGGGGAGAGGAAGAAAACTGTTTTTATGAGAATTTGTACTTAAAATCTTTTTTTTCTTTCAGTAATCGATTTTGCATGAGAAACTTACACCACTGTTACTCCAGGTTCGGAGATGCAGACCTTGTGTAATTGCATAGCTGCGTGGTTAATTCCTTGTGTTTAAAGAGGCACAGCGACCTGATCTGAACAGAGGCAGAGGCACAAGGGGTACTGGGGATTCTTAATGCTCATTTGAGAATGCAGAATAGCTACACCTAAGTGCACAGCGAAGTACTTGTGTTAGGATTTATGCCAGAGTAATTATTCTATATAGAAACTGTATCCTTAGACGAAAACATGAGAACTTACAGCTGTGAGGCATGAAAGGAGCAGAACTAGGGGAGAAATGTCAGGGAGTTACAGACTCGAGGCAACAGAGGTGGCTGGATGAGAAAGCTGAGGGACTAGATCCATTACTGCACTGTTTCCCTACGTTATAACTTTAAAAAATTGGGCAGATGAGAATGTACTGCTAGTACTGTTTTCTTCTTGATTAATTTAGATGCACTTTTTGCATCTAAATTAAAGTCAGGGTAAAACATGCCGTGAGCAGGGAGTGAAGCAGCACCTTCAGTGTGCTTGGGTGTGGGTTTTGGTGATGTTTTTTAAAAAATTTGAGCTAACTAAATATAAACTTGGAGCAGAATAGCTACTAATAGCCGAAGCAGTGTTTGCAATTCATTGAGCTTTGTGCCACATCCTCTATACTTAGCAATGCTCTTTACTCTGAGTAAAACTTCAGTCATGTTTGGCAGCAGGGTAACAGCAAAAGCTTCAGTGAATTTTGGGTACTACATCCATTTTGGATAATGTAGTAGTTGTCCCAGAAGAACAGCATCTCTTTTGGCGGTAAAAGGAGACTTTTAAAACCTAGTGCAATGGGGTCCTGATCCTAAAATTAACACTTACCTACAAGGAATAAATTACAAAAGATGTGTGAGAAACATGATCCTGTTGTTGCATCATGTCATGCAACGTTGTTGATGAGAAAGCTGTCTAAATTAGATATACTACTCATGATTTAGAAAAGGTACCAGTGCTTATGGACTGAAAACCTGTTCAAAGGGGGAACATGGGCTGAGGGAAGTGGACCAGTTTTGAGGGTATCTGTTGAAAGATAAATCAGAAAAGGATCAGATAACATCCTGATCTTGGAAACATTTTAGAGTTGCCCATCTCATCTGGCTGATCTGTTTCTTCCTTGGCCTGTAGATACGGGCAACTACAAGAAAAAGCCTGTGAGCCCAGAAAACTGTAATAAAGTGGAGTAAAAAAAAAATTCAAGATATTTTCACCAGATATTCTGCAATGGTTAAGTAACCATGAAAAAAATAAAGTGTAAATTGACAGCAAGTTTAAACTAATGGTTTATTAGCAGGAGAAGAAGCCTTTTATCCCCTCCCTTTGGCCGACTAGCCACGGATGTGTGTGCACCTGTCAATCACCATGCAGTGTCCACACATCTTGCTGACCAATCGCTGCCTCTCGCAGGAGGCATTTGGGCCGGAACGACCATCTCCCAAAACCAGCATCCCTGAAAAAAACCCCTACTGGATCTCAGCCCAAATGATCACGGTCTGGATTTTCGGAGCAAAACTGCTCTACTGATTATTCTGTGACTGGGCCCTGATACAGGTAAGGGCTGGACCTATTTTGGGCAAACTCTGCACCTAATAGCAGCCTGACCTAGTGCCATTGAACCTCATGCTCGTGACAGGACACTTCTGTCCTTACATTGTCGGAATGTCCTCTGCCAATGTTTGCAGTAGTTGTATGAAGGGATTTCAAATCGAACCAAGTTTCCTAACCATGGCAGAAGTCTTCCTATAGAAAATTGGTGCCAGATTGGTGACTGAATTTCATAGGAATGCCTCAAGCAACAGGGATCTTCCCAGCATATTCTCAATTATTTTACTCTTTAGTTCAAAGGAGATAGGGAAAGGTGATACCCAGAATGGTAATAAATTGATTTTATGGTCACTTATATGTTGAGTAATATGACAGGCAGCTCCTGTTTTACTAGCAGCAGTTTTTAGAGTTGGTGCCAATAGTCAGGGCTGGTAAAGCAAGGCCTGTGTGATGGACCATCAGCACACAGGAAAAAACAAAGTTTCTCAATGTGTTTTAACCTGACTATGAAAATATATGAAATTGTGTTACCTCATATAGTTATACAAGTTATTTTGTTTAAAGTAGTTAAATTTTGCTCCACTCCTTATCCATATGCAAATGACTAATGTGCATAGCTAATGGCTGAGAAACTGTTAGTTACCTGTCTGCTTCCATCCTGTCCCAGATCTTAGAGTCCTAATCAAAAAATTCCACAGCTGGCTAGTAGAAATTCAGCACTGCCAAGCACTAAAGCTTCTGTGAGTGCAAGTTCAGAGATCCTTGGGAGGATTCTGCCCCTTGAAATGGGCACTGGGAATGATTAGTCGATCCTGAGGTGGCCACCTTGTACTCTGCTTTCCAGTGTCTGGATTTGTACCTTCCCCAGCCTTCCTTTGTGGGCTCTCATGTGCTGCTGATACGATATACTTCATATCAAAAAGTCAAACATACCTTTCTTTTTTTAAATAAAAATCATCTCTTCCAAAACATAAAGTGCAAACTGAATATATAATCAACGTATTTTTGGCAGTACAGCAGAACATTAAAGTTATAAATTACAACTGAATATTTAGCTGTCTTCAGAATTTTACACAGAATTAATATAGTAAAGTGCAAATTAAAACAAGACACTCATAATTCTGTTTTAAAAGCTTTCATAATGAATTCCTAATCAGTCCAAAATCATTCAAAATCGGTTCACAACTGCCAAACAGTGTGTGTGTTATTGGTAGAAGTTTTTTGAGTTGCAAAAATCAGCACTGGTTTCTCATCTCTCAAGTTCTGCTTCCAAGATTTCTCCCCATGTGTCGACATCCATTGGATACATGCTTTTCTCTGGCAAGCTGAGTTGTGAAGGAATGTTGCTGTATCTCCCGTTCAGCCATTCTTGCTTCACTTTGCTTTTCCAATAGTTTCTCAACAATGTGATCTGGTGGAAAAATATATAGTCAGATCTTGGAAATGAACCAATTTAAGTTGCATTTAATGCAACTAAGTTTAGCACTGGAAGAGTTGTGTTAGAGAAAGGATTTGGAAGGTACCTTTGGATATGTAGACATTAAGCCCAGGAAGGTGCAATGCTGCCAAGAAGCAGACCTTGCTCCACTTCCAGCTTTTCTGCTCCTGCCTCAGTTCATTGTGGTCAAGATGAAAAACCCAAAACAGGAATTCACCTTACTCCTTAAAAGAGGCACCCTTCACTTTTTCTTTCTGTTTACGTTATTTGACCTTTAACTCTTATTTGGAGGCTGGCTGGATTCTTCTCTTCTGCCAACCTTCTAGGGCAAGAAAACGGAGACTTAGTGTGTTTGTGATTTTTATTTCAAATCCCCTCCAGGTAAAACAGAGTTCTGGAAATTGCTGTGCAAGGGTAGCAAGATCTAAACATTGAAAGGGCAACCACTACCCACTCGTGGCTGCGCCTCACACTGCAATAACTTTACTGAAATGTCACAGCCCAGAACAATGGCTGCTTTTGTTTCTTTTGCTGCTGCTTCTCTCTTTGCACCCTCCACGGTCCCCCTGCTCTCAAACACACCAGCTAAAATAAGGTGGGAGATTACCTTTTAGCTGGCCCAGAGTAATCTTTGGAACCAACTATCAGATCCTTTCCTGATCAACCTCAGCTTTCAGGCTGGATTCAACAGCGAGAGATCATTGAGCATGTTCTGGAGCTGAGCCTGCTGCAAACTCCTCAGAGCAGTCTCTGTGTGGGGAGATTTTCTAATCAGCTTATAAAAGCTCTCGCTCGTTTCCTTTTCTATTCCCCAATTGTTTCTTTTCTCCTGAATCTCCTATCCAGGATGATTGCCCAGAAGTCATTCCTCATCAGCAGTTCTATTTCCACGCAATACAAGCAGAGAGCACACAGTGCCTCTGGGGGTGATGCTACCTTCTCCCTGCCACCCCTGTCTGGGGCACCGTGGGCTTCATCCCGTGCTAGCGCTTGTGTATGACGAAGGTCAGCGCTGAGGCTGTGCAGGGCAACAGGACCACTGAGGCCGAGCAGGACAGGCTGTGCGTTGGCTAAGGAAAGGGACAGCCTTGCCTTACCGTTCAGTGTGTTTCCCCAACCTCCGGCTGCCGGGCTGCGCTACCGAGCCACGCTGCTACCGCAGCTGCTCCCCCACAGCCCTGGGATGGGTGTGACGCGCTGATGTCATTTCCTTACACATTTCTGTCGCCCCTCCTAGCAGCCTCGCTTGTGTCACCGCCGGCGGTGTGGCGCTGGAGGTGGATTTACCTTCCAGGAGTAGCCGCTCCCTCGGTCGCAGTCGATCTCCCGCTGGCACACGGCGCGCACGGCCAGGCAGTGGTGCCGCCACAGCCTCTCGTTCGCCTCGATGACACCGTGCCAGCCCTTGCACGTCACGGACGCGTGGCACAAGCTCTCGACATCCAGCCCGCTGAAAATCCGGGAGCTCACCTCGGGAGGAAGGAGAGACACGAAGTCACCCAGTCCTCCTCTTCCTCCCTCGGCGCTATCCCGGCCGGCGGCGCGCTCCGCGTCCATCCCCGCGGCGGGGAGGCGTCACCGCGGGCCCGCAGCGCCCTGGGCTGGCTGTCTGCCTGCTGCCATGTCCCTGTCGCCTGCCCGCTGCGGGTGCGGGCGTGAGGCGCTGCTTCCCGGGCGGATCGCCGCACTTTCGGGGCGGCGGAGGCGCGGATGGCCGCGCGTCACGGGGCGGCCGCGCGTCATCAGCCGGCGGCTCCTGCCTCCTGCCGGGCTCGGCCCCACCTCCGCCCGCGTCCCGGCGGCTCCTCCGGGCTCGGCCCCACCTCCGCCCGCGTCCCGGCGGTTCCGGCGCCCCTGAGGTGAGGGCGGTTCTTGTCCGCAGCCGCGGGGTTGGAAGGGGCAGCGCTGCAGCCCCGGAGCGGTTCCG
>VZRL01006690.1:386009-614143 GCA_013397895.1 Origma solitaria
GGGGAAGCTCGGCTCCGGCGGAAGGTGATTGGGAGAGTGGAGCATCTCTCTTAGGGGGAAGGCTGAGGGAGCTGGGCCTGTTTAGCTTCGAGAAGGGACGGCTGAGAACGGGCCTCATCCATGTGTGTAAATATTTAAAAGGGGAGTGCCGGGAGGATGGGCCATTCTCTGCCCGCTGGTGCCGAACAACAGGACAAGAGGCAAGGGGAGAAACTGACGTACAGGAAGTTCCACCTGAATATTGAGGAAAAACTTCTTTACTGTGCAGTGTCTGCACATGGAACAGATCACCCAGAGAGGGTGTGCAGTCTCCCTCACTGGAAATATTCCAGAACCATCTGGACACGGTCCAGCGCCGTGTGCTCTGGGATGACCCTGCTTGAGCAGGGAGGCAGGGCCAGATGGCCCACTGGGCTCCCATTGAACCTGACCCATCCTGGGATTTTGTGAGCCCCTACAGAGCTGAGGGGTTGAGGGCAGAGCTTGGCCTCTGGTGTTTCTCTTAGTGGAGCAACAAAGAGAAAGTTCAGGTGGTCAGTGTGGACCATCTCTGCAGTGCGGAAAGTTCTGGAAGGGTTGGCAGACAATCCCCAGTGCTTCTGTGGAGGAAATACTGCAGCAGTTAGACTTGTGTTTCCCTAATTATTTGTGGTGAACTGAGTAGTGAAAAGGCAGTATGCTGAAGGCAAAACAATTGCAGATTGGGTGCGTTTTCACAACTTAAAAAGCTTTTTGGATGTAGTAGCTCTGAGCTGAGGCTTTTGAAACCAGCACTCGAGTAGCTGGTGTCCCCTCAGGGCTGCAGACTCGTAGCCTGTAGGGAGAACTTGATGGGAAGTGCTATATTCATTGGGCATCTGATCCTGGAAGTTGCATCTGAAAATAGTTCCCTGACTTTTAGTATAGGATCACGCTTTGGGGAATTGTGCAGATTTACCATAAAGAGAATTCTAAGCTGTAATTTAAGCTTTCTTGAAGTTTTGTCATGGCAGCAACCAGTGTAAATTATGTGCTTAAACCTGAAAACACCACAGTAGTGGTCAGCAGTGATTAGAGAATCTTTTGTTCAAAACACTTCAGGTGTGAGGTAAAAGGAAGACGTGTTTGTTCCTCTGTAAGTTGATGTAAGAAGATGTTGACAGTTTCAAAGTGTATTTGTTAATTGCAAACATTCAGACCATCTCATGTTTGAGTCAAAAGTGCATCTTTATATTTGTAGTGTATGAGTAGCTAAAACTGATTTTGTTTTGTCAGAAGAAAAATCAGGAGGCTGATGCAGAAGAAACACCAACTGTTCATACTGTTGAGGTGTCCTGTATTCCCTTGTCAATGGAACCAGCGTGTTGCAGCTCTGAGGTACAGGGAGACACAAAAATGAGGAGTAATGATGCTGCCTCCAGACTTTTGGTGGGTGCTTAAGTTTTTAATTAATTTTTAATTTTTAAAACTTTAATATTTGTAAGGATGTGTTGAAAGTTAAGGAGGTGTTTTGTTTTCTATGCAAATGAAATGTCAGCCTTTGCTGTAGCTGAGATCCCTGGGATGGACTGGCTTAGGAAATGCAAACTGATCATGCTGTTTTCAGTAAATTAATGTGACTTTGGTTTGCATTGTTTTTACAGAGATCTGGAATCTGTTTACTTTCTGGAAAAAGGAATTGTAAGAATGCTAGAAAGGCTTTTCTGTTCGTGGGGTTTTGGGGTTTATTTTTCTTGGATAAATAGGCTTTTGTTAAACTTGCTCTTTCTGTTATATTGCTATATGGAAACTCTAGAGCAAGATGCTGGTAAAGTTCTTCTATGAAACTTTCAGTTTGTAGCCTTTTAGATATTTATTTCAAAGATCTAAGAAATTTTGTTATGTTTTTACTGCATGGAGGTTCCTATAGATGTTGTTTTTCTGAGTGAGTAGAAACTGGAAAAAAAAAAATGAGCAGTGGTCCCCTTACAAAAAGTAGATGGTTACCCAGGCTGCATTTGAAGGGCATAACCATGAGTACAAGCCGTGGTCTAGTTTCCCCCCTCTTCTGTAACTGGATAAAGGCACTAAACAGTAAATGTTGTTTCAGGTTCCCCTTTCTGATGATAATGAAAGCGAACAGTCAAAATCTATTCAAAGGAAGAGAATGCTTCCATCTTGGATGCTGGAAAGAGATCTCCTGGTACAGAGGGTTTCCAAGCCTCTAATGACAGGAGGTAGGTTTGCAGTGTGATAACGATTGCATTCCAATATGCATTTCTGTGCTATGATACAATTTTGTGAATTATAATGGTGATGGTAGAAAGTATTAATTTGTTAGTTCTCTTTCCATGTTCTGTGTGGGGCAGCTGACAAAGACTGACTTTTATTGTCTCCTTTGTCATCAGTCCTATGGGTGTGATAGAGCTCTTTCTCATAAGTTAATTTTCTTTCTGTTCCTTTTTTTGTTTCTTTTAATGCCAGATACTAAACTCTGTACAGCTGAACACTGGATGTTCTGGAGCCCTTTCCTATAAACTTGCATGTTTCATGTGTAAATTCTGGGTAGTTTCTGCACCTTTAATTCCAAGCCTTCTCCACACTTCAGTCACTGATGTTTTGCCCTTCTAAACTTAGATTCTTAATTTCCCACCTTTTAAAGGCAGGGGGGTTGGATGGTGTTGCATGTTTGGTTTTTAATTGTTACTGAATCAAACTTGATTATTTAGTCCAAAGTTAATTCCTAGGAGAGCAGTTCATTACAGTGTGATAGTTTCTTACCAACACGAAACTAAAATAGTGTTGCATTCCCTCCTGTTCTTCTGGAAAAAAGAAATTGCTGGACGTGTGATGTGCTGCTGCTGCGTATCAGCAGTGACAGTAGTAGAAGGCTGTGTTCAGTCACTGTCAGTGGGACACACAAGGTGCCGCACTGGCACAGGCTCAAGAAAACTTTCTAATGTGTCTGACTTTGGTCCTGGGAGCTTCTAAAACTGCCAATAGACAAACTTACTATTTTTTGGCCTTTTGACTTATTGATGGAACAGGAAGGCTAAAGAAGTGAGAGGAGGAAACTGTTTGTGTTGTTTCCTGTGTTGAGCGCAGCACACACCGCCCTGCTTGCCCCTTCTGTGGGAAAGTGTGAAGTGGTTTGGGGGCAGACTGCTGAGTTTCTTTTGTTAATCATGCCAAGTGTATGAACTGTGGCTGGTGGATGTGTGTCCACTCCCCCGTGTGCAGCAGCTCTGCTTTAGTGACTCTTTCCAGCTGCTGTTCCTGCTGAGGTGCTGTAATGGATTTGGCTCTTAATGCCCAAGCAGCCCCACTAGAGTGTTTCATGAAGTGTCTGACTATTTGCTTCTTCTCTCGTGCAGTAAATACAGGTGTCTGTGTGCACTGATGATGGCAACTGTGGCTTTAAACACCTCAGTCACGTGCCCTCTGCCACACTGCCTATTCTTTTCCTCAAAAGCTAGTTTAGAAAAAATTGTAAGATAAAAAAAAAAATTATGTTTCAGTGTTTTTTTCTTTCATCTCCTTTCCAAATCTAGACTGTTCCTCCTGCCTTGTTTATATAAAAATTGCATGGACTTCAACTGGCTGTGTTGAGTGCTGTACTGGTGTGATTGTTTTTTTTATGTTTGTGCTTTTGTTTTGTATTTTTGGGGGAGTGGGGTTTGTTTGCTTATTTATTTGTTTCTCTGCCAGTACTATAATGTTTGTTATATGTTTGAATATAATGTTTATTTCAAAGACTGAATACTTTGATTGTGTCAGTGTTGAGATACAGAGCTGTGTGGGTGAGACATATCTGAAGGCCTGGCCTTGAGGGAACTGAGGGTATGTGCAAACACTACTGGAGCTGTTTAAAAAGTCATTTTCACAACTGCTGCTGTTTCTTATGCCATGTGCTCAGTGCCTTGGATGTAGCTTTAGATTTCTAGTGTCAGGATTTTGCTGAAAAAGTTGCATTCTGAAAGTACCCTTTTTCTTTCTTTTTTTTAAGGTAGTAGAAAGAAAAAAGGCCAAGGAAAGGGAGAAGGTCATACAGAGTCATTAAAATCAGAAGTGCATGTGCAGCAGAAAAAAAGATCAGCTTCTGAAGAAGCTATGGAGGATTTTGAAAGTGGAGAGCAAGATCAAAGGAAAAGAAGCTGCCTTTCCATCCCTGTTTCTTCATCTCAGGTAATTTTTTGGCTCAAGGCAGAACCATGACATTGCAAAAAATGAGAATGTAGTTGGCAAGATCATGTTGAAGGTTGGGTCTACAGCATAACTTTGTGTTTTATGTGTTCTGCTCATAATTTGTTGTTTTGAAATACCAATCCATTGGATAGCTCTGTGGCAAGCCTCAGAGATCTGGTTTTCTGCATTTCTTTCAAAGGATCTGGGACTTGGGCCCCAAATGTCCCATAGAAATACCAGACTTTGAGCTCTGCAGCAAGAGGCAGACATGGGCCAAAGCACTGCTCCTAGGAGTGGCTTAGTGCATGTGGTTTCTTTTTCTGATTACCTTTGGGGATAGGTGATGGTGTGATACTGATGTAATGTGACCCTGGGCTTTGCCCAAGCTGTTGCCATTCTAGTAGATGAGGGTTTATGGTCAGATAATGGTGTGTGGCTCAGCAGCTTCTGTGTTTCAAAGGAGGGTAGCATGGAGTGTGCTTATGTGCCACCATCTCAAAATCTGAGTCAAAAAAAGGAAAGGGGGAAAAAAGCAACTTGAAATGAAAAGTGATTTGTGGCAATGAGTGAACCAGCTGGTCCAAAGTCTCTGTGACCTCACAGTACAGCTGCATTTACAGGCAGCCAAATCTTTACTAACAACACCCTGCAAGTGGCGAAAAGAGAAGGATCATTGCTAAAGGCAAACAAAGTATATTCTGGTGAGAGCAAACTGAGGGTTTCACTGACTTGTTTCTTTTACATGAACTACTTGGGGAGGTGTTTTTAATGTGTGGCATTAGAATTGCCTGTGTCTGTTCTAGGATATGATAAAATAATTAAAATTATTTTGACACCGAAAATTATTGGGGCTTTGGTTTTAAGGTTAATTGAAATTCTTCGTGGAGAGCAAAGTCTTTGGAGTAGTTTTAGTGTAACAGGGGTCCACCAGGTGCATTAATAACAGTTCCTGAGCTATTTTCTGTTTGCCAGATTATAAAATGAGTGACTACATAATGAATTATTCAATTTTGCAATTTGTAGGTAGGAAGCCTGACTTATTTTCATCTAATAATTTCATAAAACATTTTAATCTCCAGCAAAGTCTAAGAAATTGCTTTCAGGACTTTGCTGAAAAACTGATGGATTAGGGCAAGCAAGAGTAATAACCATAGAGAGCTCTGAAAGACTGTAATTTGGATATCAGAGCCTAAATCACGGTCCTGCTGCCCTTTTTGAGGTAATTGAGAAAATGTTCTGTAGGGAAGAAAGCAAAAAAATCTGAATTGTAGTTGGCAGCAGCCACCAGAGGGTGCTGAGTCCCCGCGCATGCTGTCCCAGCGCTGAGTGCGGGTGGCTTTGGTTTCCCTGGATCGCAGCCTGGTGTGTAACTCATCTTAATCAATGTGAGCATTCCGTCTCCTTATGTACAATACAGGCAATGCATTGAAATACGTGGTAGAGAACTCACAAGTGGTTGTGGCAATTTACAGTAATTTATGCCTCCTTTTGCAAAAGAAGGCTTATTTCTTAAGTTGCAGGTGATTGCTGAGCCTTATTTTGGGAGTTATCTTTGTCTCCGAGTTGAGTCACTAAATATGTGTCTGTCAGGATCATCTGATATTAATGCTGGTTTTGCTCTTTCCTAATCACATTGCTGCTCAAATGTAATTGTCTCTGGTTTTGGATAACATTTTATGAGACTTGCATTGAAAGGAACAAAATAAATTAGGAAACCACTGGCTGATTTTCAAGCTCTGCCAAACACATCTGTATAAACTAAGCATAAATTTACTGGAGGTGGAATATAGATAGTAATCTGTAGAGAGCAGAGACCTTTGAATAGTTCCATGATGTTTCAAAGTAGTTCAGCCTTTAATGTAGATACACTAAAGGTAATGTCTCAATTGTCAGGACAGTGTTCTTTCCTCGGTTGTGTATCTCATATTCTTTTTCTAAAGAGCACATCTCTTATTTTAAATGTATATTTGTTCCAAAATTTAAAATGGAGTGTGTGTCAAAAGTGAAGTATTTCCCTAATGGTGTCTGTGATAGACTGTTATAATTTAGTCACAAACTGCAGCATTTAAGATGGGGTGGGATTAACCTCAGGGTATGTATCCTGAGTTCGCATATTATCTTCTATATAGATAAATACATATGTATTCCATATATCTTGGTGCTTAAATTATTAAGTAATTCATTAAATTAGTAAGTAATTCCTTAATCATTTAAGTTGTTTTTTGGGTAGGAGTCTACATTCTTCTACAGTCTACTACACCTTCACCTGTATAATCCACATTAATTTTTCACGAGCAGTACTTTTAATTGGAAGTTAATTGAAACGAGTGCCTGGACTGTTCACAAACTGAGGTGGTGAGAGAAGGGGTCATGTTGTGAGGGAACTGAAGCTGAGGATGGAAGTTGTAGGATCAGTTTTTATTTGAGAGTGTGTGCCTTTTCTTAACTTGAGCCTTTCATTCAGCAGCTGTGTTTAGCAGTGAACTTGAGTTTGGAAAGTGGAGTAGAAGATTTTTAAAGTCTGGACCAGACAATCTTTCAAGGTCCTTTCTCACCTGGGCTGTTCTATCCCTATGATTTTGAAAGCAGGAACGGTGAGGCACAGTTTGCCTTTGAAGCTTTTAATTGTGAGGAGTGTAAATTTTCAGGTTCTTCAAAATGTAACCTTGTTCCACAGAATACATCTGGATTTTCTCTTGAGAATACCATGAGAGATATGGAAGGAAATGGCAAGACTACAACAAAAAACTCTGGAAGTTCTCTGGAAAAAAATGATAGGCAGCTGCATAGTAAATGGTCTAAAAGAGTAGGTCAGATCTCCAGTAAAGACAAGAGAATTGAGGAAACGGAAAACAAAGAGCAGATTATTGATTCTACAAGCCAGCAAGCTCACTGGGGCAGGACTTACCAGTATTTTGGTGCCCAGGAAGGGATTCTTGAGCCTGATGCAAATCTGGATTACAACACTGAGATTTCTGATTCAACCAGAAGTGCAGACGCTTCAGAAAGCTCCAAACAGATTCAGCATAAGAGGACACCTTGCATGTATGGAAGTGGCTGTTACAGGTAAAGCAAAAATAAAATTAGCTTGGGCTAGCTTGTTATCTAGAAGTATTGTATTAACTATGGAAGAGAAAACAGTAATGTTGTTACAAGCTCTGATTTGGAAAAAAATTATTTGGTGAACCCAGGACTGATGATAAACAAATGGCTGAAAAATAATTTTAGAAAGATAAAATGAGGAGCCAGGATGTCGTGCTAACCGCTAATATAACCCAAACAAGGGATAAAGTACTTGAGCAAATTAAAAGAGGAAGTGCTGTAGGAAATAAAAGATAAAGGTCCATTTTAAAAAGAAAAGAAAGAAAAGACCTGTGTGTGCAGGACCAGGTACCAGCAGGGAGATGTAAAAGTTTCAAATGCCCAACACAGACCCTGTAGGTTTGTTTTATTAGCAGATAAGACTTATATGAAAGATTATTGCGTTTATTGAAGTTACTGCCTGCCTTGTGATCTGAATGTTTAAAATACTTACTATTTGTCATGCCTAAATAATCAAGAATTTATTTTATTATAACTTGGCCTTTCTGCAATTTCTTTTAGACTTTCAATCTCCCCTAAAGCCAGAACAAAGCATACTTAGGAACTCAAGGTTAACCCTTACCTGGTCAGTCTTTGGAAATACTGCAAGTGAGGAATAATTGGGTTTTTTCCTCTTTTTTGCCCACTCATATCAAGATGGAAGTGGTGGAAGATTTGTCATACAAATGTTCTGGCAAAGTTCAAAAATATCAGTGCTGGGTGCCTGGCCTCCTGGCTAGTTCTTTCTGCCTGGAGAAGATCTGTGGCATCCTGTGATGTTATACTGAAAGGAAGACTGACATGTAGAGGTGCTCTTGGGTCTAGAAAATGCACAGTGACCTGAGAACTAAATTTAGGTGAAGGTTTTGAGCTCTAGATAATCCTGTGTACCTTGTAGACACAAAAGATGAGGCTCATCCAGGAAACAGGGATCATCCTCTGACTTTTGTTTGTCTTCCTGCAAGGGGCTTCAGCAATAAGAAAAGCACTGACTTTGATTAGGAAGCAAACAAGCACAAGTGACTTGGTTCCTGTATGTTTGGTGGGCCTGATGCTGAGATAACTGTGTGTGTCAAAACTGTAAAGCTGTTGTATTCATGAGCAGTAACATGACGGTCTTCATGTAGCTTTCACATATCTCATTTTTTCTTCTTAATGATTATGATAAAAACATGTTCAGTTGATCCAGCAGTACAAATGTGGCCTCTGGTTTGCTCCAGCTGCTTTGAATTCTACTCAGACAATTTTTGCCCTATATGGGTATTAAGGTGACTGAATGCTCTGATATGATGAAATGGGAAGGCAAATCTTAGGTACTGATAATAGAGAGTAGAAGTCTGTATGTGCACATTTCTTCCTGGGTCTCTTGATTGTGAAACATTTGGTAGCAACACATTTGGAAAGTATTGATTTATAAAAAGAAAAGAATGCTCTGGAAAAACAAATAGCAGTCTTACTTTGCTGGAGAAATTTGTAAATAGGGAGCATAAAAAATGTCAGCTTTGATCTTCAGGAAATGTGATGAGATTCAGCTTGTCTGCTTGCAGCAAAAGAAATGTGCTTTGTAGTCTGTCTTCGTATTTGCTTTTAATTCAAGGCCCCTAAGTAGTTGTTTCTGCATTAGTGGCAAAGGTGTGTTTGAGCAAAGATTGTTAGTTCTGGTTATTTGACTACATTTCTTTTATGCCTGTCTTAAACATTTAGGGAAGCAAATTTGTAACCCATAGTTCAGTTTGTTCATTTATGAATTTGAAAATACTGCTTTTGAAAGAATCAAACTTGATGCACACCTCTTTCCCCAAGGAATCTTCTTGTCACCTTCCTTCAGTGCCACTTTCTGAGGTGGCCAAATTCAAAGGAACTGCTGTTACCATTAGGAAACAAAGTGCTCTGTATATGTTGTAGCTGCCTATATTTGTTGTCGGGGAACTCACCCTCTGAATACTGTCATGTGTTCTTTTTCTTGTCTGCTGCTTGCTTTTCTGAAGTTAGCAGAATAGGGAATTAAAAGTAAATGCACCACCACCCTTTTTAATGGCCACATAAAAGGGGTATGCTAATACTCACAATTATGTTAGCTCTGTGCATAGAGAAAACAAAACAGTTGACTTGGTTTTATCCCATTTATTTTCAAATGGGGAATGAAGTAGGCAGCCAGCCTGAATTTGTCACAACTGTTGTTTCATGAGGATTTGTTATGGAATAAAAGACTGCAACCTTGCAATAGTTTCCAGCGAAACATTATTCAATTACCCTACAGTTTGCAGAAGCAACAAAAGACCAGGACAAGAAGCCTGCCACCTATGTAAGTAGATCCAAGGGATACTGGATCTTTGATGAGTGGCTTATTGAAGAGTTTATCTGTAGATTGCTTGAGGAGTTTCCTGAGTGAAAGATACCCAGCAAATGGAGATTTAAAGAATTAATACTAAATATCTGGTATTTTTCAAATGCTAAAAGGAGGCCTGAGTGGCCATCAGAGCTCACAGTGTTTAAGTCATCATTTTGTAAAAGCTGTAACAAAGGCTCTTTTCTTATGGTGGTAGTTGAAATGCTGAAATGAATATTGACTCTCCTCTGTGAAGTTCAGAAGAGGTACTTGTCAATTTAAAGGAGTTTCTCTGATCAGTGAGGAAGCTGCTGTGTGTGGACGTGGCTGCACACATGTCACTGGCATGTTCCATACCATATTTGCTTCTCAATGCAGCTGTAATATAACAAATGTAAGTTAATGCAGTAAGTACTCTCTAGCTGAAAGTTTTCATTCCTCCTGCTTAAGGCAGGCAGCTCACTTTTACAATTTGCACAAACATACTAGAGGTTATGTACTCAGGGAATAATTGTGATAATCACTAAAATATTTTGTGCATGTCTTTTGGAAAATAATTTCATAAAATATCTCACATTTCTTTCTTCTCAATATTATGCTTGGGAAAAAAAAGTCTCTAAGAAATGATAGGGGAAAAGTAGATTTGCTTTTGCTACCGGTATGCTAATTTTGATGTAATTTTTTGTAGCATGTTTTAATCCGTCACATGAATTTCTCCTGAAATCAGAACCTGTTTTTCTGTGTTCTTCTTGACATTGCTTACAACAGTGCTAGAAGGAAGAAAATTCCTCTTTAAGTGATGTTTATGATCCCTTAGTCCTGTGTGGTGTGTGTGTGTGCAAACGTCTTGCCTAGAAGCAGTAGAAATGTTCCTTCAGTGATGCATTAATTTGTGTTCCCTACTTGTTCACCTCAGATTCGAGTGTTGTAGAGCAGAAAGCTGTGGATGCTGCTCATGTGCTGTCCTCACTGACACTGGTGTGGCTCAGCTATAAGTGGAGTTGTTAATGTCCTATGGTGCAACTTCATGTCAGCATGCTAAATTTGCTATTTCGAATAAAACCTATTGTCTTCATGTTGGAGTCCTGAAACTTGAAGCTGATGGGAAATAGGAAAATTCCTGGTTTAACCTCTGTTGCAGCAGGTGCTAAGATAAACTTTCTTCTGTTATCCTGGAAGAAGGATTTACATTCTTACATTCTGCATTTACATTCTTACATTCTGCATCAAGTTAAACATTAAAAGTTCCTCTTCATGTAACCACAGAAAATTAGTTGTCAATGATTCAGTAACATGGTTTTTTATCTCCACTTCCTGTGTTGAAATGGAGCAGTCAGTTTCGGTGTGTATTTGTCTTTTGCAGGAAGAATCCCATTCACTTCCAGCAGTTCAGTCATCCTAACGATGATGACTATCATGACAAGGAGATGGTGGCTCAGGATGACAATGACAACCGGCCTGAGTGTCCATATGGAACAGCTTGTTATAGGTGAGAAACACTGTGCAAAGTGATTTTTCTTATTTACAGTTTAAGAATGTTTTCCACTGCAGTCACACAGTGATGAAAGAATAATGACTAATTCTTGATGTTAACTGTGACTGTAGCCATGTGAAATTTACTGTGGTCAGACTGCTACCTTTAAAGCACCCAAGTCTGTGCATATTTTTAACAGTGACGTAGTAAAAATCACTATTTTGTTAGTGATATCAGCTGGCGGAGATGAAAACTTGACTTGAACCTATTTAGTGACCTGGAAATCAACACTATGTCTCTTTTCAACATTCAATAAATTGTTCTTTTATATAAACAAATAATTTATTGTTACATGTTGTTCTTGATCTGTAACTTTTCGTTTAAATTTTTATATTTTATTTATTGAGATTTTCTACAGAAACTATTTTAACCAGTATTTGATTTGTTAGAAAGCATAATTGAGGTAACAGCAATAAAATCCGGTTTATGGGTGACTGCTGTTTCTTTTAAGCGCTGTTGATTTTCTTCAAAATATTGCTGTATTCCATTTGGTTTTCAGTATCTAGGTTTTACATATTTAGCAGGCTCTGTGTAATTATCACGATGGACAAGATATATTTTGAGGCAATAGCACTTCTATGGCTATTAGTGCTTCTATGGCTATTAGCACCACCATATTGAAACTGGTAGCTACTGTGAAAGATTGTTTCGGCACAGAAGCATTTTCTCCATGAAATGTAACAAAATTAGGGCAGCTGTTAAGAAAACACCTTGGTGATACTCAACTAATGCAAAAAAAGTGGTTTTCTTAAAAACACCTGTGGAATTAATTTCCTATCTCAGGCTGAGCAATATAGGCTTATATCAGTAATGAAGTTGCCAACATACCTCTCAGTAGTACAACAGATGCTTAGTCTAAACCCCAATCTGTCTCTCTTTCCAGATAAGACAACCTCAGTGTTGTTTTAGTTATCATTTCTTAATCTGTGTTTCATTCTTTAGGGATAGAGAAAAGGAGACGCACCATGAAAAAATGATCATTCTTTTGATGAAGCAACAGATATAATTGGAAGGGCTTTGTGTTAATTTTGTTTTCCTTATGTGTTGGCTATTACTTGACTGATCTGAATGCTGTGCCTTCAAAATTATCCATAAAATACCAGGGAATTCTGGACTTTTTAAATGTGGACCAAAGTGATGAATCAAGCTTTTACCATTTTCTTCTTTGCAGGAAGAACCCGCAGCACAAGCTGGAATACAAACACAGTGCACCTCCAGGTGGGCCAACTTGTTAAATATTACAGAATCATAGAATATTCTGAATTGGAAGGGATGCACAGGGATCATCAAGTCCAACTCAATAAAATGCTTTAATCTCCTTTAAGAGAATAATGTTGCATTTATAGCTGGCTCTGTATTGGGATTCTTTTTTTCTGGGATTTTTTTTTTTAATCAGAAATTCTCAGGTAAGATACAATTTTAAAGTATTTTGATGCTATAAAGAAATTATTGCAACCATGTCTGTCATCTTTTTTTGGTTTGTTTTGGCTTTTTTGTTTGGGTTTTTTTTTTTTTAACAGTGAGAGCTGTGAGAACTAATTCTTACAAGTGAGAACTAATTCTTGAATGTATGTTCTCTTGAGGCCTGGAGGGAATATAACTAAAACTGATTTTGAATTCCTATTCTAACACTTTGTAGTCTTTTTATATTCCAGTAACTTGACTTAGTGAGCAAAAGCAGGGGAATGTGCTGTTAGCATTTTGTCTGCTCTTAAAGAATTGAAAGAGATACTTCTGGGTTTTATTTTTTTGGGGGTGTTTTTTCTTGATTATTGGATTTGGAGTTTTTTCCACATGAAATCCCAATGCAATAAACAGTCGTTTAGAGCACAACAATTACAGAAATGTCATGATAATGCATTTTACTTTGAAGATTCAGGGCTATGACATTATTAAGAAGGAATAGCATTTATGGAAACAATTGTGTAAAATATTTAAAAGCCTTAATATACACCAATTTCCTGCTTAAAAATCCCCAACCAGAATTAATGATATTTTTCTACAGATGGCAGGGGTAACAATCTTAAGAACAATTTATCTGAGTGATTTGGGAATGATTCAAGACAAAACTGGTATTTTTGGGCAGCAGAGCAGCTTTTATACCTATAAATGCAGCTCAACCTTTGCAGTATTTGTTTAATAGGTCAGTTTTCTGTTGTAGCAGCTCTAAGAATAACCCTTGTGGCAGGGTTCACTCTGTCCTGTCTGACAATTTCCCTTTCTTTAGTAACTGGAAGAGGAACACAACAACAAACTTCAAGCAATGGTGAGTGTATTCTAAAGTTATGAGTGGGCACATCAACCTGGGACACAGCTGGTTTGCTGTAGCTTTTTTGGCATTTAGTAGTGCTGGAGGTGCTTGATAATACTTAGCTAAGAAGAAAGTAGTCATTTAATAAAACCCTTCTTGTTTTTTTACATTAATAGTGCTTCAGTTGAAGCAGTCCAGTCTTCCTGGATTATCATACCTGTATTTCCCTAGAAGCAGACTAGAAAACAAATGTATTTTAAGGAGAGACACATATGGCTAAATGGTGTCTTCCATCTTCACTCCTTATACAGGGACCATAAAAGGAAAAAATTAATCATGCCCAGCTAGTTAAGGTTGCCCTATAAAGATTGATTGCTCCTGCAACATGGAGATATTCCCTCTGCATATCATTGACCTTTAAATAAATTTAAAGTGATAATCTGTGCATGTGCTGATGAACTTTCTTACAGAGGAGTATTGCTGTTTCAGGGTAGATACTGGATCAATTAGGGCAAAAGCATAGAAGTTTATATATGTTGTGTTTGATAAGACTCAAGTTTTAAATATGCTTTAGGCCTGCTTCCAGGATTCTTTTGTGTCTCATCTTCCAAATGTGAAGCTTTCTATGCTTTCTAAAATTAGAAGTAAGTTTTAAAGAGCATCTTGAAAGTCTGATGCTGTTCAATCTTCACTTTAACTGACCTGAGTAAGGAAGGAGGGTGTGGAACTGCTGCATTTGGAGTGGGAACTGGCTTGCCTTCCTTGAGATCACCAAGGAGTGGCTGGGCATTTCCTGAAGAAATCCTCAAAATAGATGTGCCTTCTAGAAAAAATAAATATAAGTGCAAATAGCTGTCATTAGCTTTCTAGGCAAAGTGTTTTGGCCTCCATTACTGTTGTGGGTGGATGCAGGAGGTTGTTTTAAACTTTCCACTGAGAAATTTCTTTCCCATCCCATTTCTTTATCAAGTTTGTGTGCACTTTGCTACCAAATATTTGCTATGGTTATATCTGTGCACCAGCATATTCTGAGGCATATTTGTTACCTGTGTGCTTTGATGCACCTTGTGATATGAGTACCACCCTCATCTTGATCAGAGATCTGTGGTAGAAATTTGTGTTACAGAGTGTTGAGGCATGCACTGAGTGGTGAAGATTTTAGAATGAAGCAGGCTGGGCTGTGTGCATATGTAAAAGTCTAAATCTATTCTTGAAGGTTTTAAATAGTAGCTGTGCCTCTCATAAGAACACCTTCCTTACCTAAATAGCAGGGGCTATGTGCAGCTGGTGGTTAGGCAGGGGTGCCTCCGAAGGAAGAAGTGGTGCTCTTGTAGCATGTAAAACTTGCACGTGGAAGTGAAATTCAGTCTGTCAAATTAAATTCTTCTTACCAAATAAGACCTAGGGAAGAATTTATATTCTGCACACATGGGAAAGAAGGGAATTAATTTACTAAGTTCTGTTTATATTTACTTTTCTTAAATGTCTTGTTGACTGATTTACTGAGCTCTGTGGAGGGCAAAGCTTATAAGAAGTAGTGCTCAGCAAGTTCACATCTGAGGCCATTGTACCATGTCCTGCAGGATCAGACAGACAGTCAGGGCTCCATTAACCTTTATTTCGTCATATTTGACCCAACTGCACCGTTAGACGCAGCAGGATTAAAATCCCTACAAGTGTATTTAAATTCCACCAGCCAAGGGAAGAAGGGGACCCTCCATATGACATTTAATGTGTTTAGTTTTTGAGTCTAATTGCTGCCAGAATTGCATGTAGAGAATATTCTGAGAAATGATCTGAGGCAAATTACTGGGGAATAGTTGTAGGGGACGAATTGAAAAAGAGTCAAGAGTTACACAGTCATTAAATTTTCACTACTAAATGACTTCACTAAGTTGTTACTACTGAGATGAATAACCTGCTGTAACCATGCAGGATTCTCCTACACACTTTTTTGTAGGTTTTCTAGCAGGCTGACCACCTCACTTCAAAATAGAACACTTTGGAAGGAGCGGTTGGCAAGCTTTTCCCCCACATCAGGGAGATATCTTCATAGAAAATTTCAAGATCATCTTTGTAGGTATTCTACCAGGGGAAAGGCAAAATTGAACTTAATTATCAGCTTTAAGGCTACAGGGGTGTCGTTGTTGAGATGGTCACGACACATAAAGACTTACCACAACAGCTTCTGGTCAAAGAAAGGAACTACTCCTTATTTTACAAGGCCTCTTTTATACTTTTTCTAACATTCATGTCACACATCCATTGGCTCCCAATTCACCACCCCACAATGTCATTGGCTACCTATAGTCAGAACAACACCTTGCAATAACACCAGCTGTGAGTCTCTTATTATCTTTGTTTATGGTTCTTGCTTGTTTGGCGCTAGAATCGGTGCCTGTGAACGGAGGCAAACTAACAGTTCCCACTGAAAGTTAGCTCTCACTACAAGCCAGCAGTTCCCACACAGGGCTGAATTAAACTACAGTGGAAAGAAGTGGAAAGACATAAAAGGAATTACATCACTCACTGCTAAAATCAAAGCATTGATGTATGGGGAGGGAGAACATAGTATGCTCCTCCTGCATTCGTAGGAAGAATATGGAAGTCATCAATATATTGCCAGAATTCCTGCTTCTGTTGTAAAATACCACTCACAGTATTGCAAAAGTGATGAAGGGCTTTTCTTTGATAAGCAGCTCATGGGCTTACTATTCTTATAAGCTTAGTATGAGAAGGAGGATTTTGTTCTTATTGTATTCAGCATGTTCATTTTGACCCCTCCTCTCCAAGACATAATTAATTCTGCAGGACCATAGTCTGTGATTCTGCTAAGAAATTCTGCTGGTTATGGGCTAACACAGGCATGATTAATTTCCTCTGAAGTCTGTTAAACAATGAGCTAGCAAGAATAAAAAGGAAGGTAATTCTGGAATAGGAGAGCTCCCCCTCATAGAAAAGGGTAACTGGTAGAGGGTCTGGTCTGACTACATGAGGTACTGGTGGTGGTGTTTGTGCCTGGAGTTCTGACCTGAGGTTTCAAGAGTTTGCTGAGAAGTGCTTATTGTTAATATAAACAGTTAGGATTTGGACTGGGGTCTGTAGCTAAAGAAAAAAAATATATTCATGGTTTCATATGAAAGCTGGTGACAACTGCTCAACAGATAAGTTATCTATACTGATATCATTGAGAGGTTAGATTAGATAAGAATGCAAAAATGGGAGGGTGGGAGGAAGAGGAACAAACATGGTTTTACTCAGAGATATGACTTAAGGACAGAATAAGACATGATTGGAATATTAACCAGCCATGGCTAGTTAGGAATTTTGGACATTTAAGAAAAGAGATGTCACAGATGTTCAGAGCATGGGTTACACACATCTGCCAAAATGCAGTGGAAATTACCTTCAGAAGGGAAACACAGACTACCCAGCATGAATGCAAGTGGAGAATGTAGGAGGCGAGTGATTTCCTTCTCTCATCTGAAGCTCAGGAAAGAAGTGAATAGGAATTAAAAGCCGTATCAGCTTCCAAAGACTAAGAATATAAAGGATGGATGGATGTATGAATGCATGGATAGATGCTTGGGTGGATGCATGAATGCATGCATGGATGCATGGAGAAAATCTAGGGTCAAAGTAGCCATCTAGCAATAGCTAGAGGCTTAACTGGAAGATAGATGTGTAGGATATGGGATTCTTTCTCCTCTTGGGGAGAGAGGGTTGACTGTGTGGGCTCTGGAAGGGATCTTAAGCTCTGCATTTATTATTCATGAGCACATTTTTGTCCCTGCAGGAAAAAGGGCTGTGGAGAAAGACCGTGCCAATGATGGTGAAGCCAATGAATATGAGCTCAAAGACAGCTTTACAGATGATGAGGAGGAATGCGAACCTACTGATGAAGACTCAGACTGGGAACCAAGTTCAGAAGAAAAGGATAATGAAGATGTTGAGACACTTGTGCAAGAAACACGTAGATTTGTTAGGACCAAAAAATAGCTGTTCAGAAGAGCCTTATGAATGTCCAGTGTGACTGTGTTAAAATATGGTTGCACAAAGGAGAGAAATTGTTTGAAAATTTTTTCTCCGTGATGTAGGCACTACAGGAAGATATTAATGGGGGGCAAGGGGAATCTGCAATGTCGTTCTTGTCCATATGTATTATTTTGAGGCTGGTGTGGTGTTTGTTTTATTAAGTCATGCACTCAGAGGATAGAGTTCTGAAAATTTTTGGTTTTTTCTTTATTTTCTCTCTGGGTTTTTTTGCAATACCATTGATGTCTAATATTTTGAAATAGTTTTGAAGGTTGTTAAAACTTCATCTTTCTGTGCTTGAAAGAAATATTGGCATTAAAAAAGCCTAAGCCATTTTTTGTTTTTGAGTTAGTGCCATTTTAAACTTCATTATTCTGCTCCCAGCTTTCCTTTTAGGTATGGTTTTGTTGGTTCTCTTGAGGTACAGTTAAATGCCGGTTGTCTAAATCACTTGAGAAACAGGATCAAACCACTTGCTTGCCTCAACAATTACAGTGTATTTGCTCTAATTGCAACAGTACCTCTTTCTGTGTACATCACTGGAACTGTGTCCAATTCTCAGCAAAGCTGATGATGACTCAAGTCTTGTATTTTTGCACAATTAAACTCATAATGCACAATGGGAAAAGCATGTAACTGTCCCAGTGATTTTTGAAGATGTAGTTGGAAGATCTACCTTCAGGGTGTTCATCACTCCCCTGAGCTTCCTGGAAAGCAAGTTAAAAAGTTTTACTATGACCAAAAAGGTGCCAAATTCACATGACTCCAGTCATCTGTCCAAAAACAAAGTCCTGAAGTTCAGCTGGGGAAGCATTCTTGTGTGGCTTCAAGTAGGCTTCCAATTGTGCTCCAGCTGGTTTTATGGACTTTTCAGGAGGACTTCATGGATGTGCCCTCTACAACACCCATACTGTGTTTTTTGACTTGGCTTGTGTGCTTGTCTTGTTGTGAAGAGAGTCCTCTTACAGAAAAACTGCCAAGGCAGAACCAAACCAAGGTTTGCCTGGGCCTTGCCACTGCTACACCGAGCTGTGTGAGGGCTCAGCCCTCTCAGGAGCCCTGAGACCTCCTGCTCCCACCACGCTGGGGCTGTGTTGGGCAGGGAAGCTGCCCTCTGAAGGATCTGCTGGCCTCAGGGAAGCTGCCCTCATGGCCAGGAGGCAGGAGAGCCCGGAGCTGGGCTGCATTGAGGAGGAACTGTCTCAGCGAGCCCTGCCCAGGAGGCATCTCCAGGAGCAGGTGCATGCTGCTGCCAGGGGCTGGAGCAGTGCTGTCTGGAGGAGGAGATGGGGAACACGACTCATGTGCCGAGGTGTTGGCAAAGGGAGAAGCCACTTCCCTCTGGGGCACAGGAGATGTGCGCTCCAGGCTATGGGATGCAAGCAGCAGGCTGGGGCTGTGGAGCCTTGAGGTCCCACCAGTTGAGAGGCTGGGTACTTGGGGATCTCAGATGCTGCCCGTTTCTGCCTCAAAAACCTTCATTACGCACACCCCCTTGGCATTTGGAAACTTCCATTCCTGAAGGGTAATCTTGATCCTGTCCCATTCTGCTGTAAGGGTGTAGTTGCACTGTTTTAAAAATCTTTTTCTTCTTTCTCATGGAGAATAGAGATAAGTTGCATTTTTGTGCTTTCCTAATCTCTGTGTTTTGGTACTGGGTGCTGTAGGACTGTGACCAATCACCTTAGGGGGTGGAAAACTGCAGACCAATAGTTGTTAGATTATTAATGCATATATAAAGAAAGTTTGGTAAATAAAGTTTGCTCTTTCACCATCTTGTGTGCTCCTGCCTGACTTCCCTGCGAGCTTCCGTGAAGCTCCACGAATATCAGAAAATCAGAGCCAACATAAGGGGAGTTGGGGAGGACTCTTTTTGATAGATTTCTCGGATGAAAATATAGCGAAAAAGTGGCAACATTATATCCGAGAACTGTTTATTGATAAAGAAAGGATATGGACCCGGCCGGAGGGGGAAAGAAAAGAGAGCAGAGAGAGAAAAAGAGAGACGGAGAGAGAAATAGAAGACAGGGACAGCATTACTGCGAGGAGCCCGGGGCGCTCCGCAGGCGAATGGCGAGCGGCGGCCGCGGCGTGGCTACCGCGGGCTGTGCCGGGCAGTGCGGGACAGGTGGCGGTGGCGGTGGCGGTGACNTAGCGAAAAAGTGGCAACATTATATCCGAGAACTGTTTATTGATAAAGAAAGGATATGGACCCGGCCGGAGGGGGAAAGAAAAGAGAGCAGAGAGAGAAAAAGAGAGACGGAGAGAGAAATAGAAGACAGGGACAGCATTACTGCGAGGAGCCCGGGGCGCTCCGCAGGCGAATGGCGAGCGGCGGCCGCGGCGTGGCTACCGCGGGCTGTGCCGGGCAGTGCGGGACAGGTGGCGGTGGCGGTGGCGGTGACTGCCGAGCAGATTGTGGCTGTGCCGGGCTGCCTCGGGGAAGCGGCGAAGCAGGGCAGGCGGACAGTGCAGACAGGGAAGGCAGGCAGAGAAGCAGCAGGACCGCAGGGAAAAAAAGCGAGGGGCGGAGGTGGGGGCCGAGCGAGCTGAACCTCCGGGCGAACTGAACCTCCCTCCAAGAAATAAAAAATTGGCGGAGGGATTGTAGGACAGTTGGCTGCTTTTATGCACTAAGACTCTTCCCACAGCCCGATTTTGCAGGCATTTTTTCCCCGGCATCCAGGGATCTGCCCCACCAGCAAGCGGGGATCGCTTGCAGCCCAGTGGTGGAAGTTTTCTGTCCCCTGATGGGCTGTCAGGTGAAGGCTGCCCAGAGACAGAGCCTCCCTCCATTTGCTGCCTCCTTAACACGTGGCACGCGTTAAGGCTCCCAGCATGTGTACAGTCCCATGGAAAATTTTCACCCCATGTATAGCATATGTTGAGGCACAAATAAAAATCAGATTGGTCCCTCTCAGGTCCCATTCCCTCTGCCATCACAAGGTGAATTCACTCAGCAGGGTGGAGGGATTCCTGTCTGCCTGTCAGGTACAGTGTCATGTGGTGGCATCTGACACTGGGGAAAAGCAACTGTGGGGTTTGTGCTGCTTCTGTGTCTCTTGTGTATTGGGCGAGGTGAGAGTGACCAGAGAAGCACAGACGAAGCTCCTGAGTGAAACAGGAGCTCTCCAAATCATTTGAAGGAGCTGAGGGGATTGTTTTGGGAGCCACCTTGTATCTTGGCCACAGTGGGCATTGTGTGAGCAGGTTTCTTCAAAGGCTGAGAAGTGGGTCATGTATTACAGTATGTACTGTACTATATGGTGTTTACTGTATTTTATGGTGCTACATGTATGCTGTCATATTTATTGTAGTTTGCATATTGCATATGTATTGCAGGGTATGTTCTGCATTATATCATCATTTCTTGTGTAGCTATTGTAGCATATGGTACAGTGTTGTAATGTCTTTTGCATTGTATGCATTGTAGGGTTTTGTATTTATCGTCTTGTGTTCATTAAACCGTGGAGGAGCCAGTTCTTTGCCATGCCACAGGAATGCTTCGATGTTCTGCCCTACAGAAGGTCTTCCCCGTGCCACCCCTCAGGAGCCTCTTTCCCTTGTCAGCCCTCAGGAGCCCTTCATGAACAGTCCCACAGTTCTTCACAGTGCCAGCTCTCAGAAGCCCTTTAGCCTGCAGCCCCACAGGAGCCCTTCTCCTTGCTGACCCTCAGGATCCCTTTGCCACGAGGCCCAGCTCTTTTTGGAACCTTGTATTGAATTATCTCAGATTCCTTCACCATGCCACTGCCCAGCTCTTATTGGAGTTGTTCATCACAGCCTCATGGAGGAGTCCTTCACTGCGTATCATTTACTGACTTTTCCAGTTTCCTCCTCACCTGGTATTTTTTGGAGAGTGTCACCACATGGCCCTGGAGGAGTTCTTCACACCTGTTTGATGTCTTTTGGAGTGCTTTTCCATTTGGCTTTTCCAGAAGCTTCCACCTCCTTTGGGGGTGTTTCACCCTGTGGCTTTTTTCTTGATTTCTGCAGTGCCTGGTGTATATTGGAGCACTTTACAGAGCCATTCTGGAGCAGTGCTTCCCCCCTGGCTCTTTCAGAGTGCTATGCACCCAAATTCTATTGCTTTGCCTCAGCCTGCTTCCTGTGATTGGTTTACATGTGTTACCTTCCACATTTTTTCTTCTGAAATCAGCAGATGAGCCAGGTAGAGGAGTTTGCATGGAGTGTTGATGTTCCTTTTTAGCTCAGGGATGCCTTTTTCCAGGAAATGTTACCATCTCAGTGTCGTCTTTTCCATCACTTAGTTGTGATTGTGAGGAAGGTGACTTTATGCTTTGAGCAACTTTGTAGTGATGATTTTACTATCCGTGATTATTTGGTGGTTTTTGTACTGGGATTTGTTTCACATTCTTTTGTTCTGGTTGGTGTTACGAAAGCCACTTTTGAAGCTGCAGGAATCCGTGCCTCATCGGTGGTTCTGAGGAGCAGCTGAGGGAGCTGGGGGTGTTTAGCCTGGAGAAGATGGGGCTCAGGAGTGACCTTATCACACTCTACAACTACCTGAAAGGAGGTCATAGCCAGGTGGGGGTTGTTCCCTTCTCCCAGGGAACAGGACAAGAGGTCATAGTCTTAAGCTGTGCCAGGGGAGACTCAGGTTGGACATTAGGAAGAATTTCCTTCACAGGAAGGTGGTTCGACATTGGAATGGAGGTGGTGGAGTCACCATCTCTAGAGGTGCTTAAGGGAAGACTGGCACTTAGTGCCATGGTCTAGTGGATATGGTCATGTTTGGCCAAAGACTGGACTCAAGGATCCCAGAGGTCTTTTCCAACCTGACTGAGTCTGATTCTGCCCACTGGTTTAGGGCTTTTCCTGGCAACATGTGTTACAGTGCAGCCTTTAGAATAGGATCCTAACAGACTGTATGAGAGTGCAAGATCTCTGTGAGTCTGAGGGAGAAGTGTCCATCTTGCTTCAGTTCTGCTTGTTTCTGCTTGATGGTGTGTGTTTTTCCTCACAGGTGATACGGAGCGTTTGGAAGGGGGGCAGCCCAAGCACCCACACAGGTCACAGCCCTGCCAGCACAGGCAGAGGGAGAATGCAGACATCACAAGCTTTGGGTAAGTGCCTGGGTGCCCAGCTGTCAAAAACTGAAGCTTTGGTTGCTACTTGTTGGAGTCATGGGAATCCTGGGAATACCTGCATGATGCCATTCCCCAGGTGTTCAAGGCAAACTGATGCAGATTTCGGTGACACTGTACTGCAGAGGCAGCAGCTGGAGGGTGTTGTTGCCACAGGACAGGCTCAAAGAAGGAGCACAGCAAAGTCTGAGCTCCTGAGTGAGTCAGTCAGTCTTCAGGAGCATTTTCTGTGCTGGCTACTTTGATGTTAACTGGCCTGGGATCTTGCAGGTCATCCATCCCCCTTTGGCAGAGGGATAATTAATGACACAGCCTTTGTTTTCTCAGTGCCTACTGCTGAGAATAGCTGCTTTTTGTTCTCTTAATGCTCTTATCTGTTTGGGGTCACCATTTTAGCTTTCAGGTATGCCTGGGTTCATGTTTTACAGTGTGAAGAATCAGAGACTGGATTTTACACTCAAGTTATCCCTGGAGAAGCTGCTGTAGAAGGAAGTGGGCCTATGAGTTTGGAGCTGTGCTACAGGAGAACAGCTGAGCAGCAATCTGGTGTGGTAGTACCACACTTTTGCATTTGGCAGTAAAAATTGGAGCTAACCATAACTGAGACATGGTGGCATCTGCATGGTTATCTAAATTCACTGCATGGTTATCTAAATGCTGTCAAAGGCTCTCAGGAGGGTGCCTCACTCCCACCCACTCCTCATCCATGACACATCCCACAGTTCCTGCATGTTGGAGCCCTTATTGCAGCTGTTCCCCTAGAGCTAATAGTGGGCAGCTGGTGCCCATGGAGGTCTTGCTGCAGTTTTTCCTGCCTTCCAGTAGGCAGGAGTTGTGCTGGAAAGGCCTGCTTCTCCTCTGAGACAGGTGCTGCCTTCTTCCCAGCTTGTGCTTGTCATTTCTCTGTTTGTGCATGGCTTTTGCAAGCAGAGCTCCAGGAAGGTGCAGTCCATATTCAATTCCCTCTCTAAATGTTGTCTTTTAGTAAGTTGTGTGGGTACAAAAATGCTTCTCTTCTCTTCTCTTCTCTTCTCTCCTCTCCTCTCCTCTCCTCTCCTCTCCTCTTCCTCTCCTCTTCCTCTCCTCTTCCTCTTCTCTTCTTCCCTGCATGGCTCACTTAAGCCTAGGGAATTTGGGATGCGGTCCTCTCCCTTGGAGCGTGCCCTGCCTGCTCCCCCCTGCCTGAGGGAGCCACATGGGTCACGCCTGTTCCCACTGCCTGCACACTTGGGAAATTTTCACTGTAGTTTTTAACTGACTTTTGGTCTCCATGCAAGGCCCTGGGCCCCTTCTTGCTGGAGCTCAGTTTGGGAGCAAATATTGTCTCTGAAGCTGCCCTGTTTTGGGCTGTTTGGAGTTTGTGCAGACAGAGCCGAAGGGCAACATGACTGTTTCATGCTTGGATCAGGGAACAGGACCTTCAGCCTTCCTCAGTGGGAATCCCCCTCTCTCTGTGGGTGCTGCTCACAACAAATGCACTCGAGGGCAAAGCATAACTTCTCCTGCCCTATCCAGAGGTTCAGGCAGCAACACTACTTTGCTGCTGGGAAGACCTAAAAATGTCAAAAATACAGCAATTCCAAAACTTAAACCCTCAATAGGGGCTGTGGAGGATGCTGCTTTGATACCCTTGGCAGGCATGGGGATGAGAACAGTGGGCAGGCCAGACAAGAAGAGCTTTCTTGTAGTTCTCAGAGTGATTTCCAGAGTTTTATAGCAATTTTTGCTCCTAGTTTTTGTTTAGTACTCTGTTTCTTGGTGGAGGTTGAAGGTTTTTTATTAACTCAGCCTGAGATGAGTTTCCCTAGTGTGGAAATTGTCAGTTGTTTGACTTCTTTGCACCAAAGCCATGCAGGGAAAACATGTGGAAGGAGTATCAGCACTCTAATTACAGGTAGTATGGCTAGCTAATCCCCAACAACTAGGGCAGGTTTCAGGAGATAAATATGAGAGCATAGTTTGAGAAGGAACCATGAGATTTCAGGTGAGATTACAAGATAAGCCATTTAATGGTGAAATAGTTCAGCTCTCTGGTCCTTTAAATTTCTGTGCCTGGCTGGAAAACAAATGGATTTAGCACTTACCCATGTTCAAAACTGTCATTTTGAAGGATGATTTCAGTAATTGTTTTGCCTAAAAACAAATGGTAAAATACTCTCCAACATATATTTAAGAGCAGCTAATGATGAGGGGTTTTGAGCACTTTAATGGATTTGAATATCCTTTTGCCCTTAAATTTAATTGGTCAATTTTTCTTCAGCAGCAATGGGATCATTCACATTATTTGGCTGGGTAAGAAAGTGATGGCTAAGGGAAAAAGACAAAAAATAATTCTGAATGCTGATACTGAGGCCATGTTTAACTGTTTTATTGACAGGATTTGCTGCTCACTTTAAATTCACAAATAGACAAGTTATTTACCAAAGCCATTTACTCCAAAAGTAGGCACAAGCACAAATTTTAAAACAGGAAACATTTGTCATCACAATAGAAAAGATTTTATTTCCATACACAGAAGTCTACGGTATCTTATGTGTAGTTGGAATGAGTAGGTATTATTGTCACTGTCACCTGCTTTGTCACAATTTTCAGTTAAGAAACATCCAAACTGGAGTTGCACTAAATCAGAGCAGTAAAAGAAGCACTGGGGGAAGAAATGCAGAATTCATCTAGAGTTGTTGCCTCATGTCTGAGCAGACAATAAACTACTCAACCAGAGGCTGGCTCACTGAAGCCTAAGCCTGTCTTGCTCCAAGAAGAGATGGATCATCTCAGGATCTCCTTCATATTTTGGCTTCGCTTATCCTTTACCCCAAAGGTAAACACAGACTTGGTAAGATGTCTGGTTGGATTTTTCCCACTCACATGCTGTAGTTTTGTATGTATCCCACTGAAAAGCAAGCTAAAACACATGAAATTCCATCTGAACATAAGAACACCCTTTTTCACTGTGTGAGAGCTGTTGAACACTGACGCTGGTGGTTCAGGGAGACTGTCAGCATTCCCTGGAGTCAGTCAAAGCCCACCTGGACACAATTCTGGGCAGTATGTGCAGAGGGGTGGGCTAGACAATGTGGAGATGTTATTCTCAACCTCTACATTTCTGATCGATTCTGTGACGAGCTCAGCATCTCAAGGCAGCAGAAGCTGGCCATAGAGGTACCTGGAGGTGAGGGAAGAGGTCCCTTCCATATCTATGCCATTTCCAAAAACAGACGGAGACTTGAGGTTTTCAGTAGAACGTAAAGCAGATTTTAGCTTTCAGAGCATGGGCCTTTCGTAAGAGCATGCTGCACATTGGACAATAGAAACCTGGTGGTCTGTAGACTTCAAAAAGTTTCATCGTGAGGGGTAAACTGAGGGGTAAAAGAGTGACAAGAAGCAAAATGGGGTTTTTTGTCATCCTTTTTCTTCTGAGCAGAAAGAAAAGGACGCCAAATAGTTTAGAGGTGCAAGTCATAAGCTCAGGTTAAGAGAGTTTAAGAGGTTTCTCTTAAGAAACAGAGGCATCACTGCTAGGATCAGCACTCAACTTTTCCATCATTGTAATATGCTCCAATGCATTCACAGACTTCCCTGTTCTTTATAAACAACTCTAAAATGAGTGTCTACATCCTAAATTTACTGATGTGTGAACTGAAGCACAGCATCAGTCCGAGTTAGGGGATTATCCAGCAGTCCTGTGAGAAGAGTTCTGGTGGGAATGCGAAGTAGGCTGCTTCTTGAGGGCTCTCACCAATGGTGGGTATTCACACAGACAAGGCAGAAGCTTCTGAGAAGGTATAATTTCCTCTTTACCCCTTCTCCAACACAGGTGAGATTAGAACTGCAGAAAATTTATTTTAGTTTTATGCAGTCTACTTCCTCTGTGATGGGCACTGCGCTTGTTCTCAGGTCCAAATCTGTGCTAGATTTGCTTCCCTTATATGTTGACCTCCATCTGAGCAACACTATCTTCTTGATGTACTTCATGGTGTTGTTCTTCACAGTTACGAAACACATGGTGTTTATCATGCTGTTACTCATGGCAATGCACTCAACTATGTAAAAGGCAGTAAGATAATGCTTCTCTTTCACAAAGATGGTAGGGAAGAAGTCCCGGACAATTGTGAAGCCATAGAAAGGTGCCCAGCAGAGAACGTAGGCAGTCAGGATACACATCAGTACCATAACAGTTTTCCTTCTGCACCGGAGCCTCTTTCTGATTTGTTCTGTCTGAAATCCTGGGACGGTTTTGAACCAAAGCTCTCGAGAGATCCGGGCATAGCACAAGGTCATCGTAATCACAGGTGCTACAAATTCAATGCCAAAGATGAAGAGGAAGTATGATTTGTAGTACATCTGCTGGTCAACTGGCCAGATCTGACCACAGAAAATCTTCTCCTGGTTTTTCACTATAAATAACACCGTTTCAGTGGCAAAGTATGCAGATGGAATAGCTACAAGTATGGAGACGATCCACACCAAGGCAATGAGGAAGGTTGCTGTTTGGTAATTCATGCGTGGTTTCAGTGGGTGAACAATGGCCAGATACCTAGAGCAGACAAATACATTTAAAGTGAAGTCTGAAAACACTGTTAGTCAGAACACACTTCAAGATACAAGCAAACAGAATTGGGCAGGAGGAAATTGCTGACATTCCTAAGGAGAGAGCCTGAACATATTCATCTGTAAGAACACAGTCATCTGTAAGAACATTTTGTGAAGTAGCAGCCTGGAGCTGAGTTACAAAAGAGTTTGAAAAATGCAGTATTATGCACCTAGTCAGGTGCAGGGAAGAAAAGACAAACATGTGGAAGCAGGAAAATGTTTTCCCTAGGCAGAGAGCTACTTAAATAGCTCTTTTTACAAAGAGGTCAAATATACATCACAATGTTTTTCTCATTTCTGTGGTTATTCCATGGGGTGCAAAGAGCTGAAGGCAATGCTAATGTATGGTTACAGATGAACATGATTTTAAGCCATCAATAAAACGTGTATCTATTTTATAGATACGCATTCTAGAGGAGTGTGTATCTCTTTTCTGCCCACGCAAATCTTTCTTGTGTGTGTTCTGGAGGTGACTATTGCTTATTAATCTCAAATATACAGTACTGAGTAATATGGCAAAGCAGAAACTGGAGTTAAGTGTTTACACTGCTTATGACTGTAAAGCTGCAAGGTTGGGGTATTCCTGCTGGGAGGAGATTTTTATCAGGGGTTCCAATACAACTGTATTAAACCCAAAGGATTGTTTCAAAAAGCGGACTTTCTCGTTCCTTTGGAGTCTATTCCATCTGTATATATTCAGTACACAGAATAGCATCCATAGGATATACTCATTCTAAAGTAAAATGGAAAGTCAGCAGCGCTTTTCATCAGCCAGATCTTGGAAGCAGATAAATTGCTCATGGCTCTTAATAGTACACGGTAAATGTCAGGAAATAGCAGAATTAGTCAGCCTCATTGTGGAGCTCATAGGTGAACATTTTCAGATCAGGTACTGGGGAAGCATCCTGTGGCACAATGTATGTATTCATAAATATGCATATCTGCTCAGCAGAACATTTGGCTGGATGGGATCAATCTGTCCAGAGAGTCAGGAGGGAGCTTCTGTGATGGATTTCCTGACTGTCATTGCTTACCACAATTGGGCTCCTACCGTGGAGTGGTCCTGCAGTTCATGAACTGAATGCAGATGAAACTGCCCTGGAAGATGTGCTCCAAAAGTGTATCTAAAACACACCACGTGCCCATGGGTGTTCGGTCCAGGGGACCCAGCTAAATATTTGCACTGTGGACATTGGACCCTTATCACATGCTCTTGCTCTTCAGATGTTGTATTTTTTCTAGTGTAGGTGTGGCCTTAAAAATGTGAAATTCCTATTTTTTCATGTGAATAGACACGAAGGGAGCCCTCCCTAAAGGAAATCCTCAGTGGGACAGACTTACCCTCCTTACACAGCTGATTCCTTTTAAACTATCTAAACACAGGAAGACTTTTCTTAGGAGCCTGCTCTTTTTAGAGACAAAAGTCAGCAACCCACATGACATTATTAACATGGAATAGGTGATTGTTAAACAATGAAGTTTCTCTCTGTTTACCAAGTCAAAAGCTTGCAAAAATAAAAGAAGAAAGAAAAACAATGAAACCAAAACAGTGTGTTCTTACAACAAGCTTCAGTGATTAATCTTTTCCAGGGTTGTTTTTAAAGATGTGTGGGAAGATACGCCATAAATCTGATTTCTTAGCAGACATAAGGGCTCCATGACCCATGTTACTTCATCAGCCTGGGATGCACTAGGATAGCTTTCCAAGAAAGTCTTGTAGAAGTTGAAAAAGTGATAGAAAATGGTAATACATGTGTGGTAGTGTTTAGAAGCTTTACACCAAGTCCTCAGCAGCTGTTGTAAGGATATTCTGTTAGAAGCTTGTTAAGGATTTGTTTTGTAGGAGCTGATTTTCCACTTGCCCACCCCAGATAAAACATCTCTGAACTTCTCCAGAGTCTTTTCACAAACTTCTGTTGACGTCAGAAACAGCTGTATCAGCCACACACAAGCTGTATCCGTACAGCCTTCAGCAGGGGTAACTGCACCCGAGCTGTGGATCATGGACTGAAAACTGTGCAACACTAGACTAAAGTTTGAAATGGAACATGAGAAGAATTGGGGGAAAGAAGGGGAAGGAAGGGTGAGAATCACATATGTATATACAGAGGGTCTACAGAGATGTGTATTGTGTTTGTACATGAAAGAAGGCTTGTGGTGATAGCCTTTTTGTGAAGAGTTTGCTGAGCAGATCTCTGGCTCTCTGTGAGTCAGTCACATCAGACTTACATCAGCACAAGGCTGATCCTCAGTGCCTGGGTATGTCAGAGTCCATAGTGCACAAGGCTGAAAGAAGAGTCATGAGAAAAAATACAATTAAATCATATTGTTAAAAATCCTGGAGTAAGATGCCGGCAGTCTCTCAGGACTGCAGCACAATTGGAAAAAAAATTTCTTCACTGAAAGAGTGGTCAGGCATCGAAACAAGCTGCCCAGGGAATAAATAGTTCATAAAAAGTGTGGATGTGGTTTAGAAGCTCAGAAGCTGTGGCCACATCTTTGTGCAGTCATAGCATCCCACTTACCTGTCCACAGCTATAGCCAGGAGAGCATTGGTGGAAACATAGAGGGAGACAGTCCGAAGGTAGTTGACTGAGGCACAGAGGACATGGCCATGCTCCCAGGACAGCTGCCGCACCACGTAGTAGTCCATCTCAAAGGGGCAGCACACGATGGCCACGATGAAGTCTGAGATGGCCAGGTTGGCGATCAGCAGGTTGGTGAGGTTCCGCAGCTTCTTGTAGCGGGCAAGAGCAGCAATGAAGATGAAGTTGCCGATGCCGCAGACCAGCATGATGCCAACCAGAGCAACCCCGATCACAATCTTGGCTGTGAAGAAGGTGCGGGTTTTGGTCATGTCATCTTCACTGTCCAAAGGCAGGTCATAGTCGCTGTAAGTGAAATTTAAAGGGAAGGAGAAGTTTTGCAAAGAGGTGAAATCCCGATCATGGAGGTTGTAGATTGCAGCAAAGTTGAGGTGGGCGGTAGCATTTAGGTTGCGTTCGGTTTGCTCTGTGGCCATGTCTGTCTTCTTTTGGCACATGCAGCTTGGCTGGCCCTCGGTGTTGTGTTAGGATAGCCCAGTACGGCAGGGCACGAGGGTGGCAGGCAAGAGCCCTCACCCCAAGCTTCCTTCTGAGCAGCGAGTCACCTTTTCTTTGTCCCCGAAGATTACAGAACAACAGCCTCACTTACCTCCTTCTGTGGGAACAAAAAAAGGAAAATTTTTCCTGAAAGGAAATGGCAGCAAAAGTATTGATCTTGCAGCAAAGCAATTGCCACCTTAGTGCCCTACAGCTCTGTTGCTGGGTGTGCACAGTAGGAAGAAACACCCTGTGAAGGGATGCTTCTGTTCGCACAAAATAAATGCCATGAGTTGCTTCATACACGGATTGTTACAGCAGCCGTTTTATTTACCAACAATGACATTTTCAGCAGGCAGTGAAATAATATAGGATGAATGTAAAAAGTTTAAACCTCCACCAGCTTGCAAGTTTTAAACCTCCACCGGCTTGCAAGCTCGTGGTGCTGTCATCCTTGTACAAGGTAAAAGACACTAAAATGAGAACTCAATGTGTTGTAAAGCATCTGATGTGCCTTTTGGATGAAGTTTATGCTTTATTCCTGTTGTCTCAGAGTGATGTGGTAGAGGAGAATGAAAAGAGAACTGATGTCCTTGCTTCTAAATACATTCCTTAATGAAGGAAGAGTTGCAAAGACCCAAGAAAATACTGAAGCCAGCACTTCACTTTTGGCAGCCATTAATTGAGCACAGGACAAAATTTTCTGCCAGTGAGAAAGGGGTAGTCAATAGGTAATTCAAGTTAACTATTGAGAGACAGAATATGTGAATTATAAAACCTAGAAAAACAGGATTCCCTTTATCTTGTCAAGATAAGAGGGACAAGAGTCTGTTTGAAGCCAGCACAGAAACTGCTGAATCATCCCACTAAGGACTGCACATGCTCCAGAGAAAAAGGTAAAAATGCATTGCGATGAAGACTACCAGATCTTCATCACGAAAAGACCCCCAAAGACCACCAGGACACACAGTGCATGCGTGGCACACATGCTAATGATATTAATGGCTTCAGAGAAATTATTTGTATAACCACTCCTATCCCGGAGATTGTGATGAATATTCATGAATGTTACCCATAATATTGTGTGTTGGAAGTGCTGGTGTGTGTGTTTGGAGGAGCGAATCCCCCACACCCGGCGCACCGAATAAAGCAAATACCCACTGCTCTGACTTCATCTCTGAAGTGTCTCTGGGCGCGCTTGGGGCGAATCAAATTGGCACCCCAGATGGGACCCTGACTCTGCTCGGCTGCCAGATCCAGGGGTAAGCAGACCTCCCAGTCGCGACCCTGAATTTTCAGGGGGAGCTCAGCTGTCCNCTGACAGTGGGTTGAGACTGGGTCTCCCAAAGTTAGTCCCAGGCAGGGGTTGGACTCCCCAGTATTTCCACTGTCAGGATAGGTACCTTTAAGGGGTTGGACCCCAGGGTTGGACCCCAAGGGGTTGGACCCCGCTCGACTGCACTATTGTACTGCTACTTTTGTTCTGTCTGTCGTTTTTTTGTTATATATAAACCACTGGTTTGGAGTATCCGGAGGGGGGCGGCTTGTATTATGGGAGAGGAAAGCTTTTAGCTATTAAATTGAGAATAGCCAAACCCCCAACACCTCTCTAATATAGCTCCATTTGAATTCCCTTTAGAAATCCTGCGTTTAGTGTGTGGAAACAGTTGTGAGGCTTGGACTTTGTGCGCTTGTATTAATTGTGAGAGGAAGTGATGTTGTCTACTCAAAGGATTGCGTGGTGTCCAAGCTGCCGGAGGAGAGAGCTTGGTATCAGACTAGAAAAAAGTCTGTTGGGATGTGTGATTTTAAAGTCTCCTGCTTGGTTTCAAATGCAATTGCAAGGTATTTTGGAGTTAAAGTCTCCTGCCTGAGTTACTGTGAATGGTTTTTTTTGAGCAAAGTTTGCTCAGGTGCTTCTGAGCTTTTTTGAATGTGTGTGTACTCCTGTGTGGGTTAGTTCGTGTGAGCGCCGACACATAAAATCAATGCGGGGACACCGTAAACAAAGAGTAATCTGCTGGAAAGGTGTTAAAACATAGCTTTTAAGTGTTTGATTTTAGGATGACCAATTGAGTATTGTTTTGGGTGTTTCTTGTGTGTGCTTGCTTGGCCGAGATGCAAATTGACACTGCTGAAGGGAAGGTGTGTGAACGATGTCTCCCCCTCAAAACCAAGCTCTGCCTGCTTACAGAGAAGGGTGACAGAACTGGTTTCGTTGCAAAATAAAACTAGCTAGGAGAAAATATAAGAATTTCCAAAGGGGGGTGAAGGAAGCAAAAACACATCCTTCTCCCCACTCTAACATGTGTTATCATTGTGCAAGTTGTTTTTTTTTTATACCATTAACACCTTTGAACATTCAAATGTATCCTCATCAGATAAAAAGCTAAGTGTATTCAGATGTAAGACAAAGAGCCACTCAAGCCACAGAAGCAAGAAGAACTGCTGACGGCTCTCGCAACTGAGACCTATGGCCAGAGACTCCTCTCTCATGCAATTTCTGAAGCAGTGTTACCAGCAGTGCTGTTCCTAGATCAGTCAGCTATCCTAGCAGAACCTTGTACTAATTATAACAGGTATGGCTTCAGATGAAAAAGGTAAGTAAGACAGAAAAAAAGGGGAAAGTGGTGCCCTTTTAACACATGCACATAAAACAACGGCTACATTAGTGTATAAACTTAAATCTAAACTTGCAAAATTGAGATATAACCATATGTAAATCAGACAAAAATAATTTTTTTATCTTTAAAATGAAAAGGTTTCAAAAGGATGGCTGGCTATTCTAACAAAGTGCTAAGACCAAGTAAGTTCTATGAGTGATTGTCACATTTCTAACTGTTGTTGTTACATCTATATTTGTTTATCTAGCGTTTAGGAATGCTAGGCCCCACAGAAGAAAAATACTGCCTTAGAAAAATCGCTAGAGATCATCGACCAATCTGCCGGGCTTTGAGCTCTGTAACTGAAAGATTCTTTAAAATTTAAAATAGCAGTTGCCATCCATATGAATTCCNTCAGAGAAATTATTTGTATAACCACTCCTATCCCGGAGATTGTGATGAATATTCATGAATGTTACCCATAATATTGTGTGTTGGAAGTGCTGGTGTGTGTGTTTGGAGGAGCGAATCCCCCACACCCGGCGCACCGAATAAAGCAAATACCCACTGCTCTGACTTCATCTCTGAAGTGTCTCTGGGCGCGCTTGGGGCGAATCAAATTGGCACCCCAGATGGGACCCTGACTCTGCTCGGCTGCCAGATCCAGGGGTAAGCAGACCTCCCAGTCGCGACCCTGAATTTTCAGGGGGAGCTCAGCTGTCCTTTGGCTCATGGCGGGGGGCGACCAAGGACCAACCTCGCCACNCCATCTGCCCCAAATTAAGGTATTTGCCATTTAAAAAAAAATACCTGCAGGTCCGAGGTACAAGTCCCTGACAGTGGGTTGAGACTGGGTCTCCCAAAGTTAGTCCCAGGCAGGGGTTGGACTCCCCAGTATTTCCACTGTCAGGATAGGTACCTTTAAGGGGTTGGACCCCAGGGTTGGACCCCAAGGGGTTGGACCCCGCTCGAGTGCACCATTGTACTGCTACTTTTGTTCTGTCTGTCGTTTTTTTGTTATATATAAACCACTGGTTTGGAGTATCCGGAGGGGGGCGGCTTGTATTATGGGAGAGGAAAGCTTTTAGCTATTAAATTGAGAATAGCCAAACCCCCAACACCTCTCTAATATAGCTCCATTTGAATTCCCTTTAGAAATCCTGCGTTTAGTGTGTGGAAACAGTTGTGAGGCTTGGACTTTGTGCGCTTGTATTAATTGTGAGAGGAAGTGATGTTGTCTACTCAAAGGATTGCGTGGTGTCCAAGCTGCCGGAGGAGAGAGCTTGGTATCAGACTAGAAAAAAGTCTGTTGGGATGTGTGATTTTAAAGTCTCCTGCTTGGTTTCAAATGCAATTGCAAGGTATTTTGGAGTTAAAGTCTCCTGCCTGAGTTACTGTGAATGGTTTTTTTTGAGCAAAGTTTGCTCAGGTGCTTCTGAGCTTTTTTGAATGTGTGTGTACTCCTGTGTGGGTTAGTTCGTGTGAGCGCCGACACATAAAATCAATGCGGGGACACCGTAAACAAAGAGTAATCTGCTGGAAAGGTGTTAAAACATAGCTTTTAAGTGTTTGATTTTAGGATGACCAATTGAGTATTGTTTTGGGTGTTTCTTGTGTGTGCTTGCTTGGCCGAGATGCAAATTGACACTGCTGAAGGGAAGGTGTGTGAACGATGTCTCCCCCTCAAAACCAAGCTCTGCCTGCTTACAGAGAAGGGTGACAGAACTGGTTTCGTTGCAAAATAAAACTAGCTAGGAGAAAATATAAGAATTTCCAAAGGGGGGTGAAGGAAGCAAAAACACATCCTTCTCCCCACTCTAACATGTGTTATCATTGTGCAAGTTGTTTTTTTTTTATACCATTAACACCTTTGAACATTCAAATGTATCCTCATCAGATAAAAAGCTAAGTGTATTCAGATGTAAGACAAAGAGCCACTCAAGCCACAGAAGCAAGAAGAACTGCTGACGGCTCTCGCAACTGAGACCTATGGCCAGAGACTCCTCTCTCATGCAATTTCTGAAGCAGTGTTACCAGCAGTGCTGTTCCTAGATCAGTCAGCTATCCTAGCAGAACCTTGTACTAATTATAACAGGTATGGCTTCAGATGAAAAAGGTAAGTAAGACAGAAAAAAAGGGGAAAGTGGTGCCCTTTTAACACATGCACATAAAACAACGGCTACATTAGTGTATAAACTTAAATCTAAACTTGCAAAATTGAGATATAACCATATGTAAATCAGACAAAAATAATTTTTTTATCTTTAAAATGAAAAGGTTTCAAAAGGATGGCTGGCTATTCTAACAAAGTGCTAAGACCAAGTAAGTTCTATGAGTGATTGTCACATTTCTAACTGTTGTTGTTACATCTATATTTGTTTATCTAGCGTTTAGGAATGCTAGGCCCCACAGAAGAAAAATACTGCCTTAGAAAAATCGCTAGAGATCATCGACCAATCTGCCGGGCTTTGAGCTCTGTAACTGAAAGATTCTTTAAAATTTAAAATAGCAGTTGCCATCCATATGAATTCCAGTATGCTTTCCTCTGTCCTTTCTGCTCTGTCTGCTACAAATCCCACCAAAGGTGGGGGGAAAGTACCCTGCTTAAATCACAAATGGGATTAGACCTCTTTCACTGATTGCTTTTTTCTTTAAGATGTAAACCAGAATTGGCAGGTTAAAATCCTGAGGCCGATTCTGTAAAGTATACTGTTAGTTTGCAAGTAGCTTTTAAAGAAAATGTTGTTCCCCCATGCCTTGGGGGGCCTGGCAGTTGCTTTTAGGGAACGCGGCTGCCTGTTGCTTATTTTTCTAAGCCTCTAGATCCACTGGCCAGAGGCTACTCATTGTCTCAGAATTTCTCAGAATGTAGCCAGAGGCTGGCTGCACTGTCTGCAAAGTTGTGCAGCCTCGGCTTTGATGGTAGCTGGGGTCCAAGGGTTAACAATAGAAAGATACCTAATTATTGAAGTTTCACACCAAGTTGAAGCTTTATTAACTGAAAGAGCGCCTAAGTGGATGACCAGCACTCGGTTATTACAGTGTGAATCTGGTTTGGTGGAACTGGAGGATTTAGAATTGAGAAATGAGGAGGGGTTTGACCCAGCCTCCTGTTTGGGCAGCCCTGGAGAGTGGGGCTGGGGAGAAACCCATGGCTGCCTTCAGGTGATAGATCTCCAGAGCCAGGCTAAGGAAGATTTACAGAGCCCTCCCAGGCCTCGGAGAGAGAACGTGTTTGTTAGTGAGTCTTCAAGGCTGATAGAAGGGAAACAATTTGAAAAATACACAATCATTAATGGGAAAAAAAAAAAAAAAAAGTTAAAAGAAGGGGGAGGTTGCCACCCACAAAGTCAGCTCAAACAGCAGAATGGTTTGTGCTCCTAAAAGCCTGCAAACTATATCGGGGCAGGACAGTGATTACGTCCAAGTTATTGGGGCCACGGTGCAAACGGAAAATGCCTACTTTTTGAAACCCTTAATATTTATGGGATGTTAAAATTCCAAGGAGATAAAAACGGGCTTCCCCAGTGGTTACTGAACTGCTGGAAGGGGCGCAGCCAGTGTCAGTAAAACAATATCCGCTAAGGCATGGAGACTTTGCTTCCAAAATTGGAAAGTGACTGGGTGTGGTTTTCAGTTTTAGATTTAAAGGATGCTTTATTTGTCTGCCATTAGCTGATACCAGTCAGGAAATTTTTGCCTTTGAATGGGAAAACCTCAAAACAGGGAGAAAAAGCCAACTTACATGGACCGTATTGCCACAAGGATCTAAAAATAGCCGCACGATATTTGGAGATCAATGAGCTAAAGAACTGGAAGGCTGGACACTGCCACTTGGGGAAGGTACACTACTGCAGTATGTTGATGACCTACTAATAGCAACAGGGACCCGTGAAGACTGCAAGAACTGGACTGTAAGTCTTTTAAATTTTCTGGGACTAAATGGATATAGGATCTTTCCTGAAAAGGCTCAGTTAGTCCTCCAGAAAGTTACGTATCTGGGATATGAACTGGGGAAAGAAGAAAGAGCCTTGGGAAACAACAGGACGGAGGCAATTTGTCAAATGCCCAGGCTAACTGCAATCAAAGAACTGAGAACTTTTCTGGGAATTACGAGATAGTGTAGACTGTGAATCCACCGTTATGGGCTAATTGTGAAACCCTTGTACCTGCTCCTAAAGGAGACCGAGGGGACCCACCTATGCTGGACACCAGAGACTAATAATGCATTTGTAACCTAAAACGTGAGTTAAACCTTTTCTGTTGTTCTCACATCAGAGGCAAAGACGGGCGCTGGGACTTCTGGCACAGAAACTGGGACCCTACAAAAGGCCAGTGGCTTATTTCTCCAATTCAAGCAATATCCAAGCAATTGGATGTGGTCAGCCGAGGATGGCCTGCCTGCCTGCATGCAGTGGCAGCTGTGCTCATACAGTGTCAGCAGTGCTCACGCAGAAAGGAAATCACTGGTTAACCCCATCTCACTTTCTCAAATATCAAGCTGTCCTAGCAGAATCAGGGGATGTGAGTATCCAAGTAACCAACATCTTAAACCCAGCAGCTTACCTCCAGGGCAGAGTTACTGAAGAGCCTGTACAGCATGACTGCATTGAAACCATGGAGGCAGTTTACTCCAGCCACCCAGACTTGAAGGACCTTCCGCTGGAAAATGTGGAAAAACGGTTCACTGATGGAAGCAGTTATGTCAAAAATGGTAAGCTCCTTGCTGGGCGTGCAATTACAATCACGGATACTATGACTGAGGCAGAACCGTTACCTGTGGGGACATCTGCTCAAACGGCTGCGATAATAGCCCTAACTCGGGCCTTGGCATTAGCCAAAGGAAAGCCTGTCAACATTTGGACTGATTCAAGATATGCTTTTAGGGTGGTACACACACGGGGGCTATTTGGAAAAAGAGGGGTTTGTTAACCTCACAGAAGAAAGAAATCAAGCATGCTACTGAAATCTTACCATTGCTGGAAGCAGTGGTAAGACCTTCAAAAGTGCCTATAATGCACTGTAAAGGGCACTCCCAGGGTAACACGATCCCTGAACTGGGAAATGCTATGGCAGACAAAACAGCAAAGGCAGTGGCTGGTGGGGTTCAAATTCAACCCTTAGCTTTAATCCCTTCTAGCATCCTTATAGGTGAGAAATCCCCACCATACGACACTGATGACTTAAATTGGATACAAGAAAAGAAGGGACAAATAAGAACAGATAGGTGGGCTGGAATAAAGGATCTCATAGTCATACCCAGAAAACTGTTAAAATTATTTATCCAAAGTGAACATTGCATTAGATCACCTTAGATGACACTTCTTGGGGGTTTAAAGAGGTATGAGACAAACTTACAGCGTGGTTACCTAAGTTATCCTTGCTTAAACAATTGTTTGTAATAGTTATTTGTATTATTGCATTATTATTTAATGTCTGTATTAGTAGTTATTGTTGTATGATATGTACTTGGAATTGCAATGCTTATGCTCAATGGCAAAAGTTCAAACTTAGAAATAAGATAGAGAAAGGTACTTACTGTCACGACATACAAGATTTGTAAAGAATTACAAATGACCAAAGATAAAGGGGGGATTGAGAAACGGATAGTCAATAGGTAACTCAAGTTAACTATTGAGAGACGGAATATGTCAATTCTAAAACCTAGAAAAACAGGATTCCCTTTGTCTTGTCAAGATAAGAGGGACAAGAGTCTGTTTGAGACCAGCACAGAAACCGCTGAATCACCCACCAAGGACTGCCCATGCTCCAGAGAGAAAGGTGAAAAGTGCATTGTGATGAAGACTACCAGATCTTCATCATGAAAAGACCCCCAAAGACCACCAGGACACACAGTGCATGCATGGCACACATGCTAATGATAGTAACGGCTTCCGAGAATTTATTTGTATAACCATTCCTATCCCGGAGAATGTGATGAATATTCATGAATGTTACCCATAATATTGTGTGTTGGAAGTGCCGGGGTGTGTGGTTGGAGGAGTGAATCCCCCACACCCGGCGTGCCGAATAAAGCAAATATCCACTTCTCTGAAGTGTCTCTGGGCCCACTTGGGGCAAATCACAGCATAATCCATTACCACTTCTGTCAAACAGGTGAAGCTCTGCCAATTTGCAGAGACAAGGATTTTGTCCTGTGAGCCAGCTTGTAGAGCTCCGCTGTGAAGGCAAATCTGCCATTCACAGGGAGAGTGTTTCCACAGACAGCCTCTTGAGGTGAAAGGGAAAATCTTCTGTAAGCAAGACAGAGTGCCTCGAATTTTTCATGCTGGGCAAGAGCAGGCTTCCCTCTTTGTACTGCCAGTTGTACCAAATATTAGAAAATTATTATTTTTTCCCCACACTATGGGGAAAAAGAATCACATCTACTCCCTATTTTTGCCTCTCTGTATCAAAATTCTGAGAGGGCATCTTCTTGCATCTTCCCATGGTCCATCTAGGAATCTTCACACCAGATTCCTGGCTGTCAGGACAGTCTCACCTCATCCCAGCAGAGGATCAGGGAATATTACTACTGCTTCTGCCCTCAGGCACTAAGTCCTCAGGGTGTCAAATGCTATTGAACAATAGCAGTCATGGCTACAAAGGATAATCTGTGTAGTTGAACTATTGCTCCCGTTTTTTCCCTGGAACCACCCTCAGAGCCTGATGCGCCAACACTTAAATATCTGAGAGAAACTCTCTTTTACAACTTTGGTCACCACGTTGTTTTTCAAACTGAGCATTGCAGAACAGAATAACAGAAAGCCAAAGTCTGAAATGAAATCGTTCTGATGAGGGACTGCTTTAGGAGACAGCCCCACATCTGCCTGGGAAGGTAAACACTCATTTAAGAAAAGTGCAGAATAAACACTTGGATGCAAAATCTGCTGGCCGAAGCAACGGGCAGTATCTGTTTCATACAGATTTCACTGCTAAATACCAAGACAGCTATAAAATAAACACAACCATCCACAAACTAACATAACAATATCAGCAAAGTGTACCTGCAGGTGCTCTCGTTTTCTTGGAGGTCTCGGGCAGCCTGTGGAGAGGCAGGTTTCTCCTCTGCACACGTGCTGCTGTTACTGGAGCAGGGAAAGGATCACTGGAAGCAGCCCGAGGATTCTGCTGAGCGCTCATTGCTCTCCCGCTCGGGTTTGCCCTGTGCTCAGGAGAGGATGGCTCTGCTGCCTCTGTGCCTGCGCCTGAAGCTTTTGCCCAGTGGGAGGCACCTTGAAGCTGTCCGTGCATTTCTGATTTTAAAGAGGCAGCGCGATCCGGAGACAATAGGGCACAGCCCTTTTGGGGCTCCTCTGCCTTAAACACCCCGAACGCGAGTAATTGGCAGAGTGGGTTTGTTAGCAAGGCTGAGCATGGAATGTGTAAAGCACGGTCTGCCCTTGCTCTTTGGGTTTTGTCTGTGCTGGGCAGCCTCTGCCTGCACCTGATGTGTCACAGAGGCAAAATACAAGCCTCCCTCTGGAAAGGAGGGGGAGGAAGGAGGGTGATGTGCTTTCCCAGGGACCTTTCTCTGTGGGTCTCTCTCTGGCTATTGTCTTCAGGACTGCAGCTGCCGTAGCTCCAGCAGAAGGAGGGTCACACAGTGAATAGCCATAAATCAGAGGACCCCTGACAGCTTTCCTTGCCCTCCGGGAATTACTCAGAGCAGAAAAGTGACAGTGAATCGTTAAGGTCCTTTGCTAATGCTGCCTCCTCACTGCTCTGCAGCACTCACACCTCAGGGAGCAGTTCTTCTGCTTCCCGGTTCTCCAGAAGGATAGGAAATGTGTGGGACATCACCTGTCCTCTTCTTCACCTCCGGACTTATTCACTTAGCTGACATTTTCCAAGGTGCGTAGTTGGGGCACATTACATAATTACATATTCCCCAGCAGAGGCTATCAAAGGTCATGAAGAGTGTAGGAGGTTGCAGAAAACTTAAACTTTGTGTCCCCAAGTGCACATGCACAAAGCTGGGCTCGTGTGAGCTGGTTGGCACTTAGCTCTGGAAAAAGGAGGTAAGGAAAGAAACCTGCGAATATAAAATATGTCTGGGGTAAGAGGGCCACTACTGTGGCATTTCTTCCAGAAAACTTGAGGAAGATCAGAAAGTCTCCACTGTCTGGATCCAGCAGACAGAATTAAGAATTTCACAGCAAATACTTTGCTTGGCCTTGCTTTGAAAAGCCAGTGTAACAGGTGAAAATAAATTAAGGGATTTTTAATGTCCTGAAAGGGTACAGCCAGATGAACAATGAGGAAATCAGATCCAGTTCACCTGTCAAATTCTGTCACAAAAAATGTAAATATAGTAAGTATGGAGAGAGAGGCAAAGGAAACTTAGTGTATACATCAGAACCATGTCAAAAAGATCCCTAAATTGGGTCACATACACCTTAAATGTCCCTGAAGAAAAGCTGAAACACTAAAGGGAGCTTTACATTCAGAATGTTCATGATCTCTTTAAGACTTTCTTCAGCTGCCTCACATGAAGTTATCTAGTGAGTTAATCAAGCGATATGATGTCCAGATATTTATATTCCTTTAGGCTAAAACCTCATCTGCTGCAGAACTGTCTCTCCCCATTGGCTCAAGGCAACTTGGCTCCAGAGCCCTGATAACTCCAGATGTGCGCTGCATGCTCAGTGCAGAGCCTCTGTACAGCAGTAGCTCGTCTCCTGTGCTACAAGGAATTGTGCTGTGTGTGCCAAGCTGTTTCTCAGAAAACACCCCTGGCATTGTGAAACGATGTGATTTACATGTGCGGTGTGGGCAGTGCTTTGTCGCTGTCGACAGGGACACATTGAATAGAGAATGAAACCAGTGGTGCTGGGAGCTGTCCTTGGGCAGAGTGAAAGTTCAGGGGTGGGTCTAGGGGTGGGTCTAGAGCCTCAGTGAGTGTCCCGGTACCCTGCCCCACTGCAGCAAGGGCTGCTGTGGTAGTGTAAAGGCTCTAAAGCTGTGGGATATGTGCAAGAGGTGTATGCACATGATTCTGGTATAGGATTTCTGCATAGGACAAAGTTTCTCCTTAATAACATTAATTAGTGATTTCCTGATGGTGTCACAACATTCAACACAGTGTCACAAGGCATTTCCTGAGACCAGTGTTACCAGTAGGACAAATTCAGGCTGAGAAAGAAAAGTGGGTATTGAAAATTATCATGTAAAAGATTTACATTCCTGTTTATTTGTTCTGGTCATGAGTATGCTCACAATTTGAACAGGGAGGTCTTTTGGAGGATGAATGATGCAAAAACAATTGCAAAGTAAAATTGTCTTGGTTTTAAAGACAGGTGTCTGCCAAGGAAGGCAGGAACCTCCATTGGAATGGAGAATATGACCCTCTTCCTTCCAAATTATTTGAAATTAAGGAACTTTCAGGCAAAGATAATGGGAAAAGGAACAACAGTTCTTTACTAGCATGTATATGTATTGAATTATTAAAATGCAGATATAGATCTAATATCAATATCCACCTGAGACAGACAAAGACTCTCTAACTTGTTAAGGTTAGAAAGTGTATGTTTATTTCAGTGCCGGAGAGCTGCAGGGATAACTCCCAAATGTACAGCTCTGAAGTAACAATGCAACACAGAACTTATTTATCTATAACAATAATGCATATTTAAAATACAGATACATATTCATAGTATAAGCGCCTCCCATTCCCTGCTTCGTATGGAAATTAGCAAAAAGTCATTAAGCATGCGCAGTTCCTGCAATGGAATTGGGTCTGTGGTCATTAATTTGAGTCTGAGGGCTGCTTTAGATGAAGTAATATGAGTCTTCATCAGTGTGACCTTCTTACTTTGTTGATTTTTGACAATAGATTTGACCCTGGGAAACTCCCAATGCGCTCTTCTATTGCTTCTAAGTAGGTTGCATCTGGGCAAAATTTGTAACTGTCTAGGCTCTCCACTGAACCTCTTTTCTTAAGATTATTAATTGTCTATTCTAAGCACAGCTAAATAAATATCAAATAATCAAAGGGATATTCTACATTTAATTATTAATTTTTTTCTAGCTGAGTTCTTTGTCTTTTCCTATTCTAGTTAACTTTAACAGAACTAACTTTTATCTAAAATCTCTACATTTAAGTGTCTAAAAGAAAACCTTGTTTCATTCCCCACTTCAACTGAGCAAGGCAAACAAACAACAACGGCAGCAACCACAAACAAAACCAGAAACCCAGAAACCCAGAACACAGAAACAGCCTTCTCCCGGCTGTCGAGCACTGTCCCCTTTGGCGCAGTCCCGGTCACAGCCAGCAGGGGCACTGGTGGCTCCCAGCTGGGCAGGGCAGGTGCGATGACTCCCCCACAGCTGCAGGGGGCGCTGTGGCGCGAGAGCAGCCATGTCTCTCTCGTGGGGTAATGGCGGGCGGGCCAGATAGCAAAATGTGCTGCAGCAGGAACCTCAGAGCGGCAGCTGGGACAGCAGATGCATGCATGAGAAACGGGTAGTCAATAGGTAACTCAAGTTAACTATTGAGAGACAGAATATGTCAATTCTAAAACCTAGAAAAACAGGATTCCCTTTATCTTGTCAAGATAAAAGGAGCAAGAGTCTGTTTGAAGCCAGCACAAAAACCGCTAAATCACCCACCAAGGACTATGCATGGTCCAGAGAGAAAGGTGAAAAGTGCATTGTGATGAAGACTACCAGATCTTCATGATGAAAAGACCCCAAAGACCACCAGGACACACAGTGCATGTGTGGCACACATGCTAATGATATTAATGGCTTCAGAGAAATTATTTGTATAACCACTCCTATCCCAGAGAATGTGATGAATATTCATGAATGTTGCCCATCATATTATGTGTTGGAAGTGCCGGGGTGTGTGTTTGGAGGAATGAATCCCCCACACCCAGCGCACTGCATAAAGCAAATACCCACTGCTCTTGACTTCATCTCTGAAGTGTCTCTGGGCCTGCTTGGGGCAAATCAGGCACGCCCTGGGATGGCAAACAAAATGTAACAGAAAAGCTCCACAGCCTTGGCAGGGGCCTCAGGAGTCTGGTGTCTTGGGGAGACACGCCATCTGGGAAGGGGTCCTGGGTTTTCCCCCGAGGCACCCAAGTGAAAGCCCTTTCCAGTCAAATTGGGTATTAATTAGGTCCCAATTCTACAGCTTCTCTTACATACGAAGGCTCACCTGCAGTAAGGAAGGAGCAGTACGGGGCTGGGCTCTGGTGGTGGCAGTGAATTCCCACTCAGTAGGCAGCAGCTCAACCGTGCTCCTCCGATGCAGACAGAGAGAGCTGGGAGCTCTGCCCAGCCCCTTCCGCCAGCCCAAATCTCGCAATATCTCTGCCCCTCCAAGAGAAGCCCTTCAGAAAAGAGAAGAACCCAACTGCACCCTTCGGCCAAAGCTTGTCTACTTCCTTTGTCTTTTCTTAGGTACCAGTCATTATTGTCTTTTAGCAACAGGTGGAAGAAAATTCCTTGAGAGAAAGAAAACAAAAAGAGCAGTCCTAACTTCCAAGGAACGTACTTGTTTGGAGACTTTAAAATCATGAAGTTCTAAACCTAGCATTTAAGCCTGGGGACAAACCTAAGGACTTTGGCCCTTCATTTCAAAACAGCAAACTCACTAGCTAGTGCCTATTTTTTTCTAATTGCTAAATAAATTGGACTCTGAGTGAGGTATTTAATCTTACCTAAGCTTTGCATAAAGTGTAGCTTGGGTTTTCCAAAAGGTTGCCAATAAAAATCAAGTGAAGTGGGACAAAGCATCAGACTTGTGATTTTCTGGGAAAATAAACAAACAGATGGTGCAGGCACACATGGATTACAACTGTGTTTGGTTTTGCTCAGTGTTCCCACCAGACATTCCACTCAGGGTCTTTACTCAATCTGAGAGTGTAACTGATATTAATGTGCACTAGGTTGGCCTGCAGAAAGAGTTTGGTGTATATATATGTATATATTTTTAATACATGGAGATATGCCCTGTACAAGAGGAAAGTGACTTTTTAATAGAGTTTGACAAAAGTGGCTGGCACACAGAGGGAATCCCACCTACTCAGCTATTCCAATGGTGACTTGGGATGTGGAAATGTCCTGGAAAGGAGTGAACACAGAAGTATTTGACTTTATTACTGCTTTATTGTCACCGTGTTCATCTCCTCTTATCACATTTTTCTGCTTCCTTACTGAGTGTGTATCACTTTGTGGCTTGGGAAAAGGCACAAAGCATGTGAAGGAACAGTCGAGCAGGCTGTCAACAACCAGAGTGACACTCTGCCAAGGTGGTTGTCAGCACTGCTGGAACAGCAGATGTGCTTTCATCCAAAAGGTCTTTTCCTTTCAGAGCAGCACAGGTTTTTGTGCACAGGGCCATTCAGGTTGCTCTCACAGCTGAATGACACAAGATTTATCTGAGTTGCTCAGAGCTCACTTCATGTGCAAGGTGACCCAGGGGCAGTCGGTATCTCTTCTCCAAGTAGAACCTCCTTTATTTTCACTTGTCTGGGTTTTTTTCCCACTTTTTAACTCTCTGACAATGTCTGTTTCTTGTTTTCTTCATCTTTGTTCATCCTTTTGTGATTGTGTGGGGAAATGGTGTTTATTTTACTCAGTTCCGCTTAGCATGGCATTCTGTGAAAAGCACCCCCTGTCCTCAACAACAGTGTATGAAAGATGTAGAAATAGCTCTAAGAAGCCAATGTTCTGGCTGGCACTTGTAACCCTCACTAGAGAAGTAAAATGACAGTATTTGAGTCAGGGCAGGAAATAAGGACCAGCTCTGCATGAGTCTTGATGCCACAGTATATGACAAGAAAAACATTTCAGTCTTTAAACGTTCAACATTTTGTTTCATTATTAACTATTCCTTTGGGTTTTTTGATGTATTTGTTAGGCTTTGTGTGGATTTGGTTTTTCTTAAATCTGCCTGCCTTAGAGCAAATGTCTGTTAGGACAGCCCCTTTTCTTGAGCAGAAGGCCTCCAAAAGGCAAATGTTAAGAGATCTCAGGATTATCATCTAATCTGTACTGCTGTTCCTGGGCTGTGTTTTATATATACAAATAATTTATGAAAAATGCTTTCCTGGCCTGATGGCAAAGAAAATTTGTAATGTAGAGCTCATATCTTCTGTATGAGACTATTAAATGTTTCTTAGCTGCACTAGATGAAACTCTAATGGTCCTACTTTAAATTCCTTATGTTACTATCTCTGATCCAGATCTGAAGTCTGCATTTGGCCTCTTCCTGAAGAACAGGTTTATACATACACCATATTCAAAAGCCTTTGAATTTAGAAACATCCAAAATGATCTTCGTATGTCCTATATCTCATTCAAGCTTGTCACTCCTTTGGATTTTCAGACAGCCTTGTTGACTTTGGATTTTACTCAGAGAAACACTTGATCCATCTTCTTTCAGTGGGTGCTTTGAGCTTTGGAATGCTTTTGGAAATGAGCAGCTTTTTAATTGAAGTGTCTTGGTAGAAGATATATCCTTCCAAAAACCTGCCGAGTTCTTTGGCAGTCTAAGTAGGAAAAACTGGATGCTGCATTATTTAAAAAATTTAAGTGTTACCCATTCTAGCTACAATCTCAAATTTAAGCTCAATTGTCAGCACTTTCCTTTGCCATTGCTGTTTTCTGTTGCCAAAGCCACGTGATTTGTACCTTCTTCTAGCCACTTCAGCATCTTCTTTATTCTGCTCTTTGCATTCAGTGGTCATTACTTTCTGTTCATTTGCTGTGGACAGAATCCTGCTCCATCATGTCTCCCCACTGGAATATTGTGGTGGGTTTGCCATTGCCATTTGTCATTGACGATTTGGTATTTCACCATGGCAGGCAGAATGGTTCCAAGAATTTCTCTCTGCAGTTCCCATAATCCCACTCTTACCTAAAAGGCACCCTCCTTTTCTTTATTTCCACCATCTCAGCGTAAACAGACAGACCAGAGCACGTCACTATGAGCATTTTTACATCCAGCAATGACTCACAGAGGTCTGGTTGACTCTGGTGCCGACATGGAGAGAGGGGCCCTCTCTGTTCCAGGTCCTCAGCTTCTGTAGCAAGACATGAAGTATTTAAAGCTCATGTCCCATTCTACTGCCTGCGACAGTTTTTGGTGCTTCATTAAAAGTTAATAGCTCTTTTATTTCTTCCAAGTTATTTGAGCTTTAAAAGGTTCGTGGAGTTGAGTATGAATCTGAGAAAGAGTTTAATATTCTGTGAAAACCTTGTTGCAAGTATTAGATATTGCTAGTTATCTCTGCACACACTTGAATTTTAACTCAACAGAATAAATGCTTAATGGTAATTTCATTTGAAACTACTCAGAGCATGAAACCACAATCTTTGTGTCAGAATGAGTCATGAAAAACTGGTCTCACCTTATTTCTGACTTTAAAAAAGGCTTTGTGGTATTACTTCTGATGTGATGTCAAAAGTGCAGGGCTTGATCAGCTTCCCTCTCATATATTTAAGTCTGAGAATAGCACTGTAGAAGGGACAGGAGATAAAAGGCATGTCCAGGCTTCCCAAACTAGGTGGAGACGAAGCAAATCCATGCCGGAAGATGCCTGTCCATGTTTGGGGGTAGAGTCTGTGTCCCCCACCCCGGGCACTCCTGGACTGACTGCTGACTGTGTGGCTGGCAGTGTGGTCCTGTCCAGGGCGCTATGGAATACAGGTTCTTTAGGGTCAAAAGGAGACAGATGTTGGTTTGTTTGAGAGGGACAGCTCAGGGGCATGGATACCAGAGCCAAAGACTCAGCATCTCCTTTCCTGCTGTGATGTATGGATGTAACTAAATGCTATGGGGCAGCAGTGACAAAGCCCCCACACTATGAAAGGAAACTCTTTGGCAATTGGTAGTGGTAAGGAGTAAAACCTTTCCTTCTCTCTGCCGGTGGTAAGGCAATTATACCCCCATGTGTCCTTGTCTTTAAAGTGCAGCCACATGTTCTTGTGTAAAAATCATTTCTGTTTGATAGTAGGATTGATGAGCAGAAAATCCTGCCAAAGCTCAAAAGACCAAAGTGGGGTAATCTTTCTATGGATGTCTATCAGGACAGTGTTCTTGGAGACCCATTGAATAAGGTGCATCTCAGGGGTCCCACATGAGGGCGGTAAGATTATCCATGCTCTCCTCTTTGTCATATTAGCTGTAATGAAAGGCATTTTAGGTGATAATTTACAAAGTTTGAGTGCCTTGCTTACTGGTTCAAAACAGTGGTGGTGCTTTTCCCAGAATATTTAGAAATTATGTGGACAAATTAGAGGCAACAGAAGAATGTGACATGGCTACAGCTGTGTGGGAATGGGCATCCCTCAGTTCCAGAATTGCAAGTCTTTGAGGAATAAAATGCAGTCTAAGTCCCAGCCTTTCCAAAGGGGCCTACTTATAAAATGTTTGTATTTGCTAGAGACTAAAATTTACAGGGAATTGTCCTTTTGAAATCAAACACCATTAACTGTGATCTTCTTAAAAGACCCCCTGTACAGGGGCTATGAAACAGTGCCACAAAACTACCTCAGGAGGAATGAGCTGTTCAGCCCAAACTGCCATCTGTCAGCATTGGGGATGTCATAGTTTAACCCCAGCTGGCAACAAAGCACCATGCAGACACTCACTTACTACTCCCTCCCAGTGGGATGGGGAGGAGAATCAGAAAGCAAAAAAAACCCTAGTGGGTTGACATTAGAACAGTTTAATAGTGGAAACAAACAACAATATAGTAATAATAACAACAACAACTGTTGAAGGTTGGGGGAGGCAGAATTTTCCCCCATTCTCTTGCTAGGCAACCAATGAGCAGATATTTAAGGATTGTTTAAGAGACAAAAGATGTAGCCAGGGTGGGGTGAGGGGAGGAGAGATCTGGCCATCAGTAAACCTTCTTGCTACCTGAACTTCAGAGAGGCAACAGTAGGGAGCTCCTGGCTCCTTTTGGCTGCGACTGCGGAAAAGCCCAGCTCTGCACTGCTTTCTCTACCTGGTGGGTGAGCTTCCATTTGAGAAAGGTGCATGGAATTCCAACCCCTGTTTCCCTCCTGGATGGCGCATTTTCCTGGGCGCTCGCCGCTGCTGCTGCCCTGCGCCCTGCCTTCCAGAACACGCTGCCACAACTGCGGAGTTTCTGCAGCTTTTGCTGGCTAGCTTGGGTGAGCCCATCCTGCTGCTCCAGCTCCCTGCTCTGAGCTCCCTGCCCAGCCTGTCCTGCTGCATTCCACCCTGCCCAGCCTGTCCTGCTCACGCCACCCTCTGCCCAGCCCGTCCTGCTCACGCCATCCCTACCCAGCCCATCCTGCTCACGCCATCCCTACCCAGCCCATCCTGCTCACGCCATCCCTACCCAGCCCATCCTGCTCACGCCATCCCTACCCAGCCCATCCTGCTCACGCCATCCCTACCCAGCCCATCCTGCTCACGCCATCCCTACCCAGCCCATCCTGCTCACGCCATCCCTACCCAGCCCATCCTGCTCACGCCATCCCTACCCAGCCCATCCTGCTCACGCCATCCCTACCCAGCCCATCCTGCTCACGCCATCCCTGCCCAGCCCGTCCGCCATTCCCCACGTGATACAGAGCTGACCTCGCCCCACAGCGCCCCCTGCAGCTGCGTGGAGCTATCACACTTGCCCTGCCCGGCCGGGAGCCAACAGCGCCCTTGCTGGCTGTGACTGTGACTGCACCAAAGGGACAGTGCCTGGCAGCCCAGGGACATCTGCCACCAGGTTTTTCTGGTTTTGTTTGTTGTTACTATTGTAATTGATTTTTTGCCTCTTTATAGATACTAGTAAAGAACTGTTATTCCTTTTCCCATATCATTGCCTGAAAGCCCTTGATTCCAAAGTTAAAAGAATTTGGAGGGAAGGGGAGTCACATTCTCTATTCTAAGGGAGGTTCCCACCTTCCTTAGCAGACACCTGTCTTTCAAACCAAGACAACAAGAACAGATAATTAAATCCAAAGAAATGCAGCTACTCACCACCTGCTGACTAAAGCCCACCCAGTCTGTGAGCAGTGATCAGCCCCTCCCAGCCAACTTCCCCTAGTTTATGTACTGGGCATGATGCTCTATGGTGTGGAATATCCCTTTGGCCAGTTCAGGTCAGCTGTCCTGGCCATGCTTCCTCATGGTATCTTGTGCAGCTCCTCACTGGCAGAGCATGAGAGACATGAGAACTCCTTGATTTAGAGCAAGCAATGCTCAGCAACAACCAAAACATCAGTGTGTTTCAACATTATTCTCATCCCAATCCAAAACACAGCTGTGTACCAGCTGATAAGATGAAAATGAGCTCTATCCCAGCCAAAACCAGGACAATGGATTAATCATCTAGAATACAATGTCCAGAATTTTTTAGAAAAAAATTTAGCTGTTCAGAAGTCATCTGTATCTCTTGACTACTGATCCTAAAGTAAATTGGTAGGAGCTCATTGTGGAAAAAGTTATCCCATGGCATGTAATGCACAAAGGCCAGGATAGTGGATCTAATGCTGTTTGTGAACCAGAGTGTGACTGATCTGCTGTGAGAGACCCTTTGGGGATGTTTCCGTCCACATGAATGTAGAGGGAGGCAGGGGAGGTCACCCCTTCCAGACTGGGAGTTAGCTTCCAGGCTGGGGGATGCAGCAGGATGGCCTGCTGATGGACAGCCTGCTCTTTCCCGCTATTTTTCTGAGCAAACTTTCATTTAAATGAGATTGAAATTTTAAGACCAAAGTTTTCCCAGAAGAAACATTAAATCTGAGTCCAGCTGGCCTTTTAAAATTAAATTCTTTATTAACTGATTTGTTGTCATTAGCCACAAGGAAATGCACTTGTAAAGACACTAGATAAAAAAATGTACAGTTTGCCAGTACCCTCATTTAGGTAATTTTGCTGCAGGAAGTTCACTTGGAAGAGAAAAGGAAGACAGATTGGTTATTTGAGTACCATTCAGAAGGTTTCTCTTAAGGCTCATTCCTCCTGCAAACACTGTCTGAAATCATGTCAGATTCTTATATATCCAATACCTCATCCATTACCACTGGAGATTTTTACTGTACTATTTTCTTACCTTTTGCTTCCAGACCTGTAGCCCCTTGTTGAATGTGAGACAGCCTTTTACCAAAGATAAACATGATTAAAAGTCACCCCCTCCCTAGTACACAGGCACATGATGCCAGGGCAAATATATTTTCTTGAGCTTTCAGCATTGGTTTCTTGGGCAAAGAAATTTTTCGCTTGTGTTTTTGTTCTGTTTGGCTGATTAAGAGGTCATTTGCTAAAGCCCACAGAATACTAGCCCATGTATAAATTTATTTCAGCCCACTTAGTGAGAAAGGCACCAACATGATGGTGTGAAAGGCTGTGTGAAAGAGACCTTTGGGATACAAGGAGCCTGCTTTTGTCCCCTTCTAAGAAAGGGCAATTCCAAAATGTACTCTAAAAGTCAAAGGACCAGTGCTACCCAGAAGATTTGAAGTGTCTGTTGTCTTCAAGGTGTGCATTTTTTTACAGTGAGACTTGGCATCCTCCAGCCCCTGTACACCTGACTAAAGAGATTTAAGTCAGGATGTTTAACACCAGGCAGATGGAAGTGTGCTGGTCTGCTCCCTGGAACAGATACTCCTCCTCAGCTGTATTTGTACCAGCCATAGGGAAGTTTGCAGATACAGCTAGAAAGGCAACAGGGGATGGACAAGAAAATATTGAGAACCCTCAGCTCTACCAATAACAGGTCCTAAAACCAGTCCCACTTCTTATTCTTTAGGTCTGTTCAGAACAAAGCCACCCTAAGATAATGTTGATCTGCTGGTTTTAAAAGAATGTGTCCTGATGCTGGTGGGGTAGTCTAAGGCTTGAGCCTTGATGCTGACAGGCAGGAATTTGAAACCAATTCTGCAATTAAAATGACAGGCAGCACAAACTGCTAGTCATTAAAGCCAATGGTTTTTGCTTTGTAAAGGTGAACTACTGGAAAAGATCAAATCCTGAAAGATTAAATATTAATCACACCGATTGGATGGCCTGGGATTGCTCAGAGATTATAAACTTCTGTAGGAGTCCCAATGGTGGACGAAAGAGTCACTGTTAAGATGGGCGGGGTAGAGCGAGGTGGAAAGGAGCTCTTCTGTTTGAAGTATTCATGATGTCTGCCATGGTTAAATTTGTATTATGGAGTGATGTATTTGAAACCACATTGAAGCTCTTGCTATCTGACAATGCCAGCTTCCCACAGTGCCTGCCAATGGAGGAGACAAGGTCTGTCTTTAAAAAAATTGATGTGTTTTAGAAGTTAGAGAAAATTGATTTGTACTCCTTTCCAGCAAATATCAAGCAATGGATTTCAAGAGTGACTGAGATGTTCTGAATGTGACCAAATACACAAAGGGTAAAAGCCCCAAACCCTTGAATTTCCTGTTAGTTTTTGCAAGTTGATAATACACTATCAAAGATTTAAATCTATTTCCTAACAGACAAATTTTACTTTTGATGTGATAATATCACTTTGTTCCTCATAGATTATTTCAATGAATTGGATGGTACTGTGTACAAATGACTGAAAAATTCCACACGTCCAATATATATAAAATATTAGTTTCCAGCCCTGCTTCAGGATCTTTCTCTTCCTCCTCTGGATGGACCTGAGTTTTTGTCTAGAAAACCACTCTTGCTGAAGTATTTGCTTTGAGAAGTGTGCTTCAGAAAGGTGGATTTTATTTGGATTCCACTGTCTGCAGAAAATTTCAAGAAAATTTCAGGTACTTCTTAGTTTCTAAGCAGTTTCTTATGCTCTCTGGTCTAATGTTTACAATGATAAGCAAATGTGAAGTCACGTACTTGTACTGGGTTTAGGAATGATATTAGAATAGGCAGGTAACAAAACTCTCTGATGGAAGAATTGTGATGCATGGAAATCAGTAGTTACTCTTAAGATAGGTATAAGAAAAAAAACATTATTAAATCCCAAAGGAAGCTCAGTAAAACACACTTACTTGATGTTCTTGTAATCTGGCATGTAATTTTGCAAAAATTCCTCCCAAATCAATTGCAAAATCTGCGCAACAAGGAAGGAAAGCTTAGAAAAATCTGCTGCTCTGTGTCTTTATGTATGAATCCAATATCTGGCCAAGGGCAGGGAACAGAGGCTCAGATGGCCATGCTGTTAGTTGTGTGGTTAATATTAGAATTTAAAAGTCACAGAAATTGTGTTTTCAATAATCTCTGGGTTCTAATATGTAAAATTTGGGACTGGCATTGAAAGAAGTCTTTTTTGTTGACTCAGCTTTCAACTTAGTGGATAATTGTGGTTGACTTACACGCTTCACTGCTTTCTCACTTTGAAATGCAAGGATCGTTCCAGTGGTGGTAAATTTAAGACTGGGAGGTTTGCAAGTTCAGGGTTTAGAGAACAACTGAGCCTGAGCAGTTAGCATTGGGAAGGCAGTAGTAGCAACAATAATGTGAAACCTTAGGTAATTGCATTACAAGTCTGTGACTGGTGGAGGAAAATAAGGGAGGTCTGAGCAACCCTTGGTCTGGCGTGAGTGCAGCTGTGAAGTGGTTGATTTCCATTACCGACAGGAGAAAGAGATGACCAGGAAACCAGAGACTTCAGTGAAGCAAGGTCGGGTTTGGCAATGCCTAGGAAAGAACAGCATTCCAATGAAGTTTTTGGATTGGAATATCACAGAAGGAGGTATCAACTGGTGGATGATACACTGAATCAGACCAACACTGATCAATACAGGAGTCTGTCAGTAAGCTCTTAGCTCAGCAAATGCTGGATCATACCCGGAGGAAGCACTGAAACTGATTCAACATTTATTTTATAGTAGTTTGGCACCCCAGCAGGTGGTGAAGGATCTGGAGGGGAAGCCATATGAGGAGCAGCATATGGTCTGTTCAGCCTGGAGAAGAGGAGACTGAGGGGATTACAACTGAGGGGGTTACAACTTCCTGGTGAGGGGAGGAGGAAGGGCAGGTGCTGATCTCTGCTCTGTGGTGACAGTGACAGGACCCAAGGGAATGGCCTGAAGTTGTGTCTGAGGAGGTTTAGGTTGGATATCAGGAATGGGTTTTTCACTCGGAGGGTGGTTGGGCACTGAACAGCTCCCCAGGGCAGTGGTCACAGCCTGACAGAGTTCAAGGAGCATTTGGACAACACTCTTGGGCTCATGGTGTGATTGTTGGGGCTGACCCGAGCAGGGCCTGGAGTTGGGACTTTGATAATCCTTGTGGGCTCTTTCTGACTCAGGATATTGTATGACACTATGATTCTAAACGTTTCAACACTGTTCCTTCTAAAATTATTTTGCCTGGGATAGTAACCCACAGTGTTCTGTCCTTGAGATTGAATTCAGTTCCCACAATATGCAGAAGCTTTTTCGTTCTAAAGACTGTGGAAGGAAATTTGCAGAAGCTGTTTTCTTTAAGTTCTTCATGGCTTTCAAAGCTTCAAATTATGTTTTTCTATTGAAATAGACTTTGAAAGAAATTTCATTGTGGAAATGATGAGTGGCCTCTGAAATCAGCCTAAATGCGTTGTGAAGCAATGACAGGATACTTGTAAAAAAACATTGTTCAACCCCTAGTAGCATGGCAGGTTGCTGAGATTCTCTGTTGTAAATGCCAATGATTTGACAACAGACTTCTTGAACAATTATTGGAGAAGACAACGAATATGTGAATTAAAAGTTAGGGCTGAAAATATGGCAGAAGGAAATACTGATGTAGAAGAATATTGTTCAATTGTATTGTCCATCTATACGACAATCTTTCCCCATGCAGCCCCCAGTCCCCTGTCTCCCCCCCATTATTCTTTGTGAAAATAGTATTCACCTGGGGTTTCTAAAAATATTATAGAAATTAAATTACTCAATTGTCTGCAAAAGAGCTATAGGAATTTGGCTGACCAGAGAACTACGATTGGCCTCAGGAGAAAACTGAGCAAATAGGAGCTAGTGATTGGGGCAGATTCTGTTCAGAATTTTACACTTGTCTGAGTTTGAGAGATAATTTAAAAGAGGGCACTCTGGAGTGAGTCACATCTCCTCTATAGGGTTCCAATAATCCCTTTCCACCAATACAAAAGGAATACTAATAGATGAAACTGAAGAAACCCCAAATGGTTTATTAACAAACAGAATGCCCACAAGGCAAGGAAAAAAAGGGTAAATAAATGCATGCACAGTGAACAAGAAGCCTCTCCTCTCCCCAGCCCCACACACACTGGTCTCTGCTCTTAAAGATGCAATAACCATTTTTTCATCACAAGGCAGAGGATCATGGAATACACTGTCATAATAACTCACTCCAAGACAACATTTCATATTAAATTGCTTACTGTCAGAATACTGCCTTTCCAAAATGTGTTGCTGTACTTTCATATTTCAGACCTTAGTTCATTGTTGGCCTTTCTTTTCCTTTGGGGAAAGAGTATCAACAGCAAATGATTTATGTTTAGGAGGGAGAAAAAAGAGCAAGCTGTGCACTTCGGTATTTCGTCTTACGCTTTTTATCAAGAGAAGAACTTAAGCTAAAAACATTTTCAGACAGCCATTCAGTCAATTAAAAAAACCAAAAGCAGAATGTCACCAATCCTTAGTTTGTGCCTTCAGGACTGCCAAACAAGGAAAATTATATGTGAATGTAAAAAGCCTTCATTGGCAGCCAAAAAACCTGAACACATGGAAGAAAATCAGTCATCTGCTTTTGTTGGGAGCAGGTAGAGAGGAAGTTGTTTAACCGTCACTGATATGAAAGGGTGATTTGTCAGCAGGCAAATTGCACAGGAGATCAATGTGGACAATTGGAACTTTTGTGTTTGAGGGAAATGGGACAGACTACAGGTCAGGCTGAAGACCTGGAACCCCATTGAGGCAGATGACCTGCAACAGAAGTTTACTTCAATTAAAACTTCTGGTGACTTCAAAAATTGCGTCAGAAGAGATATTCTACTGCTACAGCGCCCATAGCTCTGTTCCGGGGTGGTGTCTGATGGGACCAAATGTAATGACTGGATGGTCCAATGCCAAGCTGCTGATTGTAGCTTTTAGTCATGTGGATTTCTGCCAAGCTCCAAAATGTCAGAAAAACTGTTTGGGGCATAAAAAAAACATTTGCCTCTTCTCCAAGAGTTATTCCAAGACTTAGAAATATCTAGAGAGCAAAAGCATCTGGACCCTACCACTCCATTTGCAGTGCCCTATCTAGCTGGTTTGTTGGAGGTGTGTTAAAACAGCTGGATCCCATTTGTCCTGGCACCTGCAGTGCATTTACTCCTGCTGCCAGGGATGGTGAACACTTCCCTGGCAGAGAACAGCAGTATTCAGTCCTCAGCTGCTGCTTCTACTCCTTGAGCAAAATTAACAGAGCACAGGTATAGGGAGAACCAACCTCTAGAGCTGTATTCGCAGAACTAATTTGCAAGATAAGTCAGGAAATTTACAGGATTGTTCTAATGCTTTGAGGAAAGATTAAGAAAATCTCTGTATTGTTAAAGCAAGTTACAGGCCTTTCCAAGGGCAAAGGGATTCTTACAATGCCTGTGTGTGCACCCTGTAAAATTAAGATAATATGGAGAGATATTGGTATTTAAGACCTCATCAGTATTTTAGTCTTTTTAAGTATTTTACTTCTCTCCAACCCATATTACCTTCAGAACTGCAGATTCTGAGATTAACACACTTTGACTCTGAACATGCAGCAGTGATTAGGAATGTTGTAGGAGGGCCTGGTTGATTGAAAGAGTTGATATGGAGCTAAGGCGGGTATTCACTGTGCTGAAGACCTGATCTCCCTTTGCCTATTTCAGAAAGAAGGGTTAAAATTATTTCAGTTCCTAAAAGAGGTTAGGGTGTGCATAAATGCCTGCTCAGAAAGCTTCATGAAGGTCAAAGAAAATGAGGATAAGCAGAAAATATGATTTGGGCTTTTTTGATAGCATTATTATATTCATGAAGTGCTTTCCATAGTGTTTAGACATCTGGCTGGCCTGTGATGACCAATGTGTCCTGGTTGTGGCTGTGGTGCTCTTACTGGCATCTGGCTATGCACCTGTGTCTTTTCCTCCTGGCTGGAAAGCTTGCTGCTCTCATCCCTGCCTCAGCTTCATCGGTACAGTTGTGCTGCAGTTCACTTCACTTGGATCCACTTAAAAGTAAATCTTGACATGGAATATGGCCATTCTTAACACAGTGTCAGACAGGAAGAGCTCTGTCATTTTGACTGACTTGATGCTAAGTAGTTCCAGGTGGCTGCCTCTTTTTCCATGTGTCTTCACCTGTATTTGCATTTAGACACTGCTCCATTTCTGGCCTGGGAGCCCAATTTGAGTCGGTACTCCCTTCATTTTTAAGAGAAATGCCACTGAAAGGGAAAGCTCCATGAACCTCTTTTCAGTTTGGCATTTACTCCCATAAGCCAATTAGTCACTCAGCAGAGCTGTGGAAGCACCACCAACCTTTTGAGATTCAGTCTGTGCAAGAACAGACATTGTCACAGTACCTCTCTAAATCTGATGGCCTTCGTCACCTCTGCATTTTTGCATTAAATGATGGATACTTTTCGTTGCAGTTGTCCTTTCACCAAAGTATGAGCTGGTTAAGAGTGTGCCATGGGCACACAACTGGCAGAGAAAATGTGCAGGTGAAATTTTGCACTGAGAAATTGTGGAAAAAGTGCCTCAGTGAGTCTTTTGAAGACAATGTCAATCTTTTCTAGGGCAGGACTTCTTAGCAGGGAGGTGTCCATTATGTCAGGAAAGCTATTGCAGAAAGCAAGCCTGGTGTGTGAGTTACATGTTTCTGTGTAGTTTCAGTTCCTTCACTTGGGCTGTAATGAGTTGGAGTCTGGCTGAAAGTGCAGTTGCAAATTATGTCCATTTAGTGTCTTCTGCCAGAAGGGAAAGAAGTAGGGGAAGAACCTCCTTGGGAGCAGAAGCCTTTCTGGAGCTTCTAGCTATGCCGAGGCCACGTGTGCTCCCATGTGCTTTGCCAGGGTCAACACTTGCCTTCCCTCATCTCTCCTGGGGTCCCCGTGTTCATGAGATCCCTGTGAGGAAACTCTGGGTCCTCTGGCTGTGTGAGATAAGGCATTATGCAGGATGTTTGAATGTGCTGCTGTTTTTCAATGTGAATCTAAGAAACTTAACCTTCATCCCCGTGTTGTGCTTATGCATGTCTTCATAAAAAGCCTCAGTAGTCTGCGTTAGCAAAAATATGTAATTTACTGATAGATAATTACACCTTTTGTAATGTACTGAGGGTGGTGCTCCTTTAATCTGTGAAAATGACAGTCTGGAAAGTGCATGTCAATGGATGAACTCACGGAACTTCTAATTCTCTGAAATCTCTTTTATAGACTACTTGAAACCTGATTTAGTGGATTGTTTGTGAATGGCACATTTCAATTTCTGAGTGTCTGGTGCTGTGAATCCATTCCCTGTCTGTTCATTCTGCATCCACATGAGTGCTTTCAGGAAGTGTTCACGTAATCAGTACAGCCATTTCATGCAGGATGGATCTTGGAGGATCTTGTGAGTTTTGTTAAATGTAAGATAAACTACTCAGCCTCTGGCTTTGACTTTCCATTCAGCAATGCACTGCATATACTAAACATGCCACTGCTTTGAGTTTAATCTAGAGCACCAGCAATACCTCTGGTAACATTAAAGTAGGACAATTAGTCTAAAATTTACATCATTTACTCCTGCTGTAAAAAAAAAAAAAAGACAGTGCCTCATCACTCTGGTAGTCTGATCTCTGTATTTGCTACCTCTCAACTGTTTCCAAAAGTGTGTGCCAAGGTTTTTTTTCAAAACTTAATCAGTGGAAACATTTTCCCTTCTATTTCCTCTTAGAGATACATCTGTTTCATGTCTCAGAGCAGCTGCCCTCACAGATTACTAGATCGTTAACCAAAGCTGAGGCTTAACCTTTCAAATCCAGCTGGTTTTGGCATCAAATGCTAGTGGGTCACTAAATGCACTTAACTTGGCTTTCACATGCCTTAAAGTAGTCCACCTTGATTGTGGAGGAAACACTTTCCAAGTTTGCATTTACCTTGTGTTTATCATTGCTTTTCCTCAGATATTTGAGCTCTTGGAGATTTGCAGTGCTCTCACAAACTGCTCAGCTGTTTGCAGCATGCAAGGCAGGGAAAGAGGGTGAAATCTTCAAGTGGTGTAAAACTGCTGTTGATTTGTTCAGTTCACAAAGCTACACAGTAATCTGTCTACTCTTACCAAAACATATGACTTTTACTGCGGCTAGGTTTTTGTAGGGCATTTTTGGAAATATGAACAGTGGAATAGGATTCTGCTTTTCCCCTGTGGTTCAGGATTTTTCACACTAAATCGTGGTATCTTCTAGTTAGAGATTGTCACTTTGTGCAGCAAATTCTATTAAATGGAATAAAACTTCAGCTTGTTAGCAAAAAGAGTACAGGCTGGGCTTCGTAATTCACTAATTTCCAGCCTTTGGGAATGGTGAGGCTTAGTTTGGTCACCTTTTACCTAGGCTTTTGGAGCAGCTAGGTTAACACTTCTGTTGCTGTGCAGAAATATTCTTCATCATCTGCTAGGGGAATAGCCCCAGTACTGTGACAAGCTGCCTTGGTTTTGCATGGTTTTATAGCTTTGCCTTGCTTATTGCTAAAAGTTCTTACTGATCTTGTTCCTGTACAGCTAAATGCATAGCCTGAAAGCCAGAGACAGCAGCACAAATACTTTCTGGCTTTTCTGCGTCTGTGATAGGAAATGTCACATTCAGCTGGTAACGCTTCAAATGATGAGAGTGAGAAGCTGTAAAATAGATCCTTGATAATGCATGTGTGTGAATTTAATGGCTATGAGTAGATTAACCTTGATCCAAACGGGGTGACAATCTTGTCTTGATTTATAACAAGCAATTATGTTACCAAAGAGATTTAATTTGCTTGGAACATTCTCCTTTATAGATATATTTTATTGCATGAGCTGCTGTACTTCTCATAGAAAAATTGTCAGGATTTCTCTGTGTAAACATCAAGTAACCTCCAAAACAGATAGCTGCCTCTATTTAGGTCTCAGCTTTTATCTCACATGGGAACATCTGATACAGTTGTTTGATAACTGCTCACTGTTTATTTCCCTCAATAAAGGGAAGTTGTACAGATTCAGAAGGCAGTTGTATATATTCTGGGCAATTAAGTTGTGTTAGCACTGTTCTGACCTTGCTCTGAAGAAATCTTACTTGGAAATTCTAACTCCTTGATTACCCAAAATGCTGTAGCTACACAGGCAGTATAAAGTTAGAGGGATTATATTAGTTTGTAAAACATATTCATGAAAGAGAGCATTGAAACCAGACATAAGCATTAGACAGTGGATCTGCTAACCCTGAGCTTCGCAAGCATCAGAAGACACCTGACTGTACCAGTGCTGCATGGCAGCTTGGATGCTCAGTGACCTCCAGTTTTAAGTGGATTTACAATTTTAAAGGCTAAAATAGTTTCACTGGACTAAACAGGCTATACTTTGAAACAAAATGTTATTGCCTGTCTTGCCAAAACTTTACAATTGGAAACTGCTTATGGCTTCCCTGTCTTCATGCCTTTTTCTTTAATTCTGTATGTTGAGAAGAATAGCAATAATAGGAGAATGTCTTGGACTCCTGGGACAGGAGATGAGACGCTGTTTTTAATCTCTCCTAGTAGCTGTATTTTCAAAACTCTCATTTGTTGAAGTCCAGTGACAGGCCAATTGCTTTAAAATGGCAGGAAACAATTAGAAATGCAATCTTTATTAAAATAAATAGCTGGTGATAGATGATTTTAGTGTTCTGCTCTTACAACCTAAAGTTATGATACAGATTTTATAGCCTCACCCAAACTGAAATGACGAAGTAGCATGTTTGGAGTTTAGCTTTGCATATTGTTCCATGTTACCTGAAAATAAAATCAGAGATCAAGCCTGTAATGGGTATATTTCATATAATTTGAGTTACTGACTGCACTTCAGAGAAGCTCTCATTGTAATTTCCATCCCTTCTGAAAAGCAGATTCCTTGGCAAGAGGAGATTGGAGCTGCTGATTAGGTTTGAAACTTAGCTTTCCACAACCAGGTAGATAATGTAGCGCAGAAATTTTCTGCCTGCTCACTCCTATGGGACGTAGGGAGGAGCAGAAATGGAATAGCTGGGAAATTGGATTGTGATTTTGCCCCCAAATTTTCCTGAATGGTTTTGAAGGTTCGGCATGTCAGAGCCTTGTATTTGTAAGTCTGTTGATGAAAGCAGATTAAGGAGAAGTGCATCCCTCAGTTTCCTACATGACCACAGAGGAGTCCCAGTAACACTCATTTCTAACTCCTAAATTTTCTAAGGTCTTTGTACCTAAGCTCTCCTAATCCATTCTCCAATAAGCTTCCTAGGGATGGCTGGCCAGTATTTGTATTTGAACAGTTTAATGCTCGACATTTCAGCTTTCTCTTACATGTTTGCTCACTTTCCCTGCTAAGTTGCTGACATATACTTTTCTTTATCTTTACTGCCAGCATAATGCGGTTTCTCTTTCTTCCTGATCTTACTGGTTATTAGTTGGACATCTATATATCCCCAGCTTTTTGCTCTTCTCTATCTGCCTCGCAGTTGGCACCACCTCTACCAAAGAAGTAGTCTCAGATGGAGATTTGTGCTACAGAGATGCAGTGTAGAAAATTGAATTAACTTCAACACTTCGCCCTCTGCAGCCCTGTGGCCAGAGACCTGCCTGGCAGGGGTTGGATTCAGCACAGAGACAGCTCTGGGTGTTGTGGTTGTTGGGCACCGCACTCAGGGCAGGCCTGAGTTTTCTGAGCCTTCTTGTTTTCTTTGGAAAACAGGCTTATATGTAATATAAAAGAGAATATTGGAGCTTAGCCAGATCTTTAGATGCAAAAGGCACAAGTCTTCCTTATTCTGCAGTTATTTAAGAAGGCTTGGGGTCTACTGGTGATGCAGGTGAGTTACAGAACATCACTTTTCATAGCACTTGTACTGTCAGTGACTCTCTCATACATCAGGAAAGCAGGGAAGAAGTTCTCTGACCATGGTACTGCTTCAGCTATGAGCTAGAGGTGAAATAAAACTGCAGGCAGGCTGCGTGTTAGAAGGGTTATTTATATGAACAGCTTTGATAGTACTTTAGAATTTGCTTCTCTTCTGATGTGGAAAATTGTAAAGGATGTACAGATGGGACCTTTTTCCAGCTGTATGTAGGCACAGCATGCTCTCTTAGCATTTCTGGCCCCTGTGCAGCCTGCAGGACAGCTCCTGTGTCCGAGGGCAGGGCACAGCTGTAGCTTTGACTGGCTGACATGTCCTGCAGTAGGAACGGGGGAAATCCCAGCATCCTGGCTGAGGAATGACATGGGCACTTGTGAGGTGGCATCTGCACAGGCTCTGTGAACCTCTCCTAAGCCATTTCCACTCGGCTGAGCAGAGCAAGCAAACATCTCGTGCTCCAAAGCACCAGTTCTGTGATAAAAATCATAAAAGTAAGGAGAACTTACTTTGTTCTCTTGCCTATTGTTCATTTGTCTAGTTGCAAGCAAATATATTTTCACCATTCACTTGTTCTGTTGTTTTATAGTCAAGATGTTCTTTGAAGCCCACTGATCTGGATTGTTTGTGCCTTAGGTATGGGAAGCCCTGCAAATTATTGCCTGGCTTTGAAACTGAAAAGCAGTTCATGTGTCTAAGATAGTTAATGTTGGAGCAGGTGTGATTCACCAGCATTCTCTTTTTTCTGCTAGACTGTGAATTTAATTGGGATATGGCTGTAAGAGGTGGTAATTCAATCTGTAAATAACCTTCTTAATAACACCTCTTGCATGCTTGGCTTCTCTGACTGTTATATTCACTAGTGCAGTTACTGCTGATGGGATTGCAAGGTGTTAGTAGGAGAAATCTGGCTATTTGAGGGAGCAGCAGTAGTGTGAGGAGTAGGGACAGACAGCATCCATATTGCCATTATAATTGTGGGTATGTGGCATTATAATCGTGGGAGTAGCAGAACAGCTGCCTCACAGGCGTGGCATCAATGGTTTCTTCTGTCTTTCCCTTACTGTCAATGCTCCCAGGCATTGGCCTCTGTTTTGGCATTTTTAACTGGATGACATTTCCAACTGCTGCAAAGTGTATGCTCTGCAAAACTTGTGAAAAGTGAATTGCTGGGGTCAGTTTCCTGGTAAAATAAACGATCCCGTGGCTGTAGAAATGTGAGGTTTTAGTCGGTGAAGAAATATGTACAGCAATGAAAACCATGATAGTTTAGTACTCTTAAGTTTCAGAAATAATTTTACCCCAATCAGACAGAAGTTCAATTATTCAGCCATAAGTTTAAAATAAACAAAATAAAATCCATGTTGGCTGTGTCACCAAAATTGCAGGAAAAACAAAAATTCTCCAAAAACATTTTTAGTGCTAGAGAATTAGGCATTACTTTGTTCTGGCCAGGATATGCAACAGAACTAAATCCACACGTAGCCCTGGTTGTGCAGAGAAAATTATTCCATGACACATGAATTTCACTAGATTTTTCACAAAATTTATACAGTCAAAACCCATAGAAATTCATTGGTTCAATGTTCATTGGTCCCGAGTTGTGCAGTTCTTAGTATCTGGTTTCTTATTGGATGTGGATTTCTTCACCTCTGATGCTAATTATGTCCTCATTCTTATCTCTGCTTTCCCAGACCAGGTGTCTCTGACCATGCCAGGGTGATGTTTGGAGCTGATGTTCATTAATGGTCATTTATGGTTGTTATCTTTTGTGTATCTTCTGTGCTACTCCCAGTCTGCTGAGATATTAAACTCATCAGACCTCACCTGGTGGAACAGTGTCCTGGAAAGAAACTTCAATTCCCTTACCCTGGGGCAAAGGCGAACAAGACTGACTAAAGTTACAAAAAAAATTTCAAACTTTGCATCTTTTCCAACAGATGCACTGTTCAAATTGGACTTCTCAGATAATTATTCTGAAAAAGTCTAAGAGCTGAAGGGTTTCTGACTAGAATATACTTAATTATATGAAGACACATTATTTAGTGGATACTCTAAGAGTTGACCACCCTTCTTATCTCCAAAGAATTGAGCAGAAGAGACAAGTTAGTATCCAATGTTTACTCCTCTTTAATCCATACAGATGTTGTTTATTGGTGGAGAATAATTTGTCTTCCTACAGAAAACACCCAAAATGAGTGGTAGCGTGTCTTTGTTTTTCCCAGGGAGGCTGAATCTCAGCACTCCCTATTTACCCAGCCCACTCTCTTGTATTAATCTGATTGTTGTTATTACTTGTGATTGTCACAAAGGCCACAGATATGAATAACTATAACCTGTGCATTCAGAAAAGACATCTGCTTATCGCTGAGGTCAGAAGAACCCCTTCAATGTTCACATAATCTGATATTCAGAAGCAGAGACCCTTGAAGTTATGCCTTTGCCAGACTAATTGGGATTTGTCTTTTGAGATTTGTATATACTGTGGACCCAAGCACTGAGAGGAAGAGCAAGTGAAGTTACAGATGGCCAGATCTCTCCTCCCTTCACCACACCCGGCCGCATCTTTTGTCTCTTACAAAAGTTTAAATGGTCCTTAAATACTTGGTCATTGTGGTTTCCTAGCAAGAGAATGGGAAAAAAATTCCCCCGAAACTTCAACATCTGCCCATGCATTTTCCCTTTGGAATAAGGCATGGCCAGTAGATAATTTGCTCTGAACCTACCAGTAGTAGATTCTTTTGCCAAGTGTTGACAGTATGTTACTCTTTTCAGTTGTATAGCCTTGCCAGAATGCTCACTGGATGTGGCGGAAGTTCTGAAAGCTGGCAACAACTCAGGTGGAACCATTCCATTTAATCCTTTATGCAAGTGAAAAGACAAATTATTTTTATGATTGATATTTTAAGGAAATATATTAATTATCCTTCTTCAAAAAGCTTCTATGGAAACACGACTTCAGTTATGAATTTAGTTCTCAAAAAACACAGCTTATAGGGCTTTAGCCTAAAGACAGCTCAGTGACACTTAAATTTACAAATATTACATTTTTCATTGTTGAACATATCCCCTTGCCAAAACTCAAGTTTTTTCCAATTCTGCTCTCAATTCTCACATATAGATCAAGCTTATGCATCAGTTATTAAAATATTCAGGCACCTCAGTTGCTTTCCTGATCAAAACCTGTGAACAGGATGAACAGCTGTAGGTTGACCATGATTTTATTTTTATTCAGCCCTGCTGCTATTATCTCTTTGTATACTTGGATGATAAAAATAGACGTTGGCACTTGAGGGGATTTTGTGCTTATTTGTGTGTGTGTGGCATCTGATTCTCAGGCCCTAGGGACTCTCTGCTAATACAGCAGTGTAAGGGGCCTTTATATATTACTACCTCATTTTGATGAATTGCCATAAAAAGGCTTGGCTGTAAAGGACAGCCAATCCTATTCTGCTATTAGTGCTATTATAAGTCACTGTAAATGAAAGAGAATCTTGTCTTCAAATTTGTGTAGTCATTAAGAAGGGTTTTGGTTTGTTTGGGTTTTTTGGGATTCTCACAGCCTCTACCATAGCAGCCCAGATCCTGGAGTCCTGTGCCTTTTGCTGGGCCTGTACAGTTCTTTGGAAAGAATAATTTTCTAGCAGAGAGGGTCAAGTTTAGGAAACTCATTGTGATGATCGCTGCTCTCTAGGTATCCAAAGTCTGTGCTCCTAACTGAATGTGCCTTGTCCTGCAGAGAAGATCGGAAAGCATTTGCAGTGCTGGTACCAATTACAACTCAAAAATGGCTTTGTGTGATCTTACATGTCACAGAATTTCTTCTTAACCTTGTGCTCTGTAGCCTGTGGTCAGAGCCAGTGTTTGGCTCTTGGGATGTTACCGAGTGTTCACTGCAAAGATGAAGGATTTGAGTGGAGGAATCCTTCAGGCTGGCTGGCATAATATGGGATGAGAAAACAAACACTTTAGGTTTATTTCTGTTTGGATAAAGTTGCCACCCCTGCAAACAGACTAAGTATTGGAAACAGATTAGAAGTAAGGCAGAGAAATGTTGTTATCAGCTGGCTGTTGGTAGTTACATGAACCTTTGAGTGTCTGTAGAAAGTGCTTCTCCACATGGTTAGAATCAGCCTTTATTTTTAGTGAAAACAACTTACAAGTACTGCTGTTATTTTCTTATCCCAATCAATGTTTTTCCCCAGGTATCACTTCCCTGTTTTCTGCTGTGGCAGCTTGGCTGCTGCTAGGTTAAACCTGATTCCCCACACTCAAAATTGGCAAAGCTTTTTTTTTTTTTTTTTCATATGTACTGAGATAAATTTAATTGCGAAGAAATGCAAAATGCTAATCATTGAACACCTCCCTGAACAAAGAGAACCCCAGAAATCCAAAGCCGAGCAATGTTGTTTTAGTAATTTCCCACATACCTGCTCTAAGAGAGTAAAGCACATTTATTGAGATACTTGCAAAGGAGTTGAATTCCTCTTTTTTTCTTGAACTTAATGGCATGAACAGTCAATACTCAATACAGCAGATACAGAGAGTGAAGTAAAACCAAGCAACCAAGTTCAGTCAATAAATGCTTTTCATTTTTCCAGTGATTTGATACATTTGACCTCTGTTTTATAAACATTCTTTCATGCTGATATTAAATATACTTCCACTTCTGATAGTTGTACCGAAGCACCTCTGTTAATATTTTCTATGAATTAAGATCTCTAAACCTCTACATTTTCAAAATTGATCCGACATTTTGCATGGCTAAGATAAAGATCAGTTTACAATATCTTTTTTACCTACTCATATACAATGGCATTTTTAAAGATAGAAATATTTATTCAGTGCATTTTGTATGTTTCAGAAGAGGCTTGCGTTGACATCAGGAAGCTCATTATAGTTTTGATCATTACAGTGATAGCCACTTTATGTCTAATAACAACAGCTGGCTAGTGTTTTATGTGTATTCAATTTTTTTTTAAAAAGTAAGTACAGAACAATTATATTCATAGACTTTGCATTGTTTTTTGTCATCTTTCAGAGAGTATTTCAGCTCATTTAATTCACATTTGTCAATCCTTAATTTTGAAGAAAGGAAATCAGTGACATTCTCTGTTATGGACGTAATGAGCTGACTCCATTCAGAGAACCAGCACATCAGAGCTGCTCCTGGGGAGCTATACAAATCCTTCTGAGCATCAACATTCATCAACAAAAATCAAAAGAGTCCTGATTTTGAAGACATTTCTATATTCACTAATTTCACAAATTTCACATACAAACATGCCACAGTGCTTTACTGCTGACTGTCCTCTCAACTTTGGGAGTTTTATCAACAATCAATGAAAACTGCTGACTGCGTAATTAATCCACTTTGTGAAGATGTTTAGCAACTTTGGGAAGAAAACATTATTGTTTGGGCTGAATGCATGTTTACTTCAACAAACTGACAGCTGGATTGCCAGAGTGAAGCAAGTGCAATTCTTCCAGAATCCATAGTGCACTCAAAACAGACAGAAGGTTTGCTCCTGCAAGAATACTGTTCCAATCTCCTTCAAACCAACACCTTGTTTGATATGTTACTCTGGATTCAGGCACTTTGAAGTCACCTTGTTTTACAAGCCACTTCAGCGTTGCAGTATCAGCACCTTAAAATCTTAATAGTCACCTTTAGTTCTGCTCCTTATTCTGCTTGTGTATAAGCACTGTACTCTTTGAAGGATTTCCTTTTATGAAAGGTTCCTCTGCATGAACCAAGTGCCACTCAGTTCTGGGAAGCTGCCCTTGTCATATTGTGCTTGTGAGGAATTCTGTATTGTCCTCCATCAGCACCACAGTCAAAGATACCCATGAAAGCTCAGGACAAGAATATCGATACTCTCCGGAAAAATAACCTGAAGTGTAGTTGTTTTGATCCTGATAATTCTTTTGGGAGTTTACTTCTGAAAAATTGTTTTTTAAAAAGTTGGTTTTCTAGAACTGAAACTTTCTTTGGGGGGATTCCCAGAAGACCTCTGGGGTCAGAGTATTGAACACTTTTACCTCATTTTATGGAAGAATTCAGGCAATTTGTGCTGACTTCCTGTAGTTCCTCATGATAGGGCAGTGACAGGCATCAGATTTCTGCACTCTTAGTGTCCATTCACCACAGATCTGACCTTTCCTTGAGGTAATGATCTCAATATTAATTCATTACTCATGAATACTAGGAGAGAGGTTAAAAGGAGCAGTGGAAAGAGAAATAAAAAGAAGAAGAATCCTCTGACAAGATTTTATAGGGAAAGAAGTTTAACTGGGATGGTCTTTCTTGGGAGCAATGAGCAAGCAGCACAACAGCAAGTGTGATTTCAAGTTCATGGTCAATAAATTTAAGAGATTACAGTTTGGAAGAAATAATTTCAGCTGCTTCAATTCAAGGGCACCTTGCTGTGTGTTCCATCAATGGCAATATAATGATATTTGCAGAATTAGTGGCTCCCTAGCTGGGAAGGCTGGTTGCACAGGCAGCAGCTGTTGAAAAGCAACAACATGAGAGGGTGCTTGGAGAGTGGGATGAAGACACCAGAGATTTAATGACCTGAAAGTGAAGCATTTGAAATATAATTACATGGAGAACATTAGTTTTTCCTTTTGTGATTATGTTTGAAGAATGAGGACTGCAGTGCCTGCAAAAGAATTGGAAAATAAAAACAGACAGGGATTTGTTTTCTTTAGTTTCAAGAAGGGACATGATTTGAAGTGCAGCATTTGATTTAAATGGTGTCTCTCTGAATTTGAGAAGTAAGAAAATAAACTGAAATGTGTTTAAGTCAGAAGGACCAAATCCCTCGTTTCTGCATAGATGTACTTCTAGCTCATTTCAAGGCAGTTTTGGTTCATTCCAACTGTGCTGTGCAGGACTCACAGAAGCACTGCGCTGTCTCACCTGTATGTACTTGCCTTTGGGTCTGATTTTTAATGAACCACACTCATGCATCTCAAATGAGGAAATTATATTTGCCATGTAGCATTTGGACCCAAGGCTGCCCTGCTGGGAGGTGAGAGGGCCCGATGGTCAGGAAAGGATGCATTTTGCAGGTTTCTGTCTCTTCTCTGGCTCAAAGCATTTCACGCACCATCGCCAAGTACAGTCTAAGCAAAGAGCAGATTTTGAGTAAGGTGTGGATTGCCCAGGGACTGCTGTCCTGCACACCGAGTCTGGAATTGGCTGTAAAGTTGCTTTAATTATATAAAGTATGCTGTTCCGATATACTAGGGTTGCTAAACAACAAAATTCCCAGAACAGAGGTTGGTCTTTAAAATCGAATGACTGAAACCAGGAATTTAATTTAAGCTTCAGTATTTCTGGGAAGGGTTTTTTGATGTAGGCAGAAGGACTGGGTTTACTTTGTTCTGATTGTTTTCCCCTAAACAATGGCTTGCTTGGACTGATGCAGGCTGAGTACTCTCTGCATCCCACATGAACTTCCTTCAGTTGTCCTGCTCATGTCCCAGCTATGTCCTGGAGGTCCTGCCAGGAGGACACCCATCCTGCCTGCTCTCTTATTCTCCCGTGTGTAATGTGGGTGAACAGGTTTTCCCCCAACCTTACACATCTGTTGCCCAACCCTCTTCTCTGTACAGCTTTAGATGGCTGCAAACTGACAGCAAGGTGTGCATGAAGGAGGTCTGCTGGAGACTTACATGCTGTGTTCAGTGTTTACCAAGTGTAAAGCAATTTTTTCCCCTCAGAAACAAATGCATGGCATGTATTTCATTTGGAAGGAGAATGATGCTTGTCCTAGGAAGCCATAAAGGCTGAAACAGGTTATTTTAAAATGAAAACATTTTCATCCTCAGTCTTCTCCTGGGCGCCACTCGAATACAAAAGGCAGAAAGTGTGACATGCAGGCCGTCTGAAAATGCCACCTTTAAAACCTCTTAATCTGTTTCATACCCAAAGGTTCCTCTGCCTTTTGACTGTAACACACAGAGCTGCTTTAAGACAGAACATTGGAATGATTTTTTTTTAAAATTCCAACCTCTTTCCCAGCAGACCCAGGAAAGCTTTTAACCAGTCTCAGAGGCTGGAAGCAAATTGATAACTACAGTTCTCTGGAAATGTGCACATTAACTTAACTTTCCTTTCTAGTATATCAGAAACTTTCACCCATTCTTCTGTGCCAGCTCAGGATCTTGACATGTTCTCTCTTTTGCAAGAAAATAAACTTGATTCTACTGTGGCTTAATACAAAATAATGAGCTTTACTAGTCTTACCCAGCCTTGCCACAGGTTTTTGGGCTTGAAATTTTATTAGACTGAAGTGAGAGGGTTTTCCGCCTGAATGCAACTGAATGGGCATCCACCCCAACATTTGCTTCCTGTATCTTTTTCTGTCAGCCCTGTTTTGTTATAATCTTGCAAAAATGCAGAGGAAGAAACTTTAGATCCAACAGATTTAATCAATAGGGATTTCAGTGTAGAAATGCTTGTAGCTAGAATTTATTCAGGGCTCAGATCATGATGACTAAAAAGAAGGGAATATAAGGGATTTTTTTGAGGCTGGAATGTGTATGTTTCTGGAACTTCTTATTATGAGTGAGAAAGATTAATTGTGGTAATAATACAACTGCAGTACTACAGCTAATGATAACATACAAAAATATCTAATGAAATCACAGTAATGCTAATAGATGTTGAAGGCAGCTTAGAGGCTCTCTTCTGCCTTCCTCAGTTTCTCAAGGTGATATGTCTAGACTCAGCAATTGTCCTTCTGTTTACCATGTTAAGAGGGCCTAGGATAAAGCAAACTCCTTTGCTTTAACAGCAAAGAGTGCAGAACATCTCTGTGTTTCTGTGATGGATATCTAGCAGGGCTGGCAAGGGTTAGTCAGGTCCAGTTTGCCCTCAGTCCTGTCTGGCAGAACACACAGGCATCAGGGCATTTGCAACTCTGGGCCATACATCTCTTTATCTTCTGAAAAATGTCCTTAATCTTTCTTCATCAAATAAATGCAGCTGCTGTACTCTTTTCACTGATTTTCTCATGCAGCAAAAATCCTTGAGCACTGCTGGGGAAGCACTCCATTTGACAGCGTGGAAACAACATAGTGCATTCCATGGTCTTGCTTTTATTTCCCTGTAAGAAATTCACCAATTGTGTTTTTAAAACACGTTTAAAAATATTTTAATTTTAAAAATATGTATTTCTGATTTACAAGCACACAGTGTCTGTTTAGTTACTATATGCGTAAAGCCCTGTCATGCTTTTCCTATGAGGTACAGAGTTTATATTTTTTACTTCTCCGCCTCAGCAGAAGGTGCAAGACGAGCCCTGCTTGATATCCAGTTGCAGAGGATCAGGAAAATAATAACATTAGTATTTATCCTCTGAACAGACAGAGTATCCTCTGCTCAGCTAAAGCTGACTTTGGATTCTAACACTGGTTTTGGTGGCATATTTCTGTGTTGTTGGTATCAGTGTGCTCTTTGTAATGGTGGTACTGGGGAGATGGCACTCTTGGTTCCACCAATGAACAGTTCACAACTGTTAGTACATGCAAGAACTGGTGAACGGACTCCAAAGAAGCCACTCATACCTTTTAATTTGCTGATTATGCATTAAAGTCTGGGGATGGAGCAGGTCCTGATGGCCCAGAAGACAAGATGACCATGATACTGGCCAGAACAGACTGTGACATTACAGTAAACAGGTACGTGGGAATGGAAATATCAGAAAATGTCTTGCATTTTTACTGCTGGCTGCTGAAGTATCTTTTAAATTGTGACCTCTGCTCTCATGAAGTATATCTTTTTCCATCAGCGGAACTGAAAGCTCTTTGCCAGAGTGGAAAATGCCAGGGTGGCTCAAAATCCTAACTCCTGTTCTTGTGTCTCTCTAAGGGTAAGGTTTGGTGTCCCACATTCTCCAGGGATGAGGGCACTGGGGTCAGGCACCAAAACTCTCCTTCTTGAGAAAGAGAGGTGTTTTCTGATGCATGCCTGCGGTTAGCATTTCCTGTGGACCACTGCTAACCCTGTAGCTCCTCAAAATTTCCATGAATTGCAGACAGAGACTCCAAATTCTTGGAGCTGCATAAAAGCTATATAGCCCAGGAATGCATGTCTCTCTGCATCTTCACTCTGGGCTGTGGTGATGTAGATTTAAACAGTATTTTAAGGGCTGAGTGCTGGCAAAGAAAAATGGGTTTGCAAAAGTAATGTCTCCATCGTACCAAGCAGTTCTTCCTTCCTGGTCATGGAGCAGGGAATGACCAGGCTGCTCCTTATCGGGAACTGCCTTTGCCAATGCCTGGGCATCTGGGCATGCCTCTAGTGTAAATCCTTCATATTTATTGTTTTCCAAAGCATACACGTTCCTCAGGCATTTAATTGATTTGAAAAACAGCTAAGCCATTTGGAAGTCCCAGAATGCACTGACAATCAGTGGGATTCAGGGTGTGCTTCTGGTTTTGACAAGGACATCTGAGCTCCTTAATCACCAAGGTATCTCAATGATATATCAGCGAGGTTCCCACTGAAGGATACCCTGGATGTCCTGGCAGAGCAGGACTAAGACACTCTGAACAGCCACTTGATTATGTGAAACATGCCTAGGTTTTTCATGAAAACTCAAGATCTAAAGCTAGTATAAACCAGCCACAAAAATTGTACCTCACACTGCTTGCACCAACAGTCCCAGCTGGATCCATCTTTAGCCACCAAAGGTGTTGGTGAGCAAAGCATCTGTCAGCACTAGCTGGGAACTTTCTGTGTCCCAAGTCCTGCCTCTGGCTCTTAGAGCTGGTGCTGGTCTTCAGCAGACACCGGCATTTTGAGGCTAAAGAAGATGCTGTAATGTTGCAGCATGATTATTTTTACCCATGGGATGTATGGAGAACTAAATCACAGTATGCATGGATGCACCAACCTGGGAATGTCCTCAGGTCTGCGGTGCTGCACAGAGAATTTACCTAGAATCAGATTAACAGTGTAGTGGGAAAAAGTCTGTGTCACACTTGCAAATCGTGTTCCTCTGTGGATCACTGAAAGGTAATAAATCATCCACAACATTGTGAGAGCAGCTGCCTGCACACCGCCACCTCTGTGAATGGATGTGAGCTTCTCTTTATAAAACCAGCATTTTGAAAAGCGGGAATTATTCCTAGCTAACCTAATACTTGGTTTCGAAACTGTCACTTCACAGCTAATATCCGGAAGCTTTAGCCAGTCTTTTTTATAGTCCTTTCATTTTTGTTTCAAATTGGTGTTTTTCATGTGAGGACTTCAAGTATCTCTGTTTTTTTAGTCTTCATGTATCTGTAACTTGCTGTAGTTCTGTGCTTCTTACAATTTGCAAAAATCCTCTGTTCTCAGCAGCTTTGGCCAAACAAGGCTCTCTGTATACAGATTCAAGGACATACTCGTTGCCTCAGGGCCAAAAAATGTGTAAACAACAGTGAGATGAGGGCAACAGGCCTGGGGTGGTTAACATAATCACCTAAGGATGTGATTGAGGAATTAAGAGCCAATATGCTAGTGGGACAGAACTTATAAAAGGTGAAGGGATCGTGACCCAGTGTCCATTTGGGGTATAGTCCCCAACAGGGGACTGCGCTTGCCTGGATGTACCTTCAATGCCTTTGCAGACCTTGAATAAATTGTCTGCTTTTATACTCCTAATTTGTCCTGGCCTCTGTTTCAGGTAGCCTGCCTTTTAGGCATCACATAAAATACTTTAATCAGTTTTTTCCCCCACACAAATGGAAAGACAGATCTCTGGTTCTTTGGAGAACAAAATAGTCCTCAATTCATATTACACAAAATATTTTTGAACATTTTTAATATAGTAGGCAGAAACATTTTTCTTGGTTTTATGATGTTTTAATTGAGGTGCAAATCCAGAGCTGAGCTTTTTCATAAAATGAAAATTAAAAATATATGACTAGGCTTGAAACATTTTAATTCTAATCTCTCTCATTTATAACACTTGTTTCTCTTTTTTTAAAAAGTTGTTTTCAAAGGCAAAAGGAAGCACAGTATCAGAACTATGAAGAGAAGCTTCATAGCTTAAAGCTCAAACAAGAAATTCCTCAAAACTGACTTCTACCATTATTATTTTGCTAAAAATAAACCATCATCTTCCAGTAAAAAGTCTCTATTAAAAAAATTCTGACTAGCAAAAGTATCAGCATTGTGTCTGTGTATGGTCTCCTGTTTTCCAAAGGCCTCCACAAAACTTTCTGCATTGTTTTCCATGGGACTCATTCCATGCTGTCGTGGTTCAGATGCAGTTTTCCACAGGTAGAAGAAGCTGGGACACACCGTTAATTGGGAAGCACTGGACCTGTTCATTGCTGTCTGATTTCAGAAGGCTTTCCATCCCTGATGGGCTGGTGGGATTTTTCATGAGCACTGATGTTTTGGATATTTTTTTTTTACATGATGCACTATGTAGCAGTGCGTGTCCTATTGCTGGAAGGGCTGGTGTGGCCCTGAGTGAGTGCGGGATGAACAGTCACATAGCAGCATTAAATTAACTGATGGGAAAAGAACACTTAGAAGGTAATTTGAAATTTCTAACGTGTTGCACAAATGTAAATTATTCATTGCACTTACTGAAAAGATCGAAACAGCTGCTATTACATGGGGTAAGAGCCATGATACAGTTATTACTGGTTTTATATCTCTTCCAGATCATAGGATCGTAGAATGGTGTGGGAAGGGACCTTAATTAAAGGTCATCCAGTTCCAACCCCTCTGCCATGGGCAGGGATGCTTCTCACTGGACACAGCTGCTCAGTCTGGCCTTCAACACTTCCATTGATGGGGTATCCACAACCTCTCTGGGAATCCTGATCCAATGCTTCTCCACCGTCACAGTAAGGCTTTCCCTTCTCTCTGATCCCTTGGGTTTTGTATTTTTGAAATGATAAATTTCAGGTGAGTATCTTAATATTTTTTATGTGCTGTAAAGAGATAAAGTCCTTCTCTTTGATTGCCAAGAAATCCTTTGGCGCTGGTTTTGTATTATTTAGGGAACAAGCAGCTTCTGGTATTTTGAATCAGGGACATTTATTACACTGTTTTTTATGTAAAGGGGTGCAGAGAAATGGGTGGACAGAGATGGCAGAAAGTGCCAAAACACTTGAGAGATGATGATGTTCATCCTGGTTTTTTTTGAGTCTGAAGCATGGGAATAACTGAAATTCTTTACAAGAAGTGATGTGCTGTCTTACACATCCTTAAATATGCCTTAGCAGTAGAAGATGTGAATCTGAAAAGCAAGTAATAGTCACAAAAGTTTCCCATCTTGGCAAGGGAGAGCACCTGCATGTGGGAGAGCTGGTTTTATTGTGAGTAAGATTCAGGAGAATGTGGCTGCAGTCAACTTGTAAACCTGTTAAGCTAGTCCCCCTTGCAGAGGGGGACTGAAAACATGCTTTTCAGTGCTTCACATCCAAAAGAGGGAAACTGATCCCCATGGGATGGTCACAGTGGAGTATGAACAGTGCAGGTACAGCAGGGTCACAGTTTTCTCTTGGTTGGAGCTTTTTAGGTCAAAAGTGTACCAGTTGCTTCCCTGGAAGTTTAAGTGCAAAATGCAATGAGGGAGTCTGAAACAAATTAGGACTGTCCTTTTCTGTGCTTTTGATGTGTGTGGGTGCAGGAGATCCCACAGGGAGTTCATAGGGTTGGGTAGAGCTGCAAAGCACAGGGGTGGCATGGCAGAGAAGGAAATGAAATGTCGCGTTCTGTAGAGACCAATTTAGGGATCAGCTTTAGGGATCATCCTGTGCCCAGCTTCATCTGTGGCTCTGGTGTCCTGGATCTGCTTCTGCTGCACAGAAGGAGTGCTGAAAGACTGGAAATTATCCTGCCGACTGTATACTCTAGCATTTGCCTTCTTTATGATAAAAATAATGGCAGTGTGGAAAGTTTGACTTTGTGCAGTGTGTGATCCTAGAAAGGATCCATGTTTTCACTTGGCAGAGGCACTGTGTAAGTTGTGTTCTTTTCGTCTGCTCCACAGAAAGATGAGGAATTTTTGCCTGAAGTTTTTGCACAATTAACAAATGAAGCTAAGCTGGTAAGCAACGACGTGAATTGGTAAGTCAGTAGTCTTGGTGATTCCTCAAAGGCTTTAAATGAGAAGGATGAAGTAGAAAGTTAAACTCTTCTGAGAGTTCTGCAGTCTTGGAAGTACTTCTGGAGAATCAGCCTGTACACCGCCGGTACAAATGGTAACTGACTTCTCCTTTCAGAGTTTTCTGACTCAAATGCACTAAACTATTTTTCCATATACACCAGATGAAGTTTTTCAGGGAATTCTGTGCCTTTTATTTGATGCTACCTGAGAAAAGAGATGGATTTCTCCAGGATTTGGCAAAGTTGGGAATTCTTCCAACTCTTGAAATGTTAGTGGTAAGTGAAAACTTAGAACTGATATTAATAAAACTAGAAAAGTCCAGAGCCATATAACCTTTTTTTTTTTTTATTTAATCTGCTGACTACCTTTGTGTAAGTTTGATTGGGGAGCTTTGCTCTGCTGAGAGTGGAAGTTTCTTGTAATATTCAGAATCCAGAAGCTGTCCACAGTTCTACTCTTCATGGCAGTAAGTATCCTTTGTAATCAGGTTTTTTGCCTCATCCCAGTGGAAATTTTGTCCTTTCTTAATAATGTCCTAAACCTGGTGCTCCTTGTGGAGAGTGAATGAAATTCTGTGAACCAGCATCTTTAAAGACACAGGGCTGGTTCTGGGAGGGGACCAGGGAAAAAGCACAGGAGGCAGTTAATAGTTTAACTTTGTGCATGCTGGGGTGTGCTGCTGCTGGACTTGAGAAAGAAATCTGTGGATCCTGATGACCTCCAAATATCTAGGAAAGTCCAAGAAAGAAAGGTGACCTGTCAACAAATGGTGCTTCTGCACTTTGAGGGTGCATCTTCCTCTTGGGATAACACCGTGTTTTTCAATTCTTCCGCAAGAAGATGAGAGCCCTGGCATGTGGTGGTTGAATGCTTGAATGTCTTTCTTCACACAGGTTCTCTTCGCTTTTTGAGGAGGATAATTGGCCTGAAAGATGAACTTTATAACCATTACATCACTCTGGGATACCTGTTTGAACCAGTTGTAAACCATATGCTGTGTTGGATAACAGGAATAGGTGCAACCTGCTCAAGTCTGCCTTAACGGAGCTTTTTGGATTCATCCGAGTGGTAAGTTCAGCAGCAGCCTCAGCACTGCCACGTCCATGAACTCACAGGGCAAGAGGCAAAAGGCAGCTCTCCGAGGTAGCAAACATCCTGTTTTGATGGAGGGGTCAGAAATGGAACTGGGACATTGCTGAGTCTATTGTCCATTTCTAAGAGAAGTTTAGTAATTCTTTCTAGATCTCAGCTCTTTTCCTAAGAATAAACCTGATTGCTTCCCATTTGTTCTTGACAAGAATATTTTGGCTCTGGAAAAGGAATCAGTTACTTTCCAAAATAAAGTTAAAAGCTTTCTGACTTTCTGCATGTGAACATTTGAGACTGAAACCCTGAAACCCCCTGTTTTGTTCTTATTCAGGAAGATATTCAGTTCCTTATTGCACATATAGTTGAGAACTTCTCTGATGCACTGGAATCTGTCAAATACATTCACACACTCCAGGGACTGAAGACAAAATACGAGCAAGAAAAAGATCAGCAAAATCAGAAACTGAGCAGGTACAGCCCAGTTTCTGTCTTATGAGGCTGCCAGTGGCTGCTGTTCTACAGGTCTGCTGGTGGGTTCGTAATTTCCCAGAGGGCAGCAGAAGCAGGTGGCTGGGATTGGGGTTGGGTTTCATTCTTGCCGAAAACTTCTTGGGTTAGAGTAAACCCCCATCTGTCTTTCTTTTAGTAGAGCTGATGTGGTCAGTAGATTAAATGTTCTGTTCAGAAAACTCTCAACTTATGAAGAGAAGAATCTTGCTCTGTCCTTCTGAGTTAGGATTCAGTCTGCCTTTTTATCACTTGGGTATTGGTGAGATTTACGGTGAGGATGAAGCAGGGATGGAGCTGGATTACCTTCTCCAATGTACTTAATTCATTCTAAATCACTGGGAGCCATTTCTGGCCTGGCTGAGACTGAACATCCAGCAACGCTTCAATAATTTGTCCTATGTCTCTTGCAGTGTCCCCTCTGTATTGTCTGGTGAGACATTTGTCCAAGGAGCAATGGTCTCAGAGGCGGATGAAGATCTGCAGTTCAGGGAAGGTGAAGAGTAGGCAGCTCCAATGTCACCAGCAAGCTCCAATGGCTCCTATCCAATGTACACAACCCTGACCACAGCGGTGACAGCCCACAGGGTGGGAGAGAACTTGTATGGAAGCTCCTGTCCTCAGGTAGGACAGCAGAGCAGCCTTTACTGGGTGCAATGTGGCACAGTCATCAATAGCCTTGGGCAGGGTATCTTAGTTAGGGATAAATTCACTGTTGAGTGAAACCCTGACAAGTTTGGGGTAAGGTTTAAGGAGGATAAGGTGGGACTGGGGTCTCTCATTAAGGTCGTGGGTGGAGGTTAATTTTACCTCTTCTGCCTGATTGAACTGTTGCTACTCCTTGGCTTTCTTCCTTGCCCAGCTGGTGTCCTGTGTGTGTGATGCACAAATGGGATTGGATTTTTTGGAATCTATTCCACATCAGGGAATGAATAAGTGTTTTTAAGCAGACAAAATGCAGGAAGTGATACCTCTTTTGTGCCTTTTACAGCTGAGGATTATTTGAATCTTAGATTCCAATCTGCTGCAGAAAAGTGTGGCAAGAATTTTATTGCCCACCCCAAAGACTTAGGGGCAAAACAGATGTGCATCGTGTAGTTTTTCACTGTGAGAATTTAATTTTTTCCCTTTTCCTAATTGGCAGAGAGGTCTATTTGAAGTATTTGGTTATGCTGTTGATGAAGATGATGTGACACCTCCAAAGAAAAGAGCTCATCTGTGTTCTTAAAGGGCACGGAAATTTTGAAATAAGAACTTTTATTACAGGGTTTCCAATGCTGCAACTGTTCAATGTTAAAATACAGAACCAGCCGCAATCCATCATGCAGATCCCTCTGGTAATATATGTTATTATATATTAATAATGTAATGTAGTAGTAATTTATGTTGTAATATAATAAATATAATTAACATAATATAATACAATATAATTAATATAAGTAATATTATCTAATATAATAATAGTATATAGTAACATGTTAGGTCCATTTCTCCTGGAACCGTTTAATATGAAGCCATTTTTATGTTTTGGAGATTTAGTTAGTAGTTAGTTTAGGTTTGTAGTTAGTTTTAATTTTGTAACGCTTATTTGTAAAAAATGTGCTTGCTGTACAGATATGTAAGATAGTTTATTCCACCAAACAACTTAATTTTGTATTAAAGATCCCAATGTAGCTGTTTCACACCATTTGTAAATATGTGGCAATATTAATGCTGAGCTGTAAAGTTCAGGAATTAACATTGGCTCTGTAATTTCATAAGATGTGTCATTTGTAAGCACTAGTTTAATAAATAGTTACGTGAAACTTGGCTGGGTGGGTTTACTTCTTTTCCTGTGAGTTCCTGTTGCAGTCAGCGATGTCACGCCATGTGCAAAGGGTAGACCCTCTCCTGGCTTCACTTTCAATCTGCCAAGGTCAAGCCAGTACAGGGTTTTTAAAAGATTTCTACTCTTTTGAAACTGAATTGCAGGTGACAACTCAAACTTTGCAACTAAAGCATTTATTTTTGCTTAAAGTTGCATTATTTTAGCAGATTTCAGTGTCTGGTTATGTCCTATAGGCTCTCAAGTGAGTGGGGCCAGTGGTTGAGGGAATCTGTATACTGCAGGGATGCTCAACAGCCCTGCTCTGAACACACCAGGGAGTTTCCAGCATTCTGGAAAGTCAGTTTTCATGGTGCATTTCCATGAAATTTGAAGTACTGGTATATAAAGTGTAGCAGATCAATAAAACCTTACAAGATGAGGGCCTTGTTACCCTTGTAGAATCCTTGCTCACTCCTGTTACTTTGGCTAACCAGAAAAGCACTCTGGAAATGACTCAGCTAAACTAGAGGTGAAAAACAAGTTATATAACCCTAGAAAACAAGTTATATAAACCAGTGTGTGCTCACATCATGGTTTATGGTGGTTGGTTGAAATATGTTTGCTGTGCTTCTCAAGAATGTAAGAGATAAAGGTCGAATTGCATATAAACCTCTGGTTTTTGCAATGAAGCAATTTCTCTGTGCATCTGCTGAGGGAGGTCTGTGCCGTTCATCATCAACATCGTTACAATAAAGCACTGAGTTGCTTGCCTGAAAGTTCTGTAAAACTAAGTGTAAAATCAGAAAAACAAATCCCTCGGCTTATTGATGACACAATTTATTCTCAAAATATCCGTCTTTTCTTGGGGTCTGTGATGAGCTTCTTAAAACCACTGTTTCCTTCCAACTTCTTCTTTGCCTGGATTGAAAGACGCTAAGAGCCAGCTGGAGCTCTTCCAGCAGCAGTGCACTGTCTTCCTGTCCTGCGCTTCCAACCCTCCCGCTGACTTGATTTTTCCATGGGAGGCAACTGGGCAGGTGATGGCAGCGTCTACCCTTGCAAGTGCCTTGTCATTCTAAAATGTATCAGCATCGTGTCACTTCTGTTCCCTTTGCTGAGGGATACAGAGGAAGGATCTCATCGTTTGAAATAGGCACAAAACCCTCAAATAGGAACAAAAGAACAGAGCAAATTTGTTACCTTTGTAAAATAAGACTTTTCAGTAGAAAAATGTTTTTTCCATTCAGCTAGGGTAAAAAAAAATCCCTGAGATTGATGGGAGCCTAAACAGTAGGTCACAGAAAATCAGCAGTTTCACCATTCATTTGTTACTTCTGTCAAAGATATAGCACTTATTCCTATTAAGCTGCAGCAATCCTCTTTAGTGTGACACTTCATCTTGCATCAGGAAAATGGGGTTTGCCAAAAACATTCCATGTCTATCTAAACCACTTCTGTTGAAGATCTGTTAATGCCATCTGCTTGAGAAAACTTATTTGAAGGTTTTATAATTTGGTCGTCTTGGCTGGGTATAAAATGAGATAAAAAATTAGAAGCAATGAGCTGCACTGCCAACCCAAACCACTTCAAGAGAAATCTTTAGTATATTTGTCAGAGCACTTTCTTTAGAAACCTGTAACAGAGACTCATTTTTTATTTAATGGGATAGAGGTAACTTTCAGCTCCCAAACCTTATGGTTCAGGGAAATCTAACTATTATTTCTAGAATAGTTTTTTACCCAATTTTTTTAATCACTTATTCCTAATGTCTCTGCAAGGACCTGCCCTCTTGACTTCTCAGGGCTGATATGTATTGTGTCTGGAGAGAAGGAATAAAAAAATCAGGTAAGATTATCCCTGAAGTGAGGTGGAGCACTGCAGGTGGGAGTGAAATGCAAAATTAGGAAAATTGAAAACAGATGAAATTTAGTTAAGTGGAAAAATTTATGCTGAAAATAAATTTATATTTAAAAAATGCAAAACCAACCAACTTAAACCCACTAAACTACAAGAAATGAAGTAAGATGACTCTTGACCAAGGCTGGCTTTTTAATGATAGTCTAGACTTTAAAAGATTTGAGGTTTCTTACTTCAAATGTGTGTGAAGAGATATCGCCCACCCCTGCCATACATACAGGGAAATTTAGGCCTCAGTTAATAAGGGAGAGTGCAGGAGCCACGAAATAATGAGTTCAAAGTGCTTCTCTGTATTATCTGTCTTTTTAAGAAGTTAAGTAAATCTCTCTGCTAGAGAGATCTCTCTCTTACAGTAGATAAGTCAATCTCTTTGCATGGAAAGTAAACCAGGTTACAAACACTTTTTTGAGGCTATTTAGATACAGTTCTTGTTGGTGACTGTCCTATTCCAAATTAGAGAAGTGAAAAAGGATCAACAGCTCTCTATCAGGAACAAGAACAACAAGAATTAACGTGCAGTCCATACACTGTTTGAATTTCTTGTCTCCAGAAAGCAGTGAACATCTGGGTGGTTTTACCTCTAAAGCTTCTATGTATGGATGGACATAAAAGTTCGTATTTGTGCATGTGGAGGCTCAACAACAGGCTAAATACATGGCTCTTCCATATCTTCCAGCTACCTGTGGGATCAGGAGGGCTGGTTTTGGGTGACTCTCGTGTACATGCTGGACACTGCCACAAGAAGTACATGCAGCTTGCAGACTGCTCACCACATAAAGCTAATTATTTTCTGGAGCCTTCACTCTAGCGACAGCTTATATTCAATATTTAGGAGACACTAAATCATGAAGCTACGTTTACAGAGAAAAGTTGCATCAGGTAATAGTTTGCTTCAGGAGTTTGTTGCAGATGCTTTATTTCTGGTGTTGTGCTTTGCCAACTTGAGGGTTAATATGCATCTTAAAGCAGCCCTGGTGTTCCCTCTCTTCCTCTGTCTCTCTGGCAGTCACAGATAACAAAGGGGTAGAGTATCATTCTGTGCCATATCACCATGCTTCTAACACTGAGTGCTCTTTTTTTTTGATTTCTGGTTTCTGTGGTGAAACCATCTAATGAAATAAAACACAGCATCTACATAAATGATATAGAGTGATGTCAGAAAAGTTATTAATAGTTGATTACATAATTTATGTTTTTTGTGCCCTGAAAGTATTCAAAGCATTAGTTTCCTCAAATGCCCAAGTCAAATCAGAATTTTTTTCTCTTTTTGTTTTATTCCTAATTTTCTGTTGCATCTTAATGTTTGTCATTCTCCTCCTCCTATACTCTGGAAAAGGCCCATAGCTGCCTACACCCTTCCACATCAAGTACCACATCCTGCTGCAGTGTCCCCAGCTGTAAAAGGAGGAGAATGACCCCACCATAAGAAGCCACATGAACATCATAGGGAAAAAACCAACCTGTGTGAGCTGAGAGTTCCATTAAGATGATGATGGATGACACTCAGAAAGGGAGAAAAAGCAATAGCAGAGGGAAAAAGAAATAACTGGAGGGTGTCTTGTGACAGGAGGTTTTTTAGAATGCCTTGAAATGGGTGAAGGATGTCTGTGTAGTCTGCCTTTATTAATCTTGCAGTGATTGCCTGATAGATATTTGCCATTACATCAGTGGGGTAAGCTTATGAACAACTGAGCTTGTTTAACAAGACAATAATGAGAAATCAAGAAATAAAAATTTCTAGGTATTGAGCCCTTTTATTCCATAGAAGGAGGAACTCTGCAATGATTAATCTACCTAAATTGGTCAAACCAACACAAAGGCAAGCTAATAAGCTTAAGTCACATACATATTGTAGTTTCACCTAGTGATTTCATTGTATATATACTTCTTTCATGCCCAGAAGGAATAAAACAATGAAACTACATTTAGCACCCTTTTAGGTGAACCTGCTGTAACTCACTGAAATTTATTTTTCAGTACCTTGAATATTCATCTGACATGTAAATCTTTCAGCTCTGCCTGCCTGGCTATTTATCAGAAGTGGGGATAAGCATTTTTTTCCCACGTAAATGAGTCTGTATTGATTTCCTGTTTGGTTTCTTATTTTTTCTAATAATTTGTTCTAACAAATACTTGGTGCTTATGCATAGCAACAGGCAAAGAGTAAACATCAGACTTTGGGAGAGTGAAATATCACAAGACAATACGCAATCTGATTCCATACATTTGCTTTGTGCATACCCCTTTCTTACATTGCATTTTCACCATGTGGGGATGTGTCTCAACTTGGACCACTCAGAGGCAAACCAGTCTTCATCCAAATTCTGCTGCAAACAATACAAATGTCCATTTACTAACTAGATATCTACTGTATCTGCTTCAGTAAGTCCCATTTATCTGTGTATTCATGAAGAAGTCCAAAGTGATATCCTGGATCCATGCAAATCAGTTGAAATTTCGCAGCTATCCCCAGAAGTGTTACAGAGTAGAAGTGTGAGGAGCTGAAGAAGCCCAACTGTGTTGAAACATGATTGAAGTTGGCACCTCAACTGTAGGTTGTTGTAGCTTGGAGAATATCTCAGCCACAGAGGCCCATGAGCCTGTCTTTCCTTGGAAAACAGATGTGAGAAAGGCCTAGACAACAAAACAGTTGGTTATTTTACCCCCAGAGCACTGAAATAATTCATGGTCACTATCTCCAGCAGATAGCCCAGATCCACAAAAACCAATGAAGCTGAATTTTTTGGGGGATTTTTCAATGTGAATAGCATATTTTGTCAGTGAAGGGCATACTTTGTCCTGGCTTCATTTATATTTGGGGCTGTCAGGTGACAAGGCAGGAGGACATTGGTAGTTTTTGAGTGAGTTCAGTGAGGTCTGCAGAGCCATGGCCGCACAATGGCTGCATGGAATGCAGGAGTTGTAGCCAGCCAGGCCCCAGGCCTGTGCAGGTTATCTGTGCTTCTTAGCAAGAAATGTCTCCTTATCTGAGCAGAACTAATAATCTTTAAGGAAATGCCTGAAAACTTGTTAGATTTGTCTGTGAAGGAGAGCATTTCTATACCTGTTCAGGGTCCCAAGCCTGCTGCTCTGATCAGTGTCTGTGCAGAGTCTGTTGCATACCATCCCTTGGGAGATGGTAATTCATATTTGCTTGCTCTGACCACCTTCTCCTTCCAAGGCATCCAATTTTGGCTGCAGAGCAAGTTTGGCTAGCAGGGAAGCAAGCCTGAGGCCCATCCTTTAGCTCTTGGGGCAGCAGTAGAGTGGTTGCAAACAGTGCTCAGCTTTCCATTCCTAGAGATCATGACTCAGATGACATTTGCTGAAGCTGAAGAGCACAAACAGGATAGACTCCAGAGGTCAGGGGAAGTGCAGGAGTGTAACTCCACTGCGTGTCAGCCCCTGGAGGTATTAGCCACATAGTCTGGATTTTCCAAATTACTTCAATCTGCCCAGCTCAGAGCAGCCAAGCAGACATTTTAGCTGGTGCAATCTCATGTAACTAGATTGAAAGATTCTCCCGGGATTGAGATGCCAGTCCATATAAAACCACATGAAGCAAATTTTATTATTCAGCTCTGCTCTTTCATACAAGGCCAGGACATGCCCCACTATGGAATAAGTCTCCAACATCTTATATCAGTAATTCCATGTTTTTGTTCCTGCCTGTTGGCGACGTGCTCAGCTTGACAGGTCTCTTGGCTGCTGTCAGGTGATGCTTTTGCAGTGAGCATGTGGGCTCCCTTGGTACTCCACATTGCTCGTGTAGCTCTCCACCAACTGTGGAAAAGCAGCTAACGAAACTGTCTCACTAAGGGAAGAACAACTAGAGGGAAGACCTCATTCAAAAAGAAAAAAAACAACCAAATAACCCCAAAATCCAGAAAAGCCACTGGAAAAGAGTGGTAACTCATTTAAGAACCTTTATTAGCAATCTAAAAGTTCATTTAGATTGCCTTATGAATCTGCAAGATATGATTAGATTTATTTTTTCAGAAACAGCCTATTTAGGATTGCTCTGCAGTATTTTGAGAGAGATATCCTTGGTGCATTCTGGCCTTCTGGAAACTGGAACAAAATTAATCCAAAAGAAACACCATGGAACACCTGACCTCTCATGCAATGAATACTAAAAAAAATGCATTTTAGAAAGGTTTGAATGCCATATTCTAGTTATGCTACATCAGTCTAAGCTATCCATCAGTCTGAAGCTCCCCTAGGAGGGAAGGAAAGGGCAAACATCTCTCATGTTTAAGGAGTTTCAGGGTTATGCTTGTCTGAACCTTTGTAGTTCCTCCTGCTGGGAAATCTCAACGGCACAATGAGGAAAATGCAAACACCATAATTCAACTTTTTTTTTTTTTTTTTGTTAATATAGGGGCGTGTTAGCTGAAAAATTAGGGAGTAGGTGTATTGCTGCAGAGGAAACATGGAGGAGAAGAGAAAATGTGAGAAGAAAAGGGAGGAATGAGCTGCTGTTTCTGTTTCTTGTGCTGTCTTGCAGCCCAGTCCTCTGCTTGGTGGGCTGGGCTTCTTCTGTCTTTACTCAGTCTCACGCAATGCAAGGAAGTGCACTGTACCCAGCTTGGGAAGGATTCAGTGTGTATCAATCATTATATCATTGACTTATGAGTGTTCTCAGCTTTACTACATGAGGTGAAGGGGACCAGGAGTATGGGTGCTCATCACCAAGCTCCTAGTCCTGCTAGAACAACTTTACTGCTGCCATTTGCATGTGATTAACGTTTATGACAGATTTTAAAACATTGCACTAAGGAAGATTTATGGTATTTTTCAGTATCATTACTCTCAATGTATATAAATAATTATACTAGATATGTGAGGTAGATTTTTTTTCTTGGCAGATCAGTAAGGCAAAGAGCAACACTTCATTGATTAATAGTCCTTCTCCCTCTCTCTGCTTTGTTACTAGAATAGAAATCTACAGAAATACGTTGTTACTGATTATTGTATTTACTTTCTTTTTATTTCTTTTCTTTATCTTCCTGGTTTGATCAGAAATTTGAGCTGAAAAATATCAGCAATTTGATACATAATACTACAGCCAGGTTCCTAACCTAAATGGATGTCTGCTATTAATGCTACTTCACCAATTTACTTTATCTCCAATCCTGATTTAATTCTCAAGGAATTATTTTATTTTGTATGTGTCGATGTCTACATTCAGGAAATTACTCTCCATTCACATATTTTTATTCTTGTATAATTCTTTGTTGCACTTTTGCCAGCTACTTCCTTTTGAGTCTTCCTCATTTAACATCTTCAGATAGTAAAGGGAGGAGAAAGAGAGCTTCTGGCCTTACTGGAATGTCACGTATGGAACTATGTTTTGAGGGGTTCTTCTGGTCATTGAATCTTTCCATACTTAAATCAACTTTTTGTCTGTGGGATTTTCTCCTACAATGTTGAATTGTAAACTGCTCACTCTGTTGCAATCTAGTCAAGTGACATCATTGTGATGTAAAGAATTGCTGTAATCACGTTTTTCAAATGTGGAAATGAAGCCCACACAGACAAATAGCAACAGATGCACACTCTGCTCAGGAGTAATAAAACAGAAGGTGTTAAATACCTTGAGGTATTGAAAACTTCATAAGAGATGCTTCTGCTCTTATTTGGAGGCTCAACCCTGCCAGTAGAAATGCTGGATACTTAAGGGAAAAGATCTTTGTAATTCCACTAATGAGAAACTGTGTGGGATTTGCCAAGTAGCGAGAGTTTGTTATTAAGCAAATCCTTCACTGAGAGGCAGTGATTTGTTATCTTCCAAGGGTGCCAGAGATGGTCAGCCTGAAGAGGTGTATCTGTATGCAGTCTGAGCCTGTTGAAGGTTGGGGGGGGTGGAAATTTTTCCCCATTCTGTTGCTAGGTAGCCAATGACCATGTATTTAAGGACCATTTACCCTTCTGTAAGAGATAAAAGATGTGGCTGGTGCGGTAAGGGGAGATCTGGCCATCGGTGACTTTGGAGAGGCAACAGCAAGCGGAACTGCTGTGTCCCTCAGGCTGCAACCGCGGAAAAGCCCGGCTCTGTACTGCTTTCTCTACCTGGTGGGTGAGCTTTCATTTGGGAAAAGGGCATGGAATTTTCAACCTCCCTCCTCCTGGAGTATGCATTTTCCCAGCTGCACTCACAGCTGCTGCAGAGGGGGCCCAGCTGCCACCCCCCCATGCCCTGCCTGCCAGAACACACTGCCACAGCTACGGAGTTTCTGCCACCTTTTCCTGGCTAGCCCAGGTCAGCCCATCCTGCTGCTCCAGCTCCCTGCTCTGAACTCCCTGCCCAGCCTGTCCTGCTCACGCCATCCCTGCCCAGCCCGTCCTGCTCACGCCATCCCTGCCCAACCCATCCGCCATTCCCCACATGACACAGAGCTGCCCTCGCCCCACAGCGCCCCCTGCAGCTACGCTGGAGTCATCACTCCTGCCCTGCCCGGCCGGGAGCCAACAGCGCCCCTGCTGGCTGTGTCTGGGACTGCACCAAAGGGACAGTGCCTGGCAGCCCAAGGACATCTGCCACCAGGTTTTTGGTTTTGTTTGTTATTGCTACTGTTGTTGTTGCTTGTTTGCATCATTACAGATACTAGCAAAGAACTGTTTTTCCTTTTCCCATATCATTGCCTTAAAGCCCTTGATTCCAAAGTTATAAGAATTTGGAGAGAAGGGGGTTCACATTCTCTATTCTAAGGGAGGTTCCCACCTTCCTTAGCAGACACCTGTCTTTCAAACTGAGACAGAGCCTATGTCTTTGCCCTCACATAGGTGCTCAGTGCTGGGTGCACTGGTGATGTGTTGATGCTGGCCAGTTGTTTCACAAGTATTCCATATATCATAATCCATGATATTTCAGTGGTGCACCTCCTGCCCTTGGGTTTGGTTCTGCAAGGTGTTTTAAGGACTGGATTTGAAATTTTATTTTTCCATGCAGGGCAGAAGGACAGTTTTCATACATTTATCAATAGTGGAATCTCTCCAAATTAGACATGGATTTCAAGGGGAAAAAATCCTTTTCAGTCTAGCAAATGGCTTCAAACTTCTCAAGATCAGTTCTCCGCTCCTTCAGTTTAGCTAAACCAGGGCTCAGTGCTCTCTGCAAAATTTGCTCTGAAAGCTGTGTTATCTCCTGAGTTAATTAACTCAGAGTTAATGTGTCAAACATACATTACTGTGGCTGTGCACCTACAGAGATGCTACAATAACTTGGGTATATTTACTTCCGCTACAGCACTGTAGTCACACCCAGTAAGTCGATCATAGTCTTAACCCTCTCTTTTAGATGCTAAATTTATTCCATTTCCCCTGTTTCACATTGTAAAGCCTGTTCTCTGGAATCTGGAGACCTTGTCCTAACTTCCTTCTGAAATTTTCCCAAGGCTGCAGTGGCATGAGCACTAGACCTATTGTCTATACACAGGTAATAACTCCCTATTGCAATCTTGACAGTCATCTACTCATACAAGGGGATTGAAGATGGAAAGAGGTTAATGAGGAGAAAAGGTGGAAAACATTGTCATAATTGCTTTATACATTATTGCAAAAGGTTTTAAAAAGGGGGAAAGACAGTTTTTATTATTTTGACCTAAAATACTATCAAATAATAAAAGGAAGATGAGTACTACTGTGAGATCTTTTGTTTATTTGAGAAGTTTAATTATACTTGAATGCCTTGATGGTAAGTCTTTAGTCAGCTCTGACTATTGATCAAATGGCTGAAAGCCAAGAGTTATTTATTACCCAAGTATTACTTAGGCAGACAATCAAGGGCATTATCCCAGTTATACAATTATTATTTTGGAAGAAGAATGTACCATTTGAATCCATAAATTATGCACTTCACCATCTTAACATTGTGAAGGGGGGCACTGGTGCTGGCTAACTGCAGACTTCTGAGAAATCGCGTTGTGGAGATTTTCAAAGATGCCATCACGGAGGCAGGTGTCTGGCTCTTGGAAATCAGATGGTAAGTGGATATTATTTATGTTCTTCTGGATTGCTGCTTTTTTTCTGAGGACCATCACTACTGCATGGTCTGTCATGTACACTGGAGCAAAACAGGGGCTCGGAGTCAGAGTTGCTGCTTGGACCTTCCCCTGCATTTCCAGTGAAGGACACTACCAGCTCCTCTGTTGACAGACTCATGTCTGTCCTCCTTGTTTAAAGTAGCTCAGTGTAATGCTTGAGATAGCAGTTATCCCTACCAATGGTCACTCACACCATATTTTCAGAGACAGACCCCGGGCTTTCATTTTGGTCCTTCCACTTCTGAACTTGATGACTTCCCCCAGGCAGTGCTATAATAATGCATGGAGTGCCAACAGAAAAAAATTTAGTGTTGTATTCACCTTAGGATCTGAAATGACGTTATTTATTCTGGAGTCTATAGGTGTTTAGTGAGAAAAGTTTCCAGTAATGATGGGTTAAGAGTTCTTAAATAAAACAGTGTAATATCATGTTTTAAAAGGCTATGTCTTAAAGCACAGGTGTTACAAATGGAGATGAGAATTTAGGTAAGTCCTAAATTGTTTGACTCAGATTTCTGGCAGTAGCTTTATTTTAGGGTGACCAGCACCCCAAATGTCTCTTGTACACAAGTTCTTTAATAATGGCTGAATAGGTCTATTACAAAATAAATAATTTATTTAATAGACACAAAATTAACAGACATAAGACTTTTAATCAGACTATTTACTACACAGGATTAAAAACAAAAAAACCTACTAGTAGATAAAATACAGTGCATAATAAAGATATCTATATTTCAGCTAGTGAAGAAATGGTATAGCTTAAGATTCAATGCAACTTATTGCCAGATTGATGATGGGGTACGCATAGAATCTTTCAGTTCCTCAGGGAATGTGTAGGATGTTTCTGCCTCTATGAAAATTTGTGTAGCTTTTATAGTTTGTAAAATAGAGTATCTCTCATTCAGGAATTTCCAGCTTATCTCCCTACATCTTGCTCTCAAAGCGAGACCTTTGTTGTCAGCTGGGGGATCTCAGCTCCCTGGTGCCAGAGATAACTCGTTGCTGAGCAGATGTTCAGCCTGGGTTATCTCACCAATTCATGCGAGGGGGGAGGAATGTCCAGAGCTATGCACCAGCTGATGGACAGAGCAGATAAGCTCTTCTCTGGTAGGGGGGAGGTCCTGCCACAAGAATATCAATAACATTGACATATCCTGGGGGTTTTTTTCTGAGCTTTAGTACTTGCTTTCTACTGCTTTGATTCTATTTAATTCTGAGCATTTGGTTGCCTGTATCCCTAGTGTCCTCTCAGCTTTCCTGAATTATAAAAGTGGAGGTAACTGTAAAGTTGAACACTTGAAATATGACTTCAAGATGCAGATTTTTGACTTATTTATAAAAGTAAATGCCTCATCTTTACTTTGTCTCTTCTTGTTAATGTACCAAACTCTCTTTCCTCCAGTTGAGATTTCCAGAATGTAAAAAAAAAAATCTCTTTAGTTCTGCTAATACATGCAAAACTGGCATTTGACAAGTAGCATTGTTTGGCCATGATATTTTTAAAGTAGATAAAAGCCATCCCTGTGATCACCAGCTCACTTGCTAGTTGTGGCTTTTTCCATTTGCGAGATCCATCAAAAGGTCTCTAGCAGAGCATTTCCCCCCACCACAGGAGAGCTGTTACCTGTTAGCTGATGACGGAAATCAGGGCACTTCACTCTCACATAAACCTCACAAGAGCCTTGGTGAAATGACTCAAGCAAGACATTTTGCCTTGCAGTGAGTTATTTTGGCACCATTGAATTGATGCTTTGTGAAGTGGCACAAAGCATCAATTTTGTGATATGACACAAAATCACATCAGTGATTGACAGTGAACATCTTGCTGTGGAAGCAGATGTAGAAAGATAAACTGGAATTTCTGAATGACAGACACTGTATAAACTGTAAAAGCCACACCAAACTTTCACAAAGCAGAAATCTTCTGCACATTCCCTGGAAATGCGTGGAGCTTTCTCCCCAAAGCCATGATGCCTCTTTGTGGTTACTCTGCTGGGGATTGAGTGAAAAGACTCTGTGTACACTGTCATCATTTCAGTGGTGAGTTACATTGACTCAATCTGTACTATTTCTTTGCTAGCTTTAATATAGGTACCTTAATCTTGTGCACTGTTTCATGTAATCTGCTAGTAGTTCTTTTTGGTCTTATATGTGCAGTAAATTACAATGTTTAAGGTATTTTGTCTCTCAATCCATTAAATGATTAATTTTATAATAGACCTAATCTGACGTTCTTGACACCATACGAACAGAAGCAATTTAGGTGCAGGCTACCTAAATTCAAGCTGCTGCCAAAAATCTTACATTAAGGCAGGGCTCATCTGAAGCTCCTATTTGACCCATAACAAGGTCAAACAGGAAAAATGGGAGAATGCTTTCTAGCTGGAATCCCTGAGCAAGATTTCAGTTCAAGAGGTCAGATTTGTGTCTTACCCACCTTTCCTGACTCCTCTGGGTCAAGAGACAAGAACATCCTGCTGTAACACAGGTCCTAACTGGGATTGTCCTGTTATCTTCAGTGAAACTACTCTAGAGGTGTCTTTTTGTTACTGAATAAGGGAGACTGTAAATTTTGACAAGACAAGTGAAAACGAACAGAAATTATATGTGGAGTTTATAGACAGGAAGCTTTCTCCTGAGGCTAAAGTGCCATGAAAAGTATTTTCCATAAGACATTGGCAATACCCAAATCCACAGACAGGAAAAGGATAAAAGTCAGAGCTTCATCCCAGTTAATTTTTTAGAGATTCTTCTGTATTAGGAATATGATTTATTTGTTATATTCCTAGTTGAAGAATTTGTATTCATAACTTCTTTTGGTCATCAATACTTTCTCTCTAGAGTAGTCTTTTCCTTGGCATGTCCAAAATAACATATACAATATTTCTTGAATTCAAGTATAAGATGCACATTCTACTTGGTTTCTCAGATACTATTTTATAGTGAAGTACTGAAAATTCAAGTACTTTTATACCTGAAAATTTTGTTACCTGTAGTTTTAAATAACTGAAGTCACAGAAGACTGATACCTCTACCAGTGACAATGTGTAGCAAACAAATCTTACACCTCTTCTAAGTTTTAGAAACTATGTACTTAGTTTGTAAATTCTCATCTGGTTTTGCTTTAAATTGATAATCAAGCCTTGCTTTTGATGATATTCAGACAAAAACAAGAGAGCATATAGTTTGTGTAGATTAAGATGAAGCTTTTCTGTTTCTAGACACTGAGAAAAAATTTAAAATGTAAGACCTGATTTCCTGAACATCTCTCAACCCCACTGAAATTAGTGGGACCAGAGTCAAAACTGCCTTACCAGAGTAAAGACACTTTATTCTTTCATATATTCAAAAGTTACAAAGAAGGTTCAGGCATGCTTTGGAAAAATCGAGACAAATTCTGTTAGTTTACCATTCTATACCTCTTCATTGGCCATGTAACAAGCAACTCTATATTGCATTTGCAGGCTGAGTTATTAACCTTTCTCTAAGTAAAATATTCATGGAGCATCTCAGAACAGTTTCAGGAGTCATCCATTATAGATTCAGGTCATGGTTTGCAGTCTGTATTCACACTCGATGCAGAGCAGCAAAACCTCTGCTTTGCAGTTTAAGAGAGTAAACCCAGATGCTGCAAACAGAGTGGAAAAAAAAGGCTAGGACTCCATTCCAGGTGGAAAAGTATGGCTCTTTGCTCTGTTCCTGTGCTCTTCCATCCATTTCTTGCCAAATCCTCCTCATATGGCCAGGCATGAACCTAAGGAAACAATGAAGTCTTATAGGGCAGGAACATGGAAAANAATAACAGTAATTAACAGGATACAGAACAGCCTACCTCCATACTCACAATTAGAGGGAAAATACTGACCTCTGAAGACCTTTGGTTTGACACATTTTACCTACTTTCAAGTTACTATCCCAAAGTCTGGAGGTGATCAGAATGAAACTGTACACTTATGCAAAAATTTGCCCTCTAAGGAAAGTCTTTTACTGATTTCTGGAGGTGAGAGTTGGATTATGCTTCAAAGTGAGAGAATTTACATTTCTCCCTAAGCAAAATGCATTACTTCACGGATTACTTCCGCTTTTGTGCTTATTGACAAAAGGAATGTGTTTTTTAAGAGTGCATGAAATAAACAGTAGAGGAGATAAATGAAGGCTGTCCCCCTGCTTTCCAGCACGGAAGGACTTGGCGGGAGGAGGGAGTACAGCCACCCTTTACTGCAGGGAGACATTGCTGCTTCTTGTTCCTGCACTGTCACTTGTTTAGCCCAGTTTAGGACTTTTACTTTAATGAGCTGTCTATTCGTAAGCTTAAGAAGTGTCCAAAACCTCTACCCAAATTTGGCTGATTTTGGGGTGTGAGTTTAGCTGGAAGACAAATAAGTACCAGGACTGGTCGCACATAAACAGTGCAGTTGTATGGGCTTCATTGCTGCTGGAAATCATGCCATAACATGACCCCTCAAAGTTTTTGTGAGAATTTTATTTCATGAGAACAGCTTATATTTTTTTCCAAATTGAATATTTAAGTGGGTTTTCTTTTATTTAAATTTTTACAGAATGCAGTAAGAAGAGTAAGTACGATGAAACACATTGGAGTATTTTGATGATGTCACCATTCACAGTGTCAGTGTTTTGCCTTGAGATGAATGACAAAGCTGGGGTCTCATGCTCTGATTTAAGCTAAAAGCAAACAGCAGTAACTAAAAACAGTTCACACAGGAAAACTCCTGCAGGTTTGCAGCATTATTGAACCTCTAGAATGAGCAAAATGCTTCTCTTCATTTGAAATGGCTAATAAAATTCCACTGCATATGCAGACAGATTTGCTATAGGTCTGAGTAGGACTCAGAACTGCCTACTCAGGGAGCACTTTATGGGCTGAGGGGTATCCCTAAGGGTACCTCAGTTTTGGAGGGATGCTAATGAGGGCAGGACCTCCCATCTTGTCCCAGCACTGCCCCTTCACATTCTGCTTGCTGGTTTCTCAGATTCTGAAGCTTCTCCTTTGCTCACGGTTTGAGAAATGAAAGGCTGGGTGAGCCTTGAGGTTAATGTTTTGTGAAGGTGATGGGAGAGGAGGAGCTGCTGGGAAATCGGAGGTTTTCTCAAGTTTCTGATTTTCCAGTATGTGTTTTGTGCATCTCATGTCTCAGGGCTGATAATCCTGTTATCGCTCGTGAACCCTGAATTCATGGAAAAGACTTTTAAAAGTGTATATTGCAAGAGGTTTGTCAGAAATCATTAAAGAGAAGGATCCTTTCTGTGATCCTACAGCAAATTTACCAACTTTGCTCTTTGTAGCATCAAGTACAATTTCTTATCTGTACCTGCAGGTGCTTGTATCAGCTACCTATTAAATTGCTCAGTGTATTGGTTCAGTCAGTGGGTCAGAGAGAACAAGTGAAAGGTGTGTTTTGCCTGACTTGCAGCTGAAGTATTTTGGAGGAATTCTCTATAAATTTTCCCAGTTCTCTGGGTTTGCCTGGTATTGTGTTTAATCATCTGTCACTTGAACAAATCAAAAAACTGTGCCTCTGCATGAGTGTCTGCCAACTGTAGCCAGCAATAAAAGCTGAGGTTAAAATGACATCTGTTCCTCCAAATGAAAACTAATAATTTTTGACTGCTTACCTTCGGGCACTGGTATTTTCAATCAATAAATAAACAAGAAACAAATAAACTTTAGCTGAGACATCTGAAACACTAATTTTGTAGCCAGGTGATCATTCTGAAGACCACAGAGCATCTATATTGTAGTTATCTGCTATCATTTATCTTACAGTAGCAGCTAAAAGCCTCCACTGAGTTTGGAAGGATAAGTCTGTGCTATACCACACTGAGAGGCAGCTCCTGCCCCGAAGGATTTATTAGTTCAACAGAGAGGGGGAAATAACACAACAAATGTGCAAGGAGCCTACAGGGAACGTGAAAATCTCTCACATGTAGAAATGTGACCCTCTGTAGAGCTGAGTGCTCTCTAGGAAGAGCTTTGGTCCCTTTGGTTTTCAGAAAGAGTCAGAAGCAGCCATCCTGTGTCATGTGCTGCTAAGGAGAAACATGAACCTGATATTTTACTGCAGAAAAAAGGAATTTAGGTGTTAACTTCATAGATACACTGTGAAAACTGCAGCCTGCTATCACTTTAATTTCTTACTTGTAGTCACACTAATTTAAAACCTGTATAGTGTTTTTTCTGCTCAGGGGCTTGTGGTGGTATATAATTAGCTAGTATGTGCTAACTCTTGAAAGATGGCTGTAATGTTTCTCAGATTCACGTGGGATATCAGCTGGGTTCTCTGTCACACAGCTCCTGGCAACAAGTTACAATTTAGGAGCAGGATTTTGATTTTCATCATACCAGAAAAACCCAAGATTTAGCTAACTGGGAGTAAGAGAAGCATCAGTGACTAATAGTGACTGAGAAAGGTCCAGCATTTGAATCCCTTTTACCAGCTGTAAATGCTCACTTGCTTTTACCCTGTGCTTGCAGACACTTTAATGTCTATAAAAAGTTATAGATCAAGCAAGAAAAAATAGATTCTCCTTGTGCTGGAAATGGGTAAAGGGATGGACTTATAGAGCATGTGAAAACACGTCTTTGAGTAAAGGTGACTTATTTCACAAAGGGTCTGATCCAAAGGGTACAAGAGTGTTTTCAACAGAATTTCTAATACTGTGAGTCATCTTTTGAGCTGTAGAAGGGTTTTGGAAGTATCTGTGCTAAGTTTGGAGGTGAGAGTGGCTTCTTCCATTGTATCTGGAGGGACAGCAGTACAAACTGTGCAGCTTTCACGCCTGCCTCATTTGTCACCATTCCTCAGCTTTCATGATGCAAATAAGCATTCATAGCCTGTTTCAATGTAATCCAGAGGAGCATCATTTATCACTTCTCAGCTCCCGAAGTGGATTATAACCCTCATAGTGCCACTCACTGCAGCTCACTAGCTTCTTAACCGCACAAAGGTCTGACCACACAGAAAAGCTTATCCTGCCTGTAACTCGCTCACTGATCTGTCCAGGTGTGCCTGTAGCATCACAGATTTTCAAGAGAATCTGAAAAGGATACCTTCGGGAAAGTCAGGGCATGCAGTACCCACCTTGGAGCAAGTGCTGGAGTCAGATGTTGACTGTTAAGGACCTTTTTTCCAGTCCTGGCCTCCAAGAATGATCTTGGGTGCCTTTACTGTGAAACTCCTGCTCATGATGATGGCATTTTCTTTGGAAATCAGTGTTGTGGACTTAAGCAAAAGCTGAAGAAGGAGATATTTTTCTGTTCCATCATGAATGTTAACTTTTCAAGTGGTAATCACCACCATCTGCTGGATGGCAAAAGCAACATAAAAATGTAACACAGCAGCTGGGACCAGATGAGAAAATAGTAAAGCAGGAATGAAAGGCATAAATCTAAAATGCACATGTGGATAATTTACTTTTTCTTCTGATAGAGAAATCAGTGGAAACAAGAGACGACACAGAATAGCTAGAGCTTTCATGTTGAGTAAGAATTAATGTGACCAGACTGACACTGACCAGACTTGAAACAGCTGACTTTTACTAGATTTTATAAATGCTTTAAATTGGGGGGTCATTATTATTGCTTTTGTTAACAAGAGCAGACCAAAACATCCTGTTTTAAGTAAGTTCTAAGTGCACATGGCAAACTTCTGCACCTTGTGGATGACTCCATGACTATCAGGAACAAGAAGTCCATTTATGTGTATTCAAATCCAAATCTACGAAAATATCTAGGTGCAAATGGTATAATCCATTAGATTAATCTACAATATAATCCATATTAATGACTCAATAGAGGGAAAGCATTTACCTTCTTAGGAGGATGATAAAATTATATTTTCTGATCTGGCTCTGCATAGTTCCTGAGGCCCTGCTTTATCTGCAAGGGTATAAACTGTCACCACGGTTTAGGTTCACTTCTCTTGTCTCTTAAACTCACTTGGATGCCTTTCCTTCAGCAGAATCCAAGCAAGTCAATTGAATATCTGGCATCTTTCTTACATGAAAAACTGTTTGCCTGTGTGAGGTGATCCATCATTTTGTTACCCTGTAGTGATATGATAAGAAGATTAGTCCCAGACATTTCTCATCCATTTATATTTAATTAGAAATAGCCATTACCAAGATTGGGACTTTCAATAAGTGCGTATTTCCTGCTTGTATTTGTTTTTCCTTATCAGTGCTTTGCTGTAACTCTTACATTAACCAGTAATGATGCACTAATTGATCGCGAAGTTGTAAATAGTAGGCAGAACTTTTGAGTGCTTTTGATTCAATACAGGAACAACAAGGCTTCTGGTAGATGAGAAACACTTCATAATGTCAGATTTTTATGTTTACTCATACTGAATTACATGCTATTGTTTAGGTCCTTCAAATGGTCTTGATGGGCTTTAATAACGATCTTGGAATAAAATTTGTCTCTTGAATACTAGTTACAGTGTCAGAAACCCATCCTAAGCAGCTTACTAAAGGCCATTTGCACTTTCTGAGAAGTTCATTAAAACATTGATATCAATTCTCATAAATTTTAGAATAGTGCATTTTTATTTCAGTAAATGCTAAGCATCACAAAGAGGTAAGTTGCTGTTAGCAGTTACTCTAAATCAGATTGGTTTGAATACCCTTCAAAAATCTATTTGCACTCATTTAAAAACAGTGTGATAATGAATTACATTAATTGTTAATGTTCACTTTCAGCGTCATTATAGAACTCATCCTAAATCCTTCCCACAGGACAACCAATTGGCAGTATGTGCTGAGAAGAGAAATGCAAGAATCCTGAGTGTAATTATTTGTTTGTAATGGCTCAAGCCCCATTACTTACTTAGGAGAATGATTTTTGTTCACATGTTTAAACTCTTGCAGGTCACTGGCAGAGGTCCCTGGCAGATTTATGTGAGCTGCTCACTTTGTCTCTGCAAGATTTGTGTCGACCACATAGCAGGGCCAAAATTACTTAAAAAGTATCAGCTATCATGTTCTGACACTGTTCAGATAAGCCAGCTGCATTTTTAAAAAAAACATAGAGTATTAAGCAAAAGGTTATGGTATGAAGCAAAGCAACAATTAAAATATATGCCCCAAGCTATCTCCTGTGGGAAGATTATTTTCATTTATAAGCACCTGTGGGTGCTTATGTTCATTCATTGCCAGTTCTATGCTGCCTAGGTGTTATTCTGGGTGTAATTTTTTTATTCTTTCTCCTGTCTCTGTACCATATTTGGGGCTTCCATAAGGTTCATTGTCTTCATGAGATGATAAATAACTTTCAGTCTTTAAAGGGCGTTTCTTCTCTTGGTGATTAACTGTTCTTTGTTGATTGATTGATTGATTGATTGACTGAGCATTCATTGTCTATTGGCTCCAGCTACATCCATGAGGATTACTCAGCACACAAACCAAGCATAAGCAGTTGAGGAGCAGAAAAGTGTGATTTGATGATTAAGTCCTAGGATCAAGATTCACTTTCTTGGAGATATTACTGCACCTTCTAATGCTTTAATTTTTCATTTGAAGAATGAGAAGGTGTCAGGAGTTTTATATCTAGTGTTTTATGAACACAAACCATGTCGAAAACTGTTTACAGGACCAGAGAAAATAGAGCTTTCCATTATAAACCATTTTGGAAGAGCTGGAATTCACTGGATCAAAATAAAAAACACTCAGAATATGTTTGGTTTTGCTATATATGTCTAAAAATGTAAAAACATGTTCTGCTGTTTTGCTAACATTTCTAAGGGGAAAAAAAAACTTTAAAGCAGTTTGCAACTCTCAAAATCTTTTGCAGTGCCTCTGATAAAATCCCAGCAGTGCTTGACTCTACTTGTACCCTGACTGTTTGAATTTATACTGATTGATAAAAGAAAAAACCTGGGGAAACCAGTGAAACATACATATGAGAGGTTTCCAAAAGCAACTCTTCCCGTGCAACTGCCAGATAAAGCTTACAGTTCTTCTCTACAAATCAAAGGTCAATTATTTGGGAGGACAGACAGGTAAGAGAAAAGGCTGATTGACATTTAGAAAGGTGTGTTGGTTTTGCTTGGCCCAGTTTTTGCTAGCGGTGGGGGGCCACAAAGATGGCTCCTGTGTGAAGCTGCTGGAAGCTTTCACCATGTCCAGCAGAGCCAATCTCCAGTGGCTCTGAAGATGATGGACATGCTGCTGGCCAAGCCTGGGCCAATTAGAGATGTTAGTTGTGACTCTGTGATAACATATTTAAGAAGAAATCAAAACAATGTGAGCACACACTTCTTTTTAGCCAGAGGAGGAGGAGGTGAGAATATGTGAGGGAAAACAACATGGAGACACCAAGGTCAGTGGAGAAGGTGGGGGAGGAGGTGCTCCAGGCACTGGAGCTGAGAGTCCTCTGCCCGCTCTGGTGAGGACCATGGTGGAGCAGCTGTGCCCCTGCAGCCCATGGGGTCCACAGGGGTGCAGAGATCCACCCACAGCCCATGGGAAGGTGCCCATGCCGGAGCAGGTGGGTGCCAGGAGGAAGCTGTGATCCAGTGGGAGTCCCAGTGGAGAGAGAGGCACTGCTCCTGAACTGGAACAGCCTGGCCCCGGAGGTCTGCACCCTGAGGGACAGGGACCCCATGCTGCAGCAGTTTTGGGAGGACTGTCTGCCCATGGTGGGAGCTCACATTGCAGCAGGTTCAGGCAGGTCGCTGCTGATGAGATTTGGAGCTGTGCTGGAGAAGTTCACAGAGAACTGTCTCCTGTGGGAGGGACCCCATGGCAACGTAGAGGATGACTCCTCTCCCTGAGCAGTGGAAGAAGATTTTGGTGATGTACTGACCAAACCCCCATACCCTGTCCCCTCTGTGCTGCTGGTGGGAAGGAGGGAGGGGCATGAGTGGGCAAACAGTGTTTTAAGGGCTTTATTTTACTTCTCGTTTTCTTCCTCAGACTCTGTTAGCAATAAATCACTTTGCAACTTTAAGTTTCAGCCTGTTTTGCCCTCAGTGCGTCTACTCCCGGTTCCTTTTCTCAGCTCATCAGCCCTGTGTATGTTAACTTTTTCTTTCCTCTCCTCTGCCCAGCTGTGGCCAGGACGAGCAGAGAGAGCAGATGTCATAAGTGCCTGGCATTTGGCCAGGGTCAAACCGTGACAAAAATGAAGTTGGAGTAATGAAACAGAGAGAATGAAGGGTGAAAAGTTGAGGATCCAAGAGAAAAATGAGAAATTAGTGCTTGAGTAGTACAGAACTTAGATGGCCAGCAAGTACGTTTAAGGCAAGAATTTCAGTCCCTTTGATTAGATGGCAGGGGACAGTTGTGCAAAGTAACTAAGGAGGGAAGCATGCAGAAAGTATTGTAGTCTCTTTTTCATAGGGGAAGCATAAGGCAAATTCACCTGCTGGTGAGTGTCTGCTGCCCTGATAAGAGAGGGAGGGCAAATTCTGAAAGTTTCCACAGCACACAGGCTGCTTTATCGTATTGGTCGTCACATTCTCCCATGTTGACACTGGTCCATTTTCCAGAACAGAATTAAATATTTGCAAGGCAGGACAATATAATATTTATTTCATTTGTTGTGTTATAAAGTAGCTGTTTGTTATAAAGGAGCTTCTATAAGCACACATAAAACCTCTCTTCCCCTTGCCCTGACACCAGTGGCAGTGAAACAGCTGGACAGATGTGTCTCACTGCCACTTGTTAACAGAGTCATGCTGGTGCCTAATTGTTTGTCATGGTTCATGTGCTCATTTGCAGGCTGCCTTAGGAGTCAGAGATGAGACACCAGCTACCAGATCCTTGGAATATTAAAATCCTCCTGCACGTCATGATGGCAGATGCTGGCATAGGTTGAACCTTATTAAGGGAGTCATGTTGGACGGGATATCTTTCACAGAAAACAGCAGTTTATGGGTAGGTACATTTTGACCCTTCAGTCTTTTGCAGCTGCTTTACACCACCTGAAGGCCCTGCATGTTCTTGATCTGCATAATTATCTGCACTTCTTAGGTCAAATTCAGAGTAGTGTATGAATTAGCTGAAAGAAATGGGGCACATTCAATAGATGATGCTCTGGAACACTGCCAGGATTGGGAGTGCACTGAATTGCCTCATAACGTGTTCAAGGCAATTCTCAAAGGCATTTCTCCTTCATTTTTGAAAAATGACTAATGAAGTAGGCAGACAGCAATACACAGTGAACACTCTTGCTCCAATGTATACCATGATCAGATTTCAGGTAGGTTGCAGCTAACCAGATGCCATAAAGGCTTTTAGGAAAGCTGTGAGTAACACAGCAGCACAGCACTATCAGCAGCACAGTTACATTAGCAAGGGGAAGGTCAGTGAGAGCTGCAGGTGATTAGCATTTCTTGGGGTCTGGCTCAGGATCAGCTTTGGAACAATCTGTCCAAGTATACCTTTCTCTTTTTCAAGTGTCAACAGCCACATATCCTCTCACCAAAATGTAAATGTCTGCCAGCATGTAACACACTGAATATTCTGCTATTCAGAATGATCACAAACATTACATCACTGGAGGTCTGGAGGTGAGCTGAGGAGGACTGGAGCTCATCATTATTCAAATGCTGGCCCTGTAGAAAACAGTTCATTTTCCACCTTGATGAATGGTGTGGGAGTTCATTGTGCCAAATCCCTCCTTCTCTTACAACCTGAGCAAGCATGAACATGTACCTGTACCTGTAATACAGGAATCACTGTATTGCAAAACTGCAGGGTTTTTAAACAGTTAGTTTGTTATAAGTTTACATTCTTGTGAAACACAACAAAAGTGCTTTAACCAACCACCATAAACCATGATATGAACACGCGCCGGTTATAACCAAGCACCAAACACCATGGTGTGAGCACTCACTGGTTCTGTCACTTGTTTTCCAAGGTTATGTAGTTTAGTTTCCACCTCTAGTTTAGCTGAGACATTCCCAGAATGCTTTTCTGGTTAGCCGAAGTAACAGGAGTGAGCAAGGATTCTACAAGGGTAACAAGGCCTCATTTTGTAAGCATTTTAGTTGTCCACAAGAAACAGCAGAGACAGAAACTAACTCCTGAGTCTTAAGACAGTGCCTCAGTTTACCACCCAGAGATTTTACACCTACTCATGAATTTAAGGACTTCTCATGCAAGGTGTAAATGCTAGCCTTAAGGTATGCTCTCTTCTTAAAATTTAGGAAGGTGCAGTTCTCCAGCCAAGAGGCAGGAAATTATCTGTAAATGACCCCTGGCTGCTGTGAAAGCAAAGGCAAGAGTCAGCTCTTACCTCTTCCTTTACCTTAGCTTTCAGAGGAGCAATGCACCTGCAAGGTGATGGTATTGCATTTCAGCAATGTGATGAACCCCTAATCTTTTACAAGGAGCAGTGGGAATTCAGGTATTTTACACTGATGGAAGAGCTTTTTGGACCAAGGCTAAGAGATTTACTAGAAGATGTTTGTTAAAACAAGATATATAGCTCTCACTTTAGGGTCTAGGAGGTAGATAATGAGTTACGAGGGGCTGCTTGCTAAAACAATGCATATAGCTTGCTCAATATTTTTGTACTTCTCAAGCAAAGACGGAGGATATGAAGAAGATGCCAAACTATTGATAAAGAGAAGGAACCGTGACCAGATATTTTACTTCTGGATCCTGAAACCAGCCGGAGCCACCTTTAAGGTTTGGACTTGGACCAGAGACCCAAGGAATATGCGCAGGGAAGAGGGGGAAGAGTTCAGCCTGAGGAAGACTCCTTTACTTCATCTTAAGGCGGCACTGCGCAGGTGCAAGCATATTTAAATTAACTTTGGGCTCATTATAATACAAAGTGGGAATAGATAATGAATATGTATGGAGGCATCGTGTAACTTTATGCATATGTAACTTGTAACCCGATATAAACCAGACAGAGTACTGCTGGGGTTGTGCACATTTTGGAGGCAAACATCCTCCCACGCATCCCAGCGCTGGAATAAACATACCTACTTTACAACTTTTCTTTAGTTGTAGAGTTAATCTGCGCCTCAACAGGAGCAGAACAAAATATGAAGCATGTTCATTAAAGCATAGGACAGACTGATGGCCTAATGTGTGGCCTAATTTTGTCTGTGAAATACCAAGAATGACTCCCATGGGAAGCTGGTGCCCACATTTAAACTTCAGTTTTGGGATGACTGTGTTCGTTTTACACTGCATGGCTTTATAAATCTGATCTGTCTCACTGGATGACACAGCTGTTCTCACTTCAGGGTTTGTTCTCCAAAAGGACCCATGGGAGGGCTCAAGTTTGTCTGACCAGTTCTAATTGCATTCAGCCTGCAGCCTCACAATTCATGGTAGGGAGCTCACTCGCAAAAGAAATCGCAAATTTATTTCCTTCCTCATTGTGAAAATTTGAATTTCACTTGGCTTTCCTTTGTCTCTCTCCTTGGATGGCTGCAGAGATTGAAAATGTTCCACCTTAGAAATAACATCTTCCAGCAGATATCACCAAGCAATTACCAAAAATGGGCCCTGGATGTAGATAATAGAGCTTAACTGCACCACTAGCAAGGCAAGTTCCTGAGCCTTCAGGTCTGCCTTTGATACCATTAGCCACAGGTTTTGATCATAGCTCACCCAATGCAGCTGCAGATTTACAGCTGAAACAACACAACATGACTCTATGACATTAGACCTGTTTATTTACCACACAAATCCTTTTAACATGATTAATATTTTGTTGAAATCAATAAGCATTTTGATTTAAAAGGCACTAACAGAGCCTGTCTTGATGGTTTCTCCTAATTTCCTCTCTGTTCTTCTCTCTACCCCCTATAAAAGCAACACAGAACAGAAAATTACTCCTATGTATTTCTCATTTACTGGTGTTTCAACTGACATCTGATCTTTTAAAAACAGCAAATTCAATCTTCCCATGCTGTGCATCTTTACAGAAGTAATTCTAGCATAAGTTATGATATTTAGCCAAGAGCAGATGGGAAAATACTCCTGCTGACAGCTACCACCTTCTACAAACAGCAGAACACAAATTCTGATCCTCTTCCTTTGAAGTCAATGAATATTGGTCCATTGTTCACTAAAATTAGGCCAATTCACCGGGAAAGAGAAAGAGAAAACAAGAGTACTACATTATACTCTGTCTTTCAGATCCCCAGGTATAAAAAAGGTCAGTCTTTATTGTTATTCAGCAGATACATTATCAAAATGCTTAATATCTGTGTCTGTGGAATAGGACCTGTTGCACTGAATAGGATGACAGTCCTCCTTACAGGAGTTTTATAGAGTACAAAAAGGCCAGTGGGTACAGATTTCTAGGAAGTATTGGGATAATGATGGGAGAAAAAGGCATATCACTTCAGACACCGACAGCCAGACATGCAGCCAGACATATGGAGCTCCTTTTCAACTGCCTCGGAAATTAATTTCTCATAGCTGTAATTTCAAGCCTTATGACTGCTTCATGCATCCTCTGAAATACTCAGTTTAATGTGTCCCAATAAAATGGGAAGTTCTAGTTCTTTCTTTTTGCACCTGCTTATTAAAATATGAAAGGCTTGTTCATGTAAGCTCTTTCAAAAACTACCACTGTACCTCATGATGGACAACCAAACTGTATCCAGACTGTTTGAAATGTTACAATTTTCCAGTGGGACACCTTTTGCAGGGGCAAACATTTGAAAGGTGACAGTCACTTTTGTCTGAGCAGGATGTATCTATGAGAGGTATGTTACATGTATTGAATGGTGACAGTAATTTTGTCGACAACAATGAAGTGAAAGCTTCAAAGAAAAACATTAGTGACAAATGCCTTAGAAATACATAATACCATCTGGCTGGTCTCCCAGGAGGCAAACCTTCTTTCTTTCTTTCTTTCTTTCTTTTCTTTCTTTCTTTCTCTCATTCTCTCTTTCTCTCTTTCTTTTTTTCTCTCTTCCTTTCTTTCTCCCTCCCTCCCTCCCTTCCTTCCTCCCTTCCTTCCTTCCTTCCACACCATTCCTTCCTTCCTTCCTTCCACACCATCCTTCCTTCCTTCCTTCCTCTTTCTTTTTTTTTTTTTTTTTTTATTAAAGGGTCTTTCTCTTTAGATGGTCTGTTTCTCTGTCATAATTTGACAGTGTATGAAAATGATACCTAAATTTATTTCTCAGAAGATAGTCTCTGTGTCTTCTAAATCTCTGTCTGGCATTTAGTCTCTGTATCTTCTAAATCTTTCCAATACTTTGCTCTTCGTCTGTTTTCACGCAGATTCTACATTTCCTGAATGAAGTGAGATCTTCCCTCACAAAGGCAGTCACTTAGTGGCTGTCACCAACAGAAAATACGTGCTTGCAACGAAGAGATGAGCACAGGAAGATGACAGGCAACAGAGCTTGCAAGGCATGTTGGAAACTCTCATCCTGGTACCTGGGGACTCTTTCCAGCACACTTCACACACCAGGTAAAAAAAATATCGCCTTTCTCTGCAGCTTTCTTTGACGCCTGGTGAGGTGTTTCTGTGTAATGAATGTCACAGGATCCTTGGGTGGGAACTCATCATACCAGTCTTGGCTATCTCCTGGCATCCATTCCATTTGTCTTCATGTCCTCCCATATAAATCTCACTGTAAGGGAGCAGAATGACGGCAGGCATGGCTCTGGGACACCCAGCAGCTTTGGGAGGGTGCTCATCACCTGCCACATTATTGATTGTGCCAGTTTCTCTCTAATTCTCGAGGATTACATGTCCCAAAAGGCATTGCAGAGGCTTAAGGTTGCCCCTAACCACCAAAAAATGTAAAACTCACAAAAGGTTTTGTTTGGCACCAGACACCAAAAAGGTTAATTGTCATGGCTTTAGATGGTGAGCATAAAAAATTAAAAATTCTGTGCTCCTACCCTCAGAGGACAAGTATAATTTGGGGATGAATAGTGTCAGTAATTGTGGATATAAGCACCCGGGGTAATGTGCTGTCACTGGATTTGCCTCATGAAATCAACACATTTCTCCTCTCACTTCACACATTCCCCCCCACCATCCTCATTTTGTCACATGGAGATTTTACTAAGATTCTTTTTGAACCTCTTGCAGTCAGTAGGAGTTTGGCTTTCAGATTCAATATATATTTTATTCAGGCCTCAAGTTCTCTCTGAAGAAGCTCTGGGTAGTATATTCAAGGACTTCGTTTTCATTTGCTATCTTATACGGGATTGCAATTTGGAAAGTGTTTGGTGCTGGCAGTTGGGGTTTGGCATTGAAAATTGCTCATCTGGTGCGTAAGCTTTCTAGTAATGTACCAGAATTTACAATAGTGCTCAGTTTTGAGCATTTTCAAGTGTACTTTGCTTTTCCATGGGACCAATCATGCTGCTCTGATGCTTGACAAAGGATCCTTTAAGAAATCCTTCAGTTGGTGAAGCTGGAGGATGACCCTCACAAAAACTGAAGTATGCTGTAATTTCAGTCTTGCTTTTTGAACAAAGGAGAATTAGCAGGATTTCTCAAGGAAATACTGTTTTTCCAGAGATGCAGGTGTAGTACGAATAATTAGAAAGGTTTTTTTAAAATACTGTAGTTTGTTTCTACTCTTGACTGCATAAATTCCCTTTTAGTTCTGTGGAATCATGAATTTTGTATATTCTCAGATGCTTTAATACTTTTGGAATCTGACACAAATGCACTTTTGAACTTTTACCCTGAAATTTCATTAAAAGTTATTTGGATTCCTACTAAATGATTTTTGATGGAAGCCCCGAAAAATATTATGCCTGCAATTATTTTAAGTACTTCTACTTATTATTGATTGCACATTTCCTTCTGTTATTGTCAGAGTCTTTCACTGTGTTATTGAGATATTTAAATTTGTGCTGCTTTTTTTAGAAGAGATCCATGGATATTTGATTTGGTATTTTGGTGCCTGCAAAGAAATGGCTGCACATAATTTTCATGTCTGTCACAACAGGATGGAGAGATCTTCAAGTCTCATGGCTGTCTCAGCAGATTTACCTCATGGAATTTGTATGGGTAAGAGCAATATGACCATATTTCATAATGACAGGCCTTAATTTCTCTGCAAATGTATCCTGACCTCTCTTTGCCACTCTTAAAAATTATTGGTTTTACAGCTTCTGTGCCACAGGTTTAGCTTAGGGCAGTTGTCCACAGTGCAGAAGATGAGAAGATTCAGGTGTGTGAGATATTTTACATATGTGATGTACAGAAGGGATCTAGGGATCCCCACAGCTTGGGCAGCATCTGCTCACTTTCTGATGCCAGAAAAGATGTGAGGTTTGGGAAAGGAAACAAACACAATGGGAATATGGGAAAGGAAATTGATAAAATTAATTGGAAGCCCTACCTTTCTCTCTTTCCTATTTCTACTGCTAATAAATGTGGGAGGGGAATATTTTGTCCCATATGTGATGGAGGATGTGTAGTCAGCAACTGTTCATGCTGCTCATAGTTCTCATCCCATTTCATATCAATCCCAGCAGAAGCTGCCCGGCGTGCAAGCACTGAGCTGTTCATTTCCTGCTGTAAAACAAAAAGTCTATAAAAATTAATTTCATGTTGAGCAAGCCGTTACTCATCTGTTAGTGGGTTTTCCCTCCTGATCAGCTTCCCTGCAGCCTTTGGCCCCTCTTTGCTGGTTTTCTCCAGCTTTTTCCATAGTGATAGGTAACTGCTCCCTGTCTGCACTGCTGCCGGGAGGCAAACCCCAGCTCAGGGCAGCAGGCTGCTTCCCCTTGTATCTCACCAGGGAGTTTCAGCCCTGAAATTGAAGTTGTTTTCATCAAACCAGTGTCTACTTGTAAAGCTCATCCTTTCAGACAGAGCAGGATGAGACCATTGCCCTGGATTTTGGCAGTGCCTCAGTGGGGAGCAGCTCAGCTGCAGTGGCTTAACTTTTCAGATGTGATCCTGCATCCTGGGAACGGACATGAACTCAAAAGCCAATACCCAAGCAGGTACCTACAGGAGCTCAGCTTATTCCTACAATTTTCCAGGTTCTTTCTGTTCCCTACAAAAAGCATCTCAGAGCCCACAAGAGGGAAATGTTAAATTCAACAGCCCAATTCTATTAAAATCAATGCCAAAATTTACAGTGACTTTCCCTGTGTCAGGCAGAGACTGCACTGAAGATTTCAACTGCACTCTGTTGCATAATGATATATTCAGTACAGCTTTCTACTGCCCAGATTTGGTATTGAAGAAGTGTGTGTGTGCTCATTGCAAAGGACTGACATTTTAAACTATTTAAGAAACTCCAGAAAACCTAGGTTGCTGTCAAAAGCTTGTTTTATTTGATAACGTTCAGTTATCTCATCCCACTTCTTTTAAAAATTGTAACTTTGACTAAATTTCTTCTAAAATTCTAATTTTCAGCAACATATGTAGTTGATTTGAGATGTTGAACATTACTTTCATTGAGAGTGAAAGAGAAACTTTGAAGGCTGAAAAATTATCAGTCAAGGCTAATTGAGGTGCAAGTAGAATGGCACGTGCAGAGTGCATGGCCATGCAAGGCAAGAGTTTTTACCCACCCACCTAATTCGGAGGATTTTAGTCTGCCAGCAAGATCTTACAGAGATTCATCACAACATGTTTCCTCTCTAAAATGCTCCTCAAAACACCCTTCCTCTAAAAGCAAAGCTAGTCATATCGCAGACTGAGGTTTGTGGATCAGCTTCTGAATAAGGATGAGGTGCTCCTGGTGGGAACTCTCTGCTGCTCCTTTATTCTGTCAGTATTTCTATATTTCTGAAAGGGCCTCTCAGCTCCTGACTAACAATATCTTTTACCTGTCATACTCTAAAATTATTTTTACTGCCAGGAACAGTGGGGCCCTATTATAGCCCAGGCATTTGCTATGGTCAGGGTTAGCTTGTTAATGGCAAGGCACACCCAGGCATCAAAACTGCACCTGGGATACATCATGGACACGTAGTCTGAAGCCTTCTAGGTGCCAACATAGCCCTGTGAAGGAGGCTCAGACAGCAGCACCCCAGACCCAGAAGCACAGCCCAGCCTGGCAGTGTCATGTGGCTGGACTTCTCCCAGGAGGCGGCTCAGAGAAAACAACCCCTAAAGCATGTTATTCTGCACATTATGGATCAGCTAGGAAAAAAAAATGTTCGAAGCAGGGTAGTGCAAGAGTAGCTCATCCTCTGGGAACACCTGGTTGAGCTCAGTAACCGCAGTGTGGCGACACTGGATGACAGCACTTAATGGGAAGCCAGTTCAATTAGCAGCACTGTACATGGCAAAATAGCAGAAAGCTGCTCTGCACGGAGGGGAAGGAAGGAGTGAATTAGACGCAGACGATGGTAATTAACAGCTGGCTGGTAGCAAGGCATTTTGTCTGCCCAGCAGTTGAAACCCCTTGATTACAGATAACCTCCCAGCAGAGCCCCAGCAGTGCAACGTGCCTCTTAGAGTGCTGGAAGTGGGGAAGCAAGCTGCTGTCTTATATTGGTGAATGTGCTACAGTATTGTTAGGTAAATAGTGCATTCATTTTTCATTTTCACAAAATATATCCTTCAGGATGCACTTATGAGAAATTCACCCTGATGCTCTAACATTGGATTTATTAGGAAAAGAGTGTCCTTAGTTCAGGGCTAAAAGAAAAAAAAGAAAAATTTCCTATGTATATATGGGGAAATTGTTTATCCTTCAGTAAAACAGATAAAACACAGATTGTGAGTTCTAGAACTTTGCTTTCTTATCTAGTGGTTTTGGGGGATCTTTTAAAATTATGCTGAAATTATCCAGGCTTAATTTTATTTTATGTGGCATTACAAATAGTAAATTGATCAATAGAATCAAACTTTCTGATCATACCTGTTAGAATAACAGAGCTGCTTTCCCTTCAATTGCAGTAAAAGAAGAATGAGGCCTTGTTCATAACTTCTCAAAATATTTTGCAGAACTTGCAGTCCTGCTTATGAACAGGTAAAGTAGGAATGCTTCTAGGAAAAACAGTGCAGTGCTGTATCCGTGGCAAGTTTTGGTAATGGCGATGTGGTATTGTCAGATCATCACTGCAACTGGGTCATCTGCAGTCACACAGAGAGCTGAAAGCACAGCCCTGCTCTCAGGGAAGAGGACCCTGGGCTGGATTTCCTGCTGAGCAAAATCATACAGGAACCAAGCTCAGTGGAGAGGATGGAAGGCAAAAGCTGGGATTTGAGGAACAGGGACTGTGGGACATGGTTTCACTTTGGTGCAGGATTAATAGCTCCTGAATCCTCTTTCAGAAGCCTCAGTTACAGGGAGGATGTTTGTGAGTGTTCCCTCGGCTCCAAAACCTCCTCCCCACATCTGCCCATGGCCAGCTGATCACATTCCTTGGTATTAACTCACTTGTAATAGCAATAAATCTTTGCAAAGCATTTGGCTCAAGCTTAGCAGTGCGGGAAGAAGTGGGCTTATTTTGTCCTGGTATATTTTCTGTCTGCCTTCTAAGTGTTTAATAAGGTGAAACAAAGCGAATTGCATAAATTAGTGCGGCTTGTGAATTGTAAGCTGTTATCTTTTGGTGACATATCTGGAATCCCATGGTAATGCTCATGGTTTGTTATTACCTGGGTAACCACCTTGTGATCCAGCATGTTGGGTTGCTGGGCTTCAACAGCACGGGATTTTAATATTGGTTCATTCATAAGCCTTGTTTAATCTTATTTCATTAAAGGAATCTGCACTAACTTTAATTAAGGGACATTGGACAGCCTGTATGATTTCCAGAGGACTTTTTTTCTGTATGGGGGATATGTGTGGGGATGTTGATGAGATTTATTTTAAGTGCATGTGGCAAAGCAGATCTTTTGTGCTGTCTGAGAGTATTCATCTGCAACACAGAGATCCTGATCCCAATGCACACTTAAAGTGAAGCCTAGTTCATCTGCTAATCACTTTCATAATGTAAGGAAAATGTGCAGCATATAATTATATCTGAGCCAAGTATGCTTTATTCTTCTAAAATAATAAATAAAATATATGCATGTTCTGACAAAACAGAAAGATTCAGAATCTGTGGATCTGAAAGTGCCGATCTGCAGTGCTTGGAGAAAGGAATTGACATGAGACATTTACAAATTAAAACTTATGGCTTTTTAACAACCTTAAGAAAACAGGGCATGTGGAACAAAAACAAGAAGTTCTGTCCTCTAAGAAGGAAAAGTAAAGTTTGTTCATTGGACTCTTGTGTGCCAATTATTCTTTAACACAAAGTCTCCCATGCTTTTTCTTCATCTATGTCCATAATTGTGGAGTAATTTACCTCGTGCATGTGTAACTCTGTTCCTCTTTCTCTGTCTGACAGGGCCTGATCTCTGAGCATGAGAGGACAATGGTTGACCATACCGGGCTGAGCATATACAGAGTGGGGTTGAAATGCTGTGGTTATTCCCTATTCTCAGATTCTCAGACAGCAGCTAAATTCAAGGAAACTAAGCAGAAGGTGTTTGTCTTGGCTGGTTTATTGGGAATGCAATTCTGATGAGGGGGAGAATCTACAAATCACATATTTGCACTGCTCTCCCTTCTCTCACCCTGTCCCAGAGCTGATTTAAAGACGAAGCTATTGGTGCAACAATGACTTTCTAGTGTACTTCTCAGTGCTGGTTTTTAAAACAGCTTCAGTGTTTCCTGAGCTGCATTTTCATATCAGTATAAAGATTCAAATGAAGTAGTCTTCTTATATCAACAAAAAAGATGTATGTAGGCCAATGTAAAAGCACCCCTCCCAATTGTTTTCAGAGAAACTGAGAATTTATCAATAGATGTCATAGTTTAGACGGTCACGACAAGCAAAAAGTTCACCACAACAGCTTCTTGGTCAGACAAAAAGAAATAACTTTATTTTAAAAGGCCTCTTTTTATACTATTTCTAACATTCATGTCACACATCTATTGGCTCTCAATTCACCACCCCACCATGTCACTGGTTACCCATAGTTAGAACAGCATCTTGCAATAACACCACCTGCGAGTCTCTTATTATCGTTGTTTATGGATTCCTGCTTGTTTTGAGCTGGGGAGGAATAGTGTGAACTGGACAAGCAGTCCTCTCTCATGGGAAAGTAGTTCTTGCTGCATGCCAGCAGTTCCCACAATTCCCCCTTTTTGTTTTTCATCCGAAGATGCAGCGTTTGTAGTCTTCCTCTGGGGTGTCTCTTCTCCAGGTTAACAAGTTATCTGAGCTTTGTTATTGGATGCTATTACACACTCAATTGTGGGTACTGCACTATGAGCAAAGGTGATCAAGGCAATAGGTGCAACTACTAATATACACGAGAGAAAACAGTACTTCAAAAGGATACACATTACCAACGATTTAACTATTAACTACTACTCAGAGTCTGCAACCACCGAAAAGTCCCATTTTACAAGCGAGACCTGGAAGACCTTTCCCAGGCAAGGCCTCCAAGTTTACCTGAAAAGGGGGTCTAGTTCTAGTCAAGCCAAATTAGTGAGCCAAAATGACTCAATTGCATTTGTAGCTCAGAAACATCTGGGATTAAAGATATAGTGCCCAAACAGCTAGGGCCAGGACTTGGCCAGAGCCCAGGCCTTAACTGGGAGGGTTTCCCTAAGACATCCTAGAAACAAGCCTCTATTAGTATCAATTCCTTAAAACAATACACTTCTTACAGATAACTACACAGGGTTATGTGAAAATTTCTAAAGCAGCCGGCGTTGTCATTTAATTTTAACTAAATAATCAATGGTACCATAAACAAACTGCAAATAACTGTGAACAAAGGAATGCATATGTGTAGCATCAAATAATGTCTTCTGGATAATGCTCTCTATAAAAGCTCAGTGAATTCATGTCATTACATTACCAACATATCCAAAATCATTATTACAGTAACAGTAACTGTTCTGAAAAGGTGAGATTAGATTTTCCACACATCTATGCATATATGACAGTAAAGCAAAATGAAAGCAAGAAAGAAAAGCACTAAGCATCTTACAATTAATAATACCCATGATTTGAAATTGGTACTTTTTCTTTTGTGTTACCTATAGAAGACAAAACTGCAAAAGTTGTTATGAATAGTCATCTTGATTAACCAATGTAGAACACTTAGAACCATAGAATTTGTGATGAAATTAAGGATCTGACAAATTGCATCTTCACATACTTGTCTTACCAATTCTTCATCACGAACATTTCAGTTGACTCTATCTCTATCTTATCTCTATAGAAAAAGAGTTGTTAAGAACCCTGTGCACCCCTTTTTTTTTTTTTCTTTGTTAAATGGGCATATTTCAGCAGAACTTGAACTTAACTTCACTCAAACTTAACATTACTTGAATGTAACAGAAAGTAAACCTAACAGAGCTTAAAGTTAACATCACTGAAACTGAACAGAAATTAATCTTCAGCACTCAACAGGTTACTTTTATCTAGTTACTTTTATCTCACGGGCATCCCTGCACAGATTTATATGCTGGCAAAATACAAATTAACACAGGCAATTCAACCACACACACACAAAGGACTTTTATCTCACAGGCATCCCTCCATGGATTTATATGTCGGCAAAATGCAAATTCTTAATAGAACTTAAAATCAACAGACTTTACTTAAATTTTACTCAACTTAAAGTTAACAGGCCTGAAACTGAACAACCTTCAAATTCAACAGACTTAGCCTCAATTGAATTTAGACTTAACAGCGCTTAGAAGCAACAGACCTAAACTTAATATTACTGAAATTTAACAGAATTTTACTTCAGCAGTACTGGACACTTAATCACACTTAATAGAAAACTTAATGTAAACTATTTTGCAATTGATTCATATAGAATTTGTTATAACACAATAGTAACTCACAGGCCAAACCTATAAACATAAAATACTTAAAAGACTAGAACATTCTAGTACATCTGCTGCAGCACTTTCACACTCACATGCACACACACTGTTCATGGTATACCTGTGAAAAGAAAAATTCCTTTGAATTCAATGAGGTAGTCACTTTGGATGCCTTTTCATCCTTTGAACTTTAAATTTACCAAAACAAGATACAAGGTTAAGAGTATACTCTAAGAGTTTTAGAGACAGCAGAACTTAACTTATTTTGACTCTAATCTTACAAGAAAGTACTGAAAATTTATCATACAGCAGTTAATGATGTGCAAGAAAACAACTGAATTATAAATTAAATAGCAGCAACATAGAACATTAGAGGGTTGAATTTTTGCAGGATTAACTGGAAATATCATAAAAGTGTGGCAAATACGTCATGATTATACATAAATCAGTTTCGGGACTGACCTATGGTAACTATAAATATTATTGAAAATGCCTGTTTCACAGTCAGTGTTCTTCTGAGATAAGCGTAAGTTTACCAGGATCTTCCCAAAGTGCAGCCTTACGCAGAGAAATGTTAATATCGCATGTCTTGGCAAATGGCATTTAAAACCTGCTCAACCTGCAGATGGTAAGACAGCTTCCTGTGATCGTAATTAGAGCTAGAGAGAAATCATGCAAATCATGACAAACAGGTCTCTCTCACGGCAAAGTAGTCCTCACTATATGCCTACAGTTCCCACAAATAGAGACATGCTTTTCCCTTGTCACAGTGGGGCACAGGCTGTGTGTGGCTCCTGTCCTAGCAGGAATAAAGTCAGCACCCAGTGGGTGGCACCTGAGCAAGGAAAGGTGGGGAAGGAAGGTGACCTTCCCTCTGACACCCTCAATTATGGACCCTTGCGCAGAAGTTAAAAAGAAACAAATCTCAAAAAACCCTCACACCCTTAAAGAAAACAAAAAACCCACCCCATTTATGGAAGGTTTAGTGTCAGGAAAATTAATCCACAAACACCAGAGGTTTATGTCCAAAAAGGAGACAGAGGTGTCCTGTAACTTTATTCATGAATAAAGGGAGAGGTCATGGGCATTTCCCATGGGGTCTCTCAGATTGCTAGAGGACGCAGCCTCTTCTTACCCTACTTTCCCAGCAGGAAGTTCCCTCTCTCTTTTCCCCATCGGCTGAGGTACTCAAGAGGTACAGACTTCCCGAATTGCCTAATGCAGGCCCCCACAATATACACCCCCTAATGCAGACCCCCTTAATACACATCCCCCCCTTTCTTCTTTTTCTTATGTCTCTGTTCTTGTAGTTTATTAACACAGTCTTGAGTGAGTCAATCAGTGGAATTCCTAAGGAAATCCTTCCCATCGTTTCTTCTATCTCTCAGTATTGGTCTTATCTTACCAGCAGACTCAGGTCTTCTCTTACCAGCCATTTGTAAAGACACTCCCTTATTCCTTTCATTTAGTCAAAAGGATTAATTTATTTTTTTGCTTATCTTTACAAATGACCTGGCAGCCACACTGCATGTAGTGGGCAGCATTTGAGAGATGTCTGAATTGTTCAAGTTGGTGCAGTAGTAACATTAATGAATGATATGAAAATTGGGTTCAGCTAAAGCAGAACTAAATGTGACTCTGTGTTTATAAATTCTTCATACAGAAACTAATGCAGACAACACCTCTCTGCAGAGGCCACACAAACTGTAATAGAAGCAGTGCTGTCAGAGGAAGCAAAATCATGATCTCTGGCAATTACCTAATACAAAGTGACACATGTTAAGTGAGGAGCCAGACCTTCTGCTGGTGTCAGCCAGCTGTGCACCTGGAGAACTGCCTCTGCCAGATGCTCTGCTTTCCTGCAGCAGTGGGGCTCATGTCCAGAAGCGTTAAACCACAGAACACCAATCCAGTCAGAAAGCATGCGTTAAGTCATCATGAAACATGAATAACCTTGTGCTGATCCAGCACAAACCCACATATACCTAATTAAGGAATATTTTTGGTTGCCAGTGCCACTGTTGAGGTAAAAGTTTGTTTAGTACTATGGAGAGGAATACCAAGCAGAGGGCACATTAGGCTGTGTGTTAAACTTTTGTCTACCACACAGTATTGGCTTTTGTGCACCAGTATTAGCTAATTTAGAGTCAGAGCAATGACACACATTAATGAACATCACTGGCCTCAGGACTGAAAGCAGCCCCACATCTAACAGTAGGAATGTGTTATTTTGCACCTGGAGGTTTCCTCCAGGAAAGAATGATGAGCAGGAGCCTGCTGGACCTGGAGACTTGCGCAGGTCTTCCTTTGAGCAGCTGCACCTAAGCTTTGCTTCAGTGTGAGGTCAGTCACCACACATTTGCCCCAATACTGCCTCTTACTGTGTATGTGCACATCCATTCAGTGTGTGATGTCTGGGTGTTAGTTCACTCTCCACCATGATCTCTCCAAGGAGAAAAACACTGCAAGACTTCCTACTGATTTCTTGGCAGTTTGTACTCAAGGTAATTAAAAAACCTGAGCTTTGGAAAATACTAATTTGTAGTTTCCACCCCTGTTCTTGAGAAACTCAAATAAGCAAACCTACCCCCTGCTGTTCATCTAAATCATAATCCAAATATTGTCATAATAAATACAAAGAGAAATTGAACAGGTTTTTCAATGGAGGATAGAGAATAGTGAAAACAAATGCTTCCCACAACAACTCTTGTCCCCACCAAATAATTAATGAAACAAGGGCAGGGGGGGGTGTGGGTGTGGAAGATCTCAAAGATATTCTGAATTAAATGCATCAATAATTTTGGACATTAGGAATGGGCTTAGTAATTGCATGCAGTGAGTGTGGCATTTAGTTGAGCAGATGCAGAGGCTGGTGGTGTGGAAATATGTAAAGCAGCAGCTTGGATTGTCAGCAGTGGAAGTACATCTGCTCTTAGGTTCCTGACTCAGTAATTAGCAAGCCGAATTTTCAGAAGTGTTGAATGCCTGACAGCTCCAGCTGGCTTCTGGAGTATATGTTGGGAGTTCAGTGTTCAAGTTCAATGGAAATATTTTTTTATTTAGCCCTGCATCTAGAAATCTAAGCATTGGCAGTAGCTTGCTAAACGCTCCCTGACTCACGGAACTTGTGGGCTGATCCCAAAACCACCACAGTATCTCTGTAAGAGCTGGAGGTAGGGAATGAGTGCTAAGATATGTCGATACCTGCATAGAAACGTGTATTGAAATGAGGACTTCCCATATTACTATGCCACATGTCATCCAAGGCTGTCCGAGGGACTTTAGCCCCTGTTGTTCATTGCCTGCTCCTCACAAGAGGCTTTCAGCTTTGTGCTCCACCTCTGGCTGCTGCAGTGGAGAGAGGCAGATAAACTATAAAGTTAGTAGGCAGAGAGGACATAGTATAAATGCCCAGGGGAAGTATTAAGAAGAAAGGATGAGCTGTTGTCAGTTTTTGATAAATTCTTTTTGAGAGAGACTGTTTTTGGGGAAAGGTTGGTGTCAAAGATACCTAGCAATGCTTTGGCAGAACAGAAAGAGGAGCCAGTGGCTGGTTTGTCAGCTTTTGGTCATTTATTGATCTTCTTGTGTTCCAGACAGAAAACTCGAATATAGTGAATATCTAAAAGCAGCAGGGAAGGCCCTGAAAGGAAAAACAGAGCTTGATAATTTATTACAGAATATACTTATTATATTTTGAATGGTAAGATCCCTGGGTTAAAGCAGGGCCAGGACCTGAACTCCATGATCCTAGTGGGTCCCTTCCAATGCAGGATACTCTATGATAGTACAAAAGTTGCTAAGTATTTCCCAGTGCAACACTTGTTGGACTTAATTTGGTTGAAGATTATTAGAATTTGGGGTGAAATTTGCAGTCTGGAGTTCTAAAATTTGAGCAAAACTAAAATCTCAGTTGCTTGAAGTCAATATTTTTACTAAACTTTAACATCTTGTTTTATATATAAAATGAAAAGCCTTGGAAGTTTACAGGTTTTATCTCATTGCAAAGTTCCAACTTTCTGATGAGATAACTGAGTTGAAAGGTCATGGAGTCCTTGAGCACTTCAGGATCTATTGATGAAAAAGAACAGGGTATTACTGGGACAGTCTGAGAAGGCATTTGTCCAGCTTAGCTTTCCCACTGTGTATAGAATTAAATCTATAAAGAACTGTAGTGCAATTATGAATGGCTCTTGGCTACCTGGCTTGTGACACTGTTAATCAAATTGGAGGTGCAGTGCATTTGGCTGCAACCCAGGGCAATTTGCAATTTGTTGCTTTGCAAGGCAGGGATTGAAACAGCTGTCTCACCATGGCCTTCACCACGGATGGAAGGGGAATCGGCTCTGGCACCTGGGGCAGCTGCTGCCCTTTCTTCTACACTGCCCTGGGTGTGTGCAGAGCTGTTCCTCTCACGTGTTCTCATCCCACTCTTCTCTGGCGCAATTACATCTGCGCAATAACTCTATATCCTTGTTAAATAGGTTATCCCAGAGGCGTTACTGTAATTCCTGATGGGTTCAACCTTTGCCAGGAGCAAAGGTTTGGAGGCAGCTGATATTGGCTCTGCCAGACATGGGAGAAGGTTCTAGCAGCTTCTCACAGAAGCCACACCGGTAGCCTCCTCATGTACCAAAACCCAGCCTCACAAATCCAATACACATATTAATTAGCTCCTGCCTACTTCCAGTGCTCATCCTTTCTACAACCTTGACTTTTTGTTTCTCTGTTACCATTGAGATACTTGTGTTTTTTTCCAGACAATCTGCTCTTTAATTCATGTTTCAATTTTACTTGACTGAAAGGATGCAATGGAACTGATTACTGCATTTCAAGTCCCACTTTTTGCATCAAAAGAAAGAAGAATATTCTGCTAATTCCTTTTACTCCCTAAAAAGCAAAGAAACTAAAGACCAAACAGTCGTGTGGAGTATATCTTAATGTAATGGCACATCCATCTGGATGTTCATTCACCAAAATGCAGATGCCCATTACCTATGAAATGCATGTTAGGCCAGGGAACAAGGCCTAATCTTGAAAAGTACTTGCATTTCATGTGTGTGCTTGAATCTCCTGCCCCTGTTATGGATATCTTCCCTGAAAAAGGTACAGAGAGTGTGTATTCCTTTTCTATACAGAAAACCTTTTCACATATGGAAATTGGTTTTGGTTCCCTTTTGCTCTCTGAACATCTAACACTCTTGCATCATGCCCCCATCTGATGTTTATCTTCCTAACAAACCAGAGGATGTTGCTGACTTCCTGTTGTTATCACCAATCCTGTCTTGCAGAACTGGCAGCCATCTAATTGTGCCTCATCTCACACTTGGGTAGCTGATTATTGCAAACTAAATGTAGGATCTTTGTCTGACCTTTTGTTTTGAGTCTATACCTGTAACTTCTCACAAGTATTCTGAATTTTGTCCTAAATAGACCAAGAAAAGTATGTACTAAATGTACATTCAGAATGAGAACACTGAGGAGATTAATCACTGCAGAACAACTTGGTGGACTCATAATTAAGGGGAAATAGAGGGCACAACAGTGAAGCTAAGAAACATCTAGCAAACCTAATTAACCTGGAACATGTGTGATGAAATGACACTTCTAATAGTAAATAATAATTTTAAAATATTTATATATAAATATATAATTTATATATAAATATATAGAATTTATATTGTAAATTATATAATTATATATTATATNTAATATAAATTAATAAATAATAACTATTTTAAAAGCAGCAAGAAGAAGACACATCACCACAGGAAACAAATCAAAGCTGCTGTGATCACCTGCATTTTTAGATTATACCAATCATCAGGAAACAGAAATAAAGACTCAGTTGCTAAAGGAACTTGTACTTGGAATGAATCAAGATAGGCGTGAAAGTATCATGGATAAATAGCATTTCTGAGAAACCTACATCTATTGGCCTTCTTAATGAAGTTTGGAGTCATGGTAACAATTTTCTGCTTCATGAGACTTTGGTTGAAGTGGCTTTTCTAATTGCAGTGCGTTCAACCTCTTCAGCAAATAGGCATGGGAGGAAAATCGAAACCCCTCTGATGTCTGTTTACTGATGCTGGTGGGGATCTGAACTATACTAGTCTATCAGGACCAAGATATGTCTTTGTCAAACCTGAGAACATGTAGTAAAGAGCTTTCTTCTGGAAGAATAGAATATAGAAGCAAACCCATAGATTTTTACTCCTACAAATAAACATAGGTGATTTCATTTGTGTCTACTTAACCACTGACAGTGGTATAACTTTACTGCACAGAGTTAGTATGTTTGATGCAATCAGTGTCCTTTTTTATTTTGGCTGAATGAAAATACGGGACAGGGGAACTTCTGACGTACGAAAGTAATCTTCATATGAAGTCCCCAGCGATATTTATATGAGAAAAGGAAGGATTAAATGAAGTGTTTGTTTGCTTGCAATTCCTAATTTATGGGACCAAAGGCTTTTTAGTACTGGTGCTTTTATTACCTGTTTTCAGTAATTTTAATTTCTTTTGTTTTGGGGTTTGTGCCTGGAAAGGAAAGGCTTTGTTATATTAGTCATAGAAACTGGTGAAGAAGAAACAAATGAATGTTTTTCATGGAAAAGCTACGAAAGAGTTTCTTTTGTGGAAGAGCCACCTGAGGAGGGCTTCATGTGTGCTCCCAAAGACAAAATCCAGATCCACCCTCCACAGCAGCTTTTGTTTCTCTTTCTTCCTGTCATGGACTGTGGGAGTGTGAGCATGGTTGGAAAACACAGCTCCAAAAAAAAAAATCCTTGCCTTCGTTCCACCTGAGGCAGCAAAGTACCAAAGTGACATTACCTGAAAATGAGAGTGAGTTCTCTGATGTTGAACAGAGATGTCAAAAGAGAGATGCTTGTGGTATTAGAGAGACGGTGCCTCTGGGAAGGAGGGAAGAGGGAAGGTTTAAATACACGTATAATTCTCTTTTCACTGAAAGCTACAAGAAGTATTTTCTCAACAGGGAGGGAACAGAAAAATAAGCTCAAGTTACTTCTGCCTAAAGCCTTGAGGGCAATGTAGTGGCAGTCTAAAATTGATTAAAAGAAAACAAAATCTGGTAGATTCAAGGGCTGCTTACCACTATGACCAAGTGGACTCTAATGCTTCAGGACAACAGTCCTGAAACTGATAAAACTGAGGAACTGAAGAGCAGAAGAGGTCTGTTGGAATGCATATTTAACACTGCAAATCCTTCTTCTTTGAAAAGCCGCTTTGCTTCCTAACTGCACTGAGATGCTTTTTTCCCTCCCTTTTTCAAGGGTATGTGGGAAGATTTGAGTTTACCTGCTCCATTTAGGCTATATGGTGCTGGACATTACAAGTTCAAAGGGAATAATCAATAGGCAAATTGATAAACAAGCACAACAACATCAGCTGAGCAGACTAGGGATAAAGGGCACAGTATCCAAGACTAAAACTCCTCAGCCACTAGTGGACCACTAGATGGACCACTGAAGCTGCAGACTGCATCAAAGAGTTTCATCCTAGACTTTGTATCTGATAAGAGGGAAAGAAGAATACTAGAGATTACTAGGAACTTTATGGGATACTCAAGGGGGAACCGTGGGACTATGCAAAGCTTTTAAGGAAATCTCCCTGACTTATATATCTGATCAAGATACAGATATCTACATGCTTATGCCACCAGTAACATCATATGTGTGCAAGAAATACTACATATGACCCACTTTTTGATTCGATTGACTCCTGCTTGAGATGCAGCTGATAAATCAAGAGAAAGGAAATAGCATCTTCAGGTGTGGGTGAGTTGCTCATTTCAAGTGCATCAGGCTGTGGCCTTTGCAGTGGAGCACAAAATGTTGTGATGACCTGGAATGGTGCCGGTTTGTGCCTACTGGAAAGGGCAAGGCGAAGGGAACAGTGAAAACCAGCACGTGCTGCAGTGGATGGAGTGTTGAACAATTTCACTTTTAATGAGGACTGGGGATGGCTGGAAGGACACCCAAGTGACAGCGGGATGTGGCTGTCCCAGTTTTACCTCTTCCTGCCTTACACAGACCTCCAACCCTGTATCACTGTGCTTTGGGCCCCACGGAGTCCAAAACACGGCTTGGTATTGTGCTGTAAAATACCACCGGGGATGGGTGTCAGTGCAGCCACCAGATCCATACAGGCACATATATTGGATACTTTGAACAAGAAAAACATTAAAAATAACATCTCATGGCATTCACAGGCCATTTTAGGCTACAGGCTAACAGAAAGGGCACCAGCTCTTCCATACAGTGTAGGAAAACAGCTGTAAGATATAAAAGATTCCTCACAGTGATGTGTAAAAATTACTTTTTGTGCAAAAGGATAATATTTCTCTTTGGTTTTACCGAAAAATACCAGCTAAACCTCAGCACGCCTTGGGACAGCCTCACTTTATGGTGGAGAACAAAAAACCTTGTAAAGGCAGTGGTAGGTTTTGCTGCTGGGGTAGGAGGTAAAGCTGGGTAGGAGGTAGAGCTGGGAAGGAGGGAAGGGTGGGGGAAAGGTGTTTTTAAGGCTTTATTTTACTCGTCATTATTCTGCTTTGACTTTGTTAGCAATAAATTTTAATTCATAACTCTAATTAGAGCCTGTTTTACCCATGATGGTATTTGATGAGTGATCTCTCCTGGTCCTTATCTCAACCCACGAAACATTCATTATATTTGCTCTCACCTGTCCAGCTGTGGAGAGGAGTGAAAGCATGGCTCTGGTGGGTGCATGGACTCCGGCCTTGCAGAAGATAAAACTCTAGCACATTCTGCCAAGCGAGTGAACTGTGACAGTGCATATGAAATCTCTGTGTTCAGCACACATTTGTCGTGTTGGAGCTAGATTAGTTTACCTTATCTGACATAACCTTGTAGCAAACTGGACATAAAGAGAGAATTAAACATAGCTTTTTGTGCACAATCGCAGTAATAATTTAGTTATTTCTTTTGATATTTTGTTGTGCCAGGTTTTTAACATTTGTAAGCTATTTAAAATGAAAAGACACATCTAGGGGGAGTTTGTTATACACATGCCTCAAGATGCCATTTAGAATGAGCTCTGCACAAACCTTTCACAGGGAGGAGGTAACTACCATTTTACTAAAACAGGAAATGGCCACAGGGGAGACCAATATTAAATGACTGCAGGAAGCAATACAACAATCACTTATTTCAATATTCCTTTTGGTGAGCACACAGCCTCCAACTGTGGCATAATTTTGCTTAAAGCACTCGGTTCTGAACAAAAGGAAACCATTTAAGTGGAAAAAAAACATGAACTGTCAATAATATTTGAAAATCAGAATACAAAATAAATACATAAAAATATATATAAAAATCATTTAACAGCTCAATGTTTTCATACTGTAGGGAAGTTTCAAGATCAGGGAGCAATTTGGAACTGCTTCTTTTATCTAAGCAAATTAACTACACTGAAAAACAGTGCCCTGTGAGAGAGTATTTGGCTGTGGTGTAGAGTGGGACTTTGTTTTCTTATAGGCTCTAGTTTGGCATTTCATTTTGCCGTTGGAAGTCTGAAATCCACTCTCAGACCAGCTTTTTTAGATAAGTGAAGAACATTTCAACCACCAATCTTTTGTAGGTATTACAAGCTAATCTGTACACATAGCAAAGGGAAAATTTTTATTCCCTTTTTTTGGGGGGTGGTGTTGGTTTTTTTGTTTTGTTTTGTTTTACAAAACCTCTTAATAGTGCCAGGAACATGTGAGATGGGACACAGAAAATGCCGATGATACTCCCACTAATATCCATTCTGTGATTTTTGTATACACATTATGGTAAGTTGGTCTTAAGTTTTCCCATTTTTCAGGCTTCCAGACAGAGTGGAGACAAAAAAAAAGCTTTGCAGTTATAGGAGGAATAAGATAATGAAGTTGAGCAGTTAGTTCAATCTGATTGCTGTTCCGAACTTTCAATGAATCCATTAAATAAATTGCTTGAGACACTGGAAGGAAAATTGTACATCAACATTCCTAATGATTTGTGAGACTTACTCTAAAATGCTACCAATGCTAATAAACTGTGTCCTTTCTGAGAATGGTAGCCATCCTTTTACATAAATAATTTTACAACAAGAAGTAATTTTTTTACATTAAATGGTTTGTACCTAAAAACTGTTAATTAATCCTGAGAGTAAAAAAAGGAGCAGAATTCAGAAAATGGGGTTACAGTTTGTGGGTCAGGTTTGGCAAGTTGAGAAGTTCCAGCATTGCAGTGGATGTGGAAATCACAAAGTTGATTGAAGTAACTGCAGCAAAAATACACGTGGAAGGTTGCAAACAAAACAAGCAAGGCCAGCCCGGAGCTAGAAGGTTGAGTTTCAGGGAGCAAAGAGAGGGTCAAACTAGAAATTATGTGGCCTGAAAACAAAGAGCACAAGAATGAGGTGAAGGGCATGTGATAAAAATAAGTGATATCAAAAGGACAAGTTGGTCCAGGCACCACAGGACTACTGGGAACATGTAACTTGGGCTCAGTCTGTTCTGATGTAGAGCAAGAGCTGGAAGATAAGGGAAATGCAGGTTAGAAGTGACATGAAGTTTTCCCCTACCCTGCTCCCAAGAAAAACATGATACAGTAGTGGCAGCTGGGATCAGGAGTCAGCAAGAGGAGCACCAACATCTGCAATCTCCAGCACCCCTGGGCCGGATCCTTCCCCAGGGAGCTGGAACCAGTGATGGCCATGGCTGAGGAGTGTAACAGGGCAAGAGCTACACCACGAGCCTGAGAGCTACCAGGAGACTTAAAGGCTGCTTTTCCCCATTATCTCCCTCAACTCTATTTTCTCTACACAAATGAGAATGCATATTTTCCTGGCAGATCCTTCCTAATTCATTGACTCAACCTGCCAGACATCAGACGGAATTTGTGGCATCATGGAGAAAAGGGGAATTAATCCTAAAATGCATCTCATCACAGGGCACTTGGTTTCTTTTTTTTCCAGCTGTCACTGGGGCTCAGTCTCTCCCTAATGCAACCTCTTTAAATCACACAGTTGACTGCATAGTAACAACCAACTTTCTATATTTCTGTTAGGGAGACACAAAATAATACTGTGTCTGGGGGAACAGGCAGTGACCCCAGAGCAATTTTGTGCAACCAGAGTTGGAGAATTTGCCTTGAGTGTTTAGGAAATCTTCCCTAAAGGCTGATGTAGTGATTTTAGAGTAAATGATAATTGTTTTCCTTTTGTCAGGTACTAGACTCTCATTGATTCTAGCAGGCAGTTATTTGATGTGCTTCAAGAAGTCAGATTGCACCCAACAGTAACCTGAGACCCATAATTTTACTCCATGAAATGCTAAAACCATAGGGTAAAATTTGTTTTTTCCCACAGGGTAAATTTTGTTTTTCTACCTAGTCTAAGAGTTTGTAAAGCTAACTTGGCATCCATCCAACAAAGAGTTTAGAGAATGGCTTGGACTGCAGCTGTGTGGCCTTGAGATGCCTGAGTTGCTTAGGACAAACCAAATAGCACAAAATAATTGCAGGTAGCACATTATGATCCCGTAAGTGATGTACTTCCTTTTATGCCTTTCCTCTCCACTTCTTTCCACTGTAGTTTAATTCAGCCCTGTGTGGGAACTGCTGGCTTGTAGTGAGAACTAACTTTCAGTGGGAACTGTTAGTTTGCCTCCATTCACAGGCACCGATTCTAGCGCCAAACAAGCAAGAGCCACAAACAAAGATAATAAGAGATTCACAGCCGTTGTTATTGCAAAATGTTGTTCTAACTATAGGTAGGCAATGACATTGTGGGGTGGTGAATTGGGAGCCAATGGATGTGTGACATGAATGTCAGAAATAGTATAAAAGAGGCCTTGTAAAATAAGGAGTAGTTCCTTTCTTTGGAAAGCTGTTCCTTTCTGAAAGCTGTTGTGGTGTGCCTTTATGAGTCGTGTCCGTCCCTACAATGACATCATATGTTGAACTCTTCAGTGAGAAAACTATCTTTACTTTTTCTCCTCTATATTGTCAAGGATATTATTGGTCCCATCAAAATTATATATCAATTACTATGTTTTTCACTCAAAAAGAAATGGGAAAAACCTTAAGGTCCCATGGAAAAATTTGGTCTGAAATATTTAATTCATCAAAGATATTCTGAGAAAACAAGACTTGTTCAAATTCATTTTTTATGGTTTGAAATGCCAAGGAAATAGCCATAGTACTTGAAGCTTCTGAATCAACTCCTTAACAAACTTTTTTTCCACTTAGACTAAATAGATATTTCAATTTTAACTATTTTCAAGGTGACAAAATACAGACATATCAGAGTATCTCCAAAATGTTCTGTTCTTACAAATAAACAATATTATTAAATAGTGAGGTGCATGGACAGATGCTGTCCTGTGATGCCTAAAACCAGGCCCAAGTCAGGGGATGTTGAGTGCTGAAAGGAATGTTATCTGTAATTAGTTCAAACTTTCTTCTCACTTTCTTCAGTTCCACTTTTTTCCCAGGAGATCTGAGTTGGTCTAAACCAACTGTCAGCTGTCAGAGATCTCATTTATTTTTGATACGTTGTACTTTGCTGCTTTATGCTTTATTCAGAAAGGGAAAAATAATCCAAGCGGATAGAATAAAAAAGAAGTAGAAAATTAAAATAAAATCCTGAGTATTTACCCAATTTTCACATCTGATCCTTCGGTTGAAAGGGCATCTATCAGAGTGGCATTTCTTCTAGTTGATAACCAAAATGAAGGGGAAAAAATCTCAGTTTAACTGGGTAAAGCTTCTCTGCCTACACTGCAATTGTGAAACTTAGTTACTTACTATCACAGATTTGCCAGAACAAAACAGGCAAAAATTTTCTGCCGTATTAATTTTGTTTATAATCACTACAGATAATGAACAATTGTCATTTTCTTTACTCCAATTCCTGATCCCATGCCCAGCTCTCTGAAGAGCACAACCAAGCACCAGATGCGTGCAGCAGACTTTCTTCTGGCCTGATTTCAAGACGGGATCTTAGAAAGGGATCTATCCCAGGGCTGCTGTTACTTTGGGGTATTTATTTGAGCTGGTCTGGGGGGAGACGTGTCTCGAGTAATGCAGCAGATACGTACCTTTACATCAGCACATGCACCTCCATTAGGGGTCTCATCCTGATCCCTGCAGGATTTGGTCCCCTTGAGCACAAGCAGCAGCTTGTGGCAGCACATCTACTACTGCAATAAGGACAAAACCCAGCTTGTTTCATACCACAGAGCAAATTCTCTGCAGGAATCTCTGGTGTTGCTTCTGTCAGTCTGACACGGTACTGAATCTCCAACCCACATCCTGCTCCTGCTGTACGACTACAGCCCTCTGGTGGTACCAAATCACTTATTTTATGAAGAGCTACATTATAGGAAAAACTCACCTTTGGGCCCCGGCTGGTGACATGGTGCTGCCTGGAGGAGTAAGAATATCTCTGGGGGGAGAGTCTGACAAGCAGGGTGCAAGTCAGCATCCAGCTGTGACGCACTGCATGGACATCACCCACCAGATAAAAATTTCTAAAGGAAATTCAGAGACTCGATGCAAGGGTGCTTAAGAAGTGGGAGGGTATTTACTTCACAGGACTGGGAGAAACCTCAGAAATCATTGTCCTGGAAAAATTACTGGCCCAGGGGAAGAGGCCAGCAAGAATCCCTCAATAGTGTTCTGACAGTCAGCAATAAACTCTTCACTTTCCTAAAGGAGGGTAAATCAAACACCCCTTAGTCCTGGGTGGTGTTTGTTTAGCTTGATCTTTAAAGTGCGCCAGTGACTGAGATCTTGCAATATTTTATTCCCTGTAGTTCATTAGAGGAACAATTAGGCTACTTGTTGTATATGTAATTCATAGCTTATATTGCACTGTTTAAAGTCATTATTTCTTGTCCTATTTACTATGATCATGGAAAAGAAAAAAACACACGAGACCTATTTTTTTCAGCGTGCTGGTCTCTTTCTTATTTGAATATATGCCCTTTGTGTCTTCCTTAAAGCTAAACAGCACAAATTCATTTCATCTTTTTATCCATCGTATACACAAAGAGGTTCTGCTTTGAATGTCCTCACAAGAGTTTTTTCAGCCATATAATGTTATGTATTTGGACATGGCTCTTGAGCATCAGTTTTCAAAATGAAGAATAACCTAAATGTCCATCTGATGAGACCTCAGCATGAAACACTTGTGCCACATTTCATTTGCATGCCCTGCTCTGAAGTTTTGTTCTGGTCTGCAGGAACAGGAAACCCTAGGCTACAGCATCAGGCTCTGAATAAAGCAAAGCAACTTGAAAAACCTGCAAGGGTGAACTGAGTGCCTCAGCTGGGCTGTAGAGGGTGATGTGATCATTTTAAAGTGGATGAATAGTTGTATCAACAAGCTGTCATATCATTACTGAGAAAACACTGAACTTGGAGGATTAATTTGAAACTCTGAGCACACTGCCTGGGGGGATCCCTTTGACTCTTACCCTGTCTCAACCCACCAACGTAGATAATATTTTCACCATGAGGGAAGAAGCAGAGCTGGAAGTCCCCAGGATAGGGTGAATACAGGAGCTCCAAGGTTGCCCCACAGCAGAGGCCAGCACAACATGGCCTACCACAGCTAGGGTTGGACCTGTTCTCACCAGAAGGATGAAGCCTATGGATTGTGTCATTTTTTAGCTTATTTTATGTCTTTTGATTTCGTTTGAGAAACTTGTGTTGATTTAGCCAAGCAGTAAGGAGTACAAGAAGGTTGTTGGTGCTGCCAAAATATACATGTTGTGCATAAGGGATATAGCCAAGCTGCTCTGCAAAGGAATTTATAGCAACACAAGCAATTAAAGAAGAAGCAAACCATCCTCTTGTACCACAGATTGAGCTGTGCAGCAGTAGGTAAACACCCATTCTGGCGTGTTGATGATGTATCACATAGTGCATTTAAACAGCAAAGAACCAACTTCAAATGTTGTTTTTGGAAGAAGTCACCTATAATCTGGGGACAAGGAGGGAAAGTGCAAATTGTTTCTGTATGTTCCTTCTTGTTTATACTGCAGGCATTAGGATGAAAAGTGTTCTTTGTGTAAGTGTTCTTCATATAAGTGTTCTTCAATACACACTCCTTGATTTAAATCTAAAAAGATTTCAAGCAGTTTTGCAGGCATTTCATTAATGTGTATATAGATAACCTTTCACTCTGAACCATCTCTAAGTAGGAAACAGTGGGCAAGATCCCTTTGTAGGAAATTCAGCTTGGTGGTCCTTTAGATGAGCCAAATATTTTCGCGCATAAGAGAAGCAGATTGATTTTTCTGAGGTGTTTTTGATTCTTTTTTAAAAAGAGTAACAGCTGAAATCTGTTCCAAACAGTTTTTCTTTTTAGGCTGTCTCGTTCTGGTTTTCTGCACTTGTGTTCAGCGTTGGGCTCCTTACTACAAGAAGGACGTGGACGTGCTGGAGTGTCTGCAGCATGAGTCTGATGAGGAGGAGCTGAGGGAGCTGGGGGTGTTTAGCCTGGAGAAAAGGAGGCCTGGAGAAGACCTTATCTCTCTCTACAACTCTAGGAAAGGAGGTTGTAGTGAGGTGGGGTTTGTCTCTTCTCCCAAGTAACAAGTGACAGGCTAAGAGGAAATGGCCTCAAGTTGTTCCAGGGGAGGGTTAGATTGGATATTAGGAAAAAAGTTTTTGCTGAAAGGGCTGTCAAGCATTAGAACAAGCTGCCCAGGGAAGTGGTGGAATCACCATACCTGGAAATGTTTAAAAATCTGTGGATGTGGCAGCTGGAGACATGGTTTAGTGATGAACATGGCAGGGCTGGGTTCTTAGAGGTCTTTTCCAGACCAATTCCAAATTTCTATGATTCTAAATTAACAATTCCAAAATTTCTATGATTTGCATGTTCACAAGCTGTCTGGAGGCCAGGGTGACTCCTTAAGCCACCTCCTTCTCAAAAAGTCGCTAACACAGAGCCTGAATCATGTAAGCTTGACCTGGCTCTGGTAAAGCTGCGTCTATAGCAAGTCACCAGAGGAAAGTGCCCAAGATGAGAGGTCTTGGAATCAGGGATCTCACCTTAGAGACATGCATGTAAGAGCAAAGCATGCTATACCAAATGCAGATTTTCCCGGCAGAAAGCGTGGGATAAATTTCAATAACAAAAAACTGGGACTGCAAGGGCTCCCCTGCAGACAGACCACTCAGTTTAGGGACACGGTGAAGTTTTGGGAAGGTGGGTTACTGAAAGGCTTGTCCTTTTATTACCTAAGGAGTTAAAGTCAGCATGGAGTCAGTGCTTCTTCCAGCCACCGAGAGAGGGATGGAATAGCACTCACATGGGCTGTTATTGTACTGAAAGGCTGTTTAAAGCCATAAAAACTCTTGCCATGAAAATACACCGCCCACAATCCAGCAGAATCTACTTTCTGATCTCTTCTGGAAGACTAACTTTGTGAAAAGCTCAGCTACATTGTTGGGCTAAGCAGGTTGGTCCAGCCAAAGAGCTGAAAATGCCAATATGTTTGTGTAGCATGGAGACCAGTGGTTTCACATTCACTGGTTCATAAAGATCCCTGACATTTCTGAAAAACCTATCTCTGTTTTGCTATTTATATCATTTGGAAGCAGACTATGGAGCTGCACACTCTGTGTGCACAGTCGAATTTAATTTTCTGAAAAATCATTTGGTCTTTCCACATTGCACTCCCAAATAATCAGAAGAAGAATAAGAAATATGGAGAAAACTTCTAATGACTTTTTCCCCATTTTGATTCAGATTTAGTAGCAGAAAACCCAAACTTTAGTCACCTGAGCACCAGCTGCTTTCTTCACCTCTGTGCTTGCCATCAGTGAGTTGAGCTCTGCTGAGCTTCAAAATACATGTGATTTAAATATTCATAGAAGATATGACCATTAAAAAGTGAAATTGACTTTTATATGAATTATTAACAGAGTTCTCAAAATTAGACTATCTTGGTGTTGGTCTTTTTGTCTGGGCAAGTAGATTAGGCAAGAATGGGTCTTTTCAAAATGAAAGAAACAGGATTTTTCAAAATGTAAGAGGAAAAAAAGTGCTGGAGGAGACACATGGAAGGGAAATTAAAGCCTCTCAGGGAATGGCAGCTCACAAGACTCCATTATGGTGGGAGTAAAGGAGGAATGGTGGCTCCCCATGGGATAATACGGTAAGTCCACCGAGTCATGAGACCACATGGCTTTTGGCTATCCCTAAGGAAAAAGGCTTCCCAAAGCGGCTTTGTTAAGCCTGGGGCTTTTAGTACCACTGCTGCTTGGGTGCTTCTCAGGCCAGGTAGAATTAACCTGCAGAAAAGCCTGACATGAAGCCTGAAATGAGAACTAAATTACCAAATCTTGCCCATGGAACAGGAGTCATATTAATATTAATATACCATCCCACCATTCTAAATGATTGCAAAACTGTCAAATAACAAAAATCGAGGGCTGCTATCTATTCACACCAAAATCCTGGCTCAGCAGAAGGCCTCTGTGCGCAGCCCTGGGGACACCCTCATGGGACAAAGCTCTCCCCCCAGCACAGTCATGAAAGGCTTTGAGCTCAGCCTCCAAAACTGCAAAGCACTTGTTTTGTTGTCCGGGGATAATGCTTTAATCCATCGGGTGAAAGCTGGACGTTGCTCTCTTTTATTCTGGCCGTACACAATTGCAATGCTCGAAAAGAAAAGCCCCTAGCCCTTCTGTGCCCGCTGCTCCTCCGAACTGCTGACGCCTGGATGGGCAGCTCCAAGGCGGGGCCATTGGGATTTATTTAGTTCACTGTAGCAGATGATGCCTTTAGTGCCACAAACCACCCTGGAGACAAGCCCTAATCATCTGGGGGGGTGATTATGTTCAGTTCTTCCTCCCCAAACCCCCCAGACATAATTCAGATCCAAACTGGAGAGACAGGCAGGCACACAAGAGGGGAACCCGGCACTGCACAGCCCCTCTGAAGCCATGTACAGGAGCAGCTTCCTCCGTGAGGTGCGCAAGGAGAAGTACGAGCGATCGGATGCCTACGATGAGCTGCGAGGCTCCCCCGAATTTGACAGTTTGGCCCAAGCCCGGGGCCTGGAGAACCTGCAGGAGCTCAACGAGCGCTTTGCCAGCTACATCAACCGGGCACGCGTGCTGGAGCAGCGCAACACCATCCTGCGCAAGCAGCTGGAGACCTTCCAGCGCATGGATGAGCTGGTGGGCTTGGATGAAGCCTTTGCTGGGCAGATCGAGTTCAACCGCCAGCGAATCAGGGAGCTGGCTTCTGACCGAGCCAAGCTGGAGCGGGAGGAGAAGGATGCCCAGCGCATGCTGGATGAGTACCGCAACAAGTAAGGCTTACAACCCATGGCAGATGGCTAGTAGAATTTCCATAGTTGATCTTTGTAGTAAGGATGGGTTTGGCGCCACCAGCTGCTTCTTGTGCATGGGTGATGTCTCTCCAAGTGTATGAGACTTGTTGAGCAGGATGGGATGTAAGCCCATGGCGAAAAGTAAGGTATCAGGACTTCGGGAGATGCAGCTCTGCCTTTTATGGTCTCACTGCTCCTAGATGGGCAAATGCCCTCTCCTTTCCATGACAGCAGCCCTGGCTCATGTTGGCTGCTGTTGTTCATTAGCTTTAGAAGAAATGCATTCTGAGCTGCAGAGAGGAAATCACCCACTTGACTGCCAGGTGTCTCAAAGCAAGACTACAAGTCTTGTGTCTGAGCAGCCCAGAGTTACACGATGCCAAACATCTCCTGAAATGTGCAGGAAGTCTCTGAGGGACTCTTATTTACAGCTGCTGTAAGGCAGGCACCTGGGCCAGTCTGTGCCAGCCACTACAGATATGAGTTGAAAAGAAAGGAGATACATCTTTTCCTGGTGTCTGACATTTGCCCTCCTCCTCTTCCTTGCGTCCTATATTTCCATCTCGTGCCACTAAAAGAACAAAAACAGGCTTCCCCTAACTTCACCTCTTTAACCTCTGTGGCACCATAAATGAAAGAGCAGGAGCCTCAGAGGCTGAGGGACATGAGAACCTTCCCTCCAGCCACAGGAAGTTTTGGTTACACGGCTTAATGAATGACACAAGAGTTGGCGAGCGTTGCTGATAAAAGGGCTGCTCACAGGGCAAAAGAGTCTATTCCTTCTGTTACTTATTGTTCAGGGATTTTTTACCCCCAAAATATCTGTCTGGCTATTTCACCCACAAAAATTTGGCACGCTGACAAATGACCAGCCACGTGGGGGCTGTGAGCTATAGCACACCCATAGAAATGCCAAGCCCTGGTCCCTCTTTCTTATCTGAAGTAGTCCATCCAGGTGCACTGAGGCTTATTGCTGCCAGTGGTAAGATGTCCACAATGCCCTCACTCAATGCCAGTGGGTAATAAGCACCTGATTAGACAGGTTTGTATTCCAATATTTATGAGCAGCAAATTCGGCTATGAGCCAATGCTGAAATTGAGCTGTTGACTCTGATACTCGCTCATATGTTATTATTACACAGTGTCCATGAGTATTTGACTAAATTCAGTACATAGTTTTCTAGCTGCATATTAGTTAAAAATCTGTGTGAATACTACAGGATTAGTAATATGACACAAGGTAATTTACTTTTTTTAGAGCTGCTTTATGCAAGCTGTAAATAGGTGGGGAATCATACATGACATTGAAAATCCAGAGGAGGAGCAAAATACCCAGAAAAGGGGCTGTGCTTTCAGAAAGTAAGATTTAGGACCTGCTAAAGGGATAGTTAGTGGCTTCCCTGAAAAAAAGGAATTGTGCTTTGTCACACAATCTGGGGATGTTCACTCAGCAGCTGTAAACAAAAGTAAGAAGGAAACTTTGACTATATCCAAGCCAAAAATTTCAATTTAAAAATTAAAGATATAGAGAGGTCCATGACAATGCAAAGGCCATGGCTGCTTTTTAACCAAATTGCCTTTTGTTTACAAGAAGCAAATTTTGGGTCTGTTTTTTTGTCTTGGGAGCTGCTGAATTTGACTAGAACACAGACAAGAAAATTTCTTCAGTGTCTGAAAAAACTTTGTTGCCTTTTCAAGTTGCAGGTTTTGAAACAATGCCAGTGCTCTGGTAATGTATTCTGCCATCCTGACAGCTCTGATTTCAGCTCCTGAAAGTTATAAATAAAGCTCCCCAAACAAAATATGGGAGAAATAATCTTCTGTGCCCTCTTAGGGGCTGCTGAAACCAGAAACATTCCTGTGCTGAAGACCTACTCTCCTCCCTGTGTCTGCATTCAGTTGACAACAGGCACTATAGGTTTATTGCTTTATCTTGAACCATAAAGCTTTTGGTGCACTAGGATTAACAAAATCTCTTAGAGGGGAGCATTGTGAATCAATTAATTGCCAAATGTCTGGGTCCTTCATTAATGCAAAGAATTTTAACTCTTTCAACCCATTCTCTCACTCACCTTCACAATTGGGAAATAGATTTATATGTAAGTAAACCTTTTAAAGGTACATTTATATAAATAGGCCTTTTAAAGTTGCATTTAGACAGAGTAGGGCCTAGGGTGACTGGGTCTGTACAATTAAATGTTCATGAGCCATTAAAAAGTAGATCTTACATTAAAATTTATTTTTAAATCCTCTATGGTCACATTCAAAGGTTTTCTCATTAATGTGAATAGTTCAGACTCTGTACCAGGAAAGAATTCTTTCTCTTGAAGTTGCAAAAAAAAAAAAAAAATCATTGCTGGGAATATTTTGGATGCATCCCATAAAAAGACTAATTATGCTACCTCTATTGACCACCATTGTTATAGCAACATTGCATCTGGCTGTGGGAAAGGATTGTATTTCTTTCTCCATGATACTAAGAAAGATGCTGAAATCCAGATTTTAGTGGCCTTGACTGACCAGAATTAATCAACTTCAGAAATTAAAAGTCTCACTAATCAATTGTTTCATTTAAAAACTGGTGCACTGCTAATATAGTGGATTTTGAACATGAAATATGATTCCCTGGAAGTTGTTGGACACTTTAGCTGGCACAGTGCTCTCCAAGATGAGCTACGTGGTGATACTCTGATGAGCTGACAGCCTTTGTGGCCACAGTGGAGACCCAACACCAGTGAGAAAACAAAAACAAGTGGGAAAACACGATAGCTAGGATGTGGGGACTCCATTGGCAAAGCTGCCTTCCAGCCCTGTTTTCGGCGATTGTCTCAGTGCTGTCTCTGGTGATCGGGAAGACTTTATCCTGCTGCAGCTGAGGTGAGAAGCATTTGCCTGCCCTCCACCCTCTCCACAAACTGCTGAAATCTTTTGCCTGTGGCTGCCAGTTGCTCAGTAGCGGCTTCTTGATAACATAGGAAGAATCTGTTCATAAATCAGCAGAGCACAGACCTCTCGGGGCTCATCTGAGCACTCAGGGTATGACCCACAACCATTAGTGGCCTGATCATCATCCTTGTAAGACCTCTGTTTCATAGTCAGAGCTCTCCTTGGCACCCAAATTGCTGAGGTCTCTGTTGAGAGAAGGTTAGTGAAGTGTGTCAGGGAAAGGGAAAAAGACAAAAGTAGTAGCCGAGAGGTGGAAGAATTCACCATTTCAGACACCATTTTTCTTCAGATAAAAGGCTCAGGTTTTGCAGCAAATTGAGTATCTGGCCATTGAGCATCACTGAGATGGATTGTGACTGTTTCTTCTTTGGAGGGGAGCAAGCCCTTGCACTGCAGCAGAGGCAGGATCCGAAAAAGAAGAGGTGATGGAAACCTTTAATCCTCTGATCTGCTTTCATTGAGCCTGGCAGCTCCCTCCACTCCATTTCTTTTCCCCTATGCAAAAAAACCCCAGTTAACATCCCTTTTTTTTAACAGTCTAGAAAGATTTGCAGCAGACCTAAAGCTACTTGGCTAGGTGAGAAGGTTGGTTGTTTGTTTTGCTGGTTTTTTTTTTTTTTTTATGAAGCAAATTTACTTTATGACTCTTAATCTCCAGGAAAGTCTGACCAGTAACTGTCTAGGAAAAACTCATTTGGACATGTTTAGGTAATTCCTAAACATCGAAATCATCTATGAAGCATAACAGGGTTGTGACTTGTCAGCCATTGCACTTTCAGATACATTTCAGCAGGCACAGAGGCATCCTGATGTCTCTGAAACATTTCAAAGAGGTCCACAGCCCTTTTGCACTGATCTGCTGGAGAAGATTGAACATCACCTAAAAGCAATTCTCCTTCAAAGGATAATCATACAATACTAACTCTCTCAAGGCTGCCAGGTGGATTTATGTCTGCGTGGCACAGCACGTATTTGGGTTATTTGAGAGTGAAGGAAAATGTAGATTAACATTTTAGTCATTAAAAGAATTTTTGAGGGAAGATTTAGCAATGAGCGAGATCTGAAGTACATTAGGGCTGAGGTTTAGATATTGACTCCATCAGATGGTCATATATTACTGTGAGCAGAAAACCAGCCTTTTATTTTAGCCATGTATTCGATTTTCACTACCTGCCACAATTTGGTTTATTCCAGCTGTCAGAAAGTATTTAAGTTAGGAAAGTGTTTACTGTCAACCGCACACAGGAATTTCATTAGACAGATAGAAAACTGGTTGGAGGTGAGCTGAAACAAAGGCAGTCTCACTTTTGGAGCCGAAAAATATGGTATCCTTGGAAGTAAAACTTGTGTAATTACTATTTGGCAAAAAAGGCATTGTTTTAGTTTTATCAGCAATTTGTTGGAGTGATAATGAAATAATACCTCATCATTTTCACTTGTTTCTTTGCTGTTCATGTTAGAATTGAAAACAGACCAGTGACCAACCCTGCTAATGTTATGGAATTTCAGAAGAAGAAGTTGGGAAACCAGAGCACCAGATTAAGTTCATCTCTTTGTTCTGCCAAGTTCTTAATTTGTGGTCCTGGTCAGTTTGTGAGTGACATCATCCATTCAGCTTTCCAATACGTGTTGAAAGAGATGAGAATAACATTAGTTGTTCATCCTTCAGGAGACAAAAAGAGGGAACTGAGGTCAACATAATCATTATAACTTGATCCTTGATGTGCTCAGTCCAGGAGCTGTCAAGTTCCCTGTTGACTGGAGCAAGTCCCTTTGATATCACTAAGCACATCTGGGCTGGATCAATGACTTATGTTCAGTTCTGAATTTCAGCTTGTGTTGGCATCTATTGCTTTTACTGCAAATGAAGGACCAGAGCTGATTTGTCACCCACCATGAGTGTTTCTAATAGAAAGTGAGATAATGACAGCTTTTTTATATCTCTGTACCTCTAACATTTTGGGAAAAGTAAAGGGCTAAACTTAAAGTGTTAAGACTGTATTTCTGCTGCTATTGGAGTTTGATGAGCCACTTGTTCAGTACTGATGGCAAAGTCTCATTGCTTTGTATTATTAAGTTCCTACTGGCTGGTTGCTTTTTGGGGTTTTTTTCTTTCTTTCTTTGTTTGTTTGTTTGTTTGTTTTTTAGAGGAGTCTCATTAAACCACATCAACTGTTAAAAATTTTATATGCAGTTTACTTAGGGCAGAAAATAAACAATAATAATCAACAATTAAGAAGCTTTGTACTCCACGGCTAAAAGGATTTTCTAGAGGATAATTCTACCTTCATATAAATGCAGAGTCCTAATTCTTATGGAATATGTGCTCTTTCCTCAAACCAAAGATGAACACATTATACATCCATCTCAGTGCCAGGAACATGCACATTATGCACTTGTGGACATTTTATAAATGCATAAGAATAGTTGATTAAATGCAGTCCTTACTAAGGCTCACACATGGTTTTGACCAAGCTAAAATACAAACTACCATTAAAGGGGGCAAAAAACTTGATCCATCAAAGCATCCTAATGCAACATCATTCATACACAGTCAATATGCGAAATTGCAACCTTCATATTAATGTGTCTGCCATGAAAGTGCTTATTGAACGACACCAGGTAGAATAGAAAACCAAGAAAATTATAATTAAATGTTCATGTGTCAATGTGGCAAATCCTCACAGAGTAACCACTGCTGAATAGCTGTCACTTTAGTCCAACACCAATGGAATATGCTTTTATTGTAAATGATCTATTCTTGGGCTTTCTGTAAAAAAGTGATAGCAAATGTATGGCATTTAATTGTATTCTCTTATGTAACTTGAAGACAAGAATTTAGGCAATTCTGAAATTCCTCTCAGCATCTGGGACCAAAAAACAATTAATACTAATGCATGAATAAATATTTTGGGCCCTTTCAAGATTCATATTCTCCTTTACTGTGAAGCATATTTTATGCATGACAGTCCAGATAAAAATGCAGGGGGATGAACTGCTGAACTTTATCTCCTTTTCTCTACTTGCAGGTATAGAAATGAACGTGAATATCAGCAGAGACTAAAAGAAACCCTTGAGCGCCTTAATAAAGTAAGTCGGGGAAAATGGCAAAGAAAAGGTCTGGGTTTTTTTTTCCTTTGGTTTCATTTACTAGAGCCAGCTGCTTTGAGGAAACAGTGGGAAGATAAAATACCAGAGCAAGGCTTTTCTTGACATTGTATCCTTCCCCTCCCTCCCCTTCCCTAAGCCCTGTGTAAGTGTCTGAGCCTCTGCAGGTGCGTACATTTTCCCCTTGCTTTTTAAATACAGCTACGGTATTAAAATACTGTCAGTAGTGATATTATGCCGTGAAAAATTGCTGATTGAGTTGTCCATGTTTTGAAGCCCAGAATGTCTCAAAGCTCCTTAGCCCATTGCGGGATATGGACAGCCCTTCCCAGAACAGACCCTCAGCTTTCCATTAGATTTCCAAAGAAAAGAGAAGCCACAACTCCCCCTGGTTTGCTCCTTTTTATCAAGCTACACTTTCTTAAATTAATACCATGAGAAAATAAATAATAAAAAATCAACATTCAATGTAACGTAAAGCTCAGAGAAAGATCAAAGTTGGCTAAAGTATTTTGAAAGTTTCCAAACCAGGTCTGTGAAACTGAAAAATTGTGATTCATCTTCTCTTGTTGCTAGCCTTCATCTGAGTGAAAAAAGTAGTATTATATCTTTTCCCAGTTCTACTTTGCACAGGCTGTCTTTCATCCTCTGTACTGGGGAACAATTGCAGGTGGATTTAATAGAGATAATTTTTTTTATTTCCTTGCTAAAAATGGCAAGACCTGCTCTGCTGGAGCATTGTCACATCAATGATATGCATGTTTTACATTAAAAAACCACAAAAAGTCCGTTTTAGCATTTCTATCTCCAGTGAGCTCTAGATATCTTGCATCAGTACTGTTTTCCAGTGTGCTAGTAGGGCCCTTGAACACCCTGCAAGGCCTTAAAAAAATGTGTGAAGTAAATATTTTGTAAGGGGTTGTTGGAGCTGGTAAGTCTGTCGTTACAGTTCCTTTCAGCCAATCTTAGCCAATCTGTAGCTAAAAAAAAGTTAATTGATTCACCAACCCTAGGCACAGCTCGCAAAATCTTGAGGCACAAGGGTGTTCTTTACCCCAGGATGTCCCTGGCCATCTGCGTTGCAGCAGCTCCTTGTGCTGGAGCATCGAGTGCTGGAGGGAACACAGCTGGTTTCCTCTACAGGGCACAAGATGTAACCTGAAAACCTGCATGTGCAGGTGCGAGCTCATTCTGTATCTCACAGCTGGGAAAACACTGGCTGTGGGCAGATTTATCTTCCACAGTAAATGAAAATATTGCTTCAGTACACGGATCAGTGTTCTGGAATCATAACCGAAAGCAGAATGGTTTTGCAGAGGTTGAGTGATTAGCAAATACTGCAAAGTTCAAAAGAAAATGTGAAGACACTGCGTTGTTCTAACACAGAGCTCCATCGAGGAACCTGGTCTCTCTGAAAGCATGGAATAAAAGCAGAAGTATTTTACCCCTTTGAGGGAACATTTGGAAAACTGAAAACTGCTTTTGTTTATTGCATGCAGAAATATTTGCTTATAGGTATTATCCAGGGGCCTGGGGGCTTTTTTTGATACTCCCCCAAACCTCCCAACATGGCCATTGTCCTGCTGATCTTCCTGTCAATAGGAAGGGAGAGGAGTGCAGAAAAGCAGCGGGCATTCCTGATGGCTGGCTCTGAATGTGCTGGGCTGGATATGTCTGAATCAGCCCCTGGTTCACAAAGCAGAGCCTGCTGGAGAGTTCTCTGCCTGGGAGGCTTAGCAGCACAATGAGACAGCCAACATCTACACATTTTTGGAATAGCGCGTGCTGTACGCATGCAAAAGGAAAAATCCCCTTCCACCAGTCATATGCTGCACCCACAGATCTCAGTGAAACCCATGATCCACTCACAGAAGTATTTTTACAGCTGATAATAGCGCATAGGTCATACTAAAGAGACACCTTTTAATACTTCTTTTTTTATTCTTTGAGTTAAATGCAGAAATCAAGACTTTCTTGAGGGAAGTTGCAAACTGGTGGAGGAACTTGCATGGTTTTTTGTAGAGTTTCAAGGAAGATTCAGTTGACATCTTTTAAGATACTTTATCAAAATTATATTTTACAGTCTTAGTTAATGCCAAATCTAATAAAGAAACCATGCATTAAATAGAAAAATAAAACTTATCATTACTCTTACATATTTGTAAAATATATTGCCATGAAAAATTGCAAAATACATTCCATGGAAATTATCCTAAATTCCAGGATTGTGTTAAATAATGTAACATCGGAAAAAATTAAATTAGGCCTTTGAACAGAAATGGAGAATTAATTGGATTTAAAGACCAATACCACTCATACCTATGTACTTTGAGATCATGGTAGCTAGTCATATGGCTTGTCCTTCAAACTAATTGGATTATATGAAGTTTTGTCCTCAAAAATCCCAAAGTATTATAAACTTCTGCAACAAGGTGATTTTTTCTAAACTCAGTCAACTGTCATTTTTATTTCCAGAAATGGTTCCAAATTGACAAACATTTGTGGCATTTCAGAGCAAACCAAAGAGAGTGTAAATACTTTGGACCATCCTGGGTTTTTATAAGGACTTCTTTACAGGGGATCTTAAAGAGGCATCAGGACACCTCAGGAAACATTTGTTTTAGACTCGTCCACCATTTCAAGATTTTAGCATCAAAATCTGGTATTTCAAATATCTACTACTGGAGTCCCAGCATTATTTTGACAGTGCCAAACTGTGTCATAAATAACATTTGTGCAGAACATGGTGAATAACATGACTCTTTTTTGTTGGTTTCCTGATGCTTCTGTGTCTCCCAGTAGCCTTTAACACTCCAGGCAGGTTGCTCTGCATGCACAGTGGCTCAAGCAGTGCCTGTGGGACTGCTGTGGGTTTGGCACTCCAACCACACACGCCACCATGCCACATGTCTCTGCATTTCAGGAAGCTGATGAAGCCCTGCTGTGCAACCTGGAGCTGCAGATTGAATCCCAGTTCCTGCAGGATGACATTAATGCCACAAAGGACAGATACAAGAAGGTAACTGGCTAAATTTGCCATCTTCCTTGTGGAGATCGGTGTGGAAATTTGCCCTTCTCTGTGATCAAATGGTGGCAAATTAAAGCAAATCCCACTTGTGTTTTGGTGGGTGCATATAGCACTGTTTATTTTCAGTGGGCATGGCAGCTGGTTTCCAGCAGCCAAACACTTCCTCAGGATCCAGTCACTACGGCTGTACAAAGTCTTCAATTTGTCAACCTGGTATCATGGTTCAACCCAAAGTGCTGATCAAACTGTCTTATATTTCATGCTAAAGAAGCTGTTGCTTCCATCACCCAATTTCCTGGGCCAGGGCGCTCCAGCTAATCAGCAGACATCTGCCTGCAGATGTTTGATTCCATTGCAGCTGACTTTAACATAAGTCTCCTTTTTCCTGGGAGACTTGTGAGTCTTGGGATCAGGCCACTGTCCCATCTTAGCTGCTTTTGAAAAAAGTGACTCTTTTTCAGGCCACATGCAAAGGTGTTTGTGGTTCTCATTTTGAAAATGTCTTGTGAAATTGGAAATCATGGAAACTTGAATTAAGACTATGAACTGTATAACCAAAAGTCTGTAATATACCCTCAGTATGATGAAACTGTTAGCACTCATGCACTCAAAGTCAGGTATAAAATCACATTCCAAACTCAAGTCTGAACATGAATTGGACTTTTATATCCTAGAAGCATTATATATCTAGCAATAAGCCCAAAAGGACATTGAAGGGACCACCTCACTATGGCGTTTCCTAATGAAGATGTTTTTACCTCACCACAGAATCTCATGGAAATCCAGACCTATGTCAATGTCTTGCAGCAGATCATTCAGACAACTCCTCGTGTGTCCCCAATAACCACCGGCATATGTGAGGCAAGTATTGCTGTTGGGAAATACATGCAACTATAAGTAAGAAAGAGATGATGTTTACTCCTTAAGTGTCCCAGATCCTTCAACTCCTGCTCCAAGGCTAGGCGAAAACTATCAAAATAATGTGTAAGTACTGAATACTGAATATGGGAGAAAAAAAATTAACTGTGGCTTTGAAAAACTGTATTGATCAGGAAAGAGAGATTACCTCTGTCAGGTGCACTCTAGCCCCAAAAATGTGTGGTTCAAAGGTAGTTGATGTAGTTGTGCTTCTTGTCTGAGGAAGAGCTAGAAGGATATATGAATATTTGAAGAGAAAGGAAATCTTATCCTGAAAGGGTGAGATGTAGTGAAAATTTAAACTAAATTAATTGATACAGACTAGATGAAAACTTGGTGGTTTCCACCAATATAAGTTGCCATGCCAGGAACATTCATTACTTGGAAGATGTGAACAGCTGTATTTACAGGGTCTAAATGTAAGCTGTACTGTTACAGCCCTGCTTCTGACATCTTTGTTCTTAAAGCCATGCCACCATGCAACAGAACTTGACTCAAGGTTCAATACCCATCTTTTTATCTGTCTTTTGTCATTTTCTGTTTGTCTTTACAGTTTATTTCCAGTAGTGGAATTTCTTTTGGCTCTTTTTAAAAGAGTGAAACATGCTTTCCTGTACACACGTTGTTTTCTTCCAACCAGGAAAAAGTGATAGCAGAGAGGAGGATCCCTGTTCTGCAGAGCCAGCTGGAGGAATACAAGAGCATCCTCTGCCAGCTACAGGCACAGAAATACAAGCTGCAGACAGAGGTACTGTAATCACTAGCCATACACATAAACCATGTTGCTCACTAACTTCTTTTTTTATGGTCACATGGTAAAACCTCTAACATGGCTTTAACACGGTCTTGTGAACTTGGTGGACTTGGAGGTGTGTTCTCCTTTTGGATTTCCATCTTTCTCTTCAGCTGTTTCATTCCCATCCTCTCAGTGGTACGAATTGTCAGGTTTAGATGGCCGGGGGGGGCTGTTGGTATCGTAGGTGCAATGAAGCTGTCTTTGTTTATCAGAGTGGCTCGTGAGGGAAGGTTTCCACAGTGCAGCTGGATTCCTGCAGGACAGAATCAGCAGGATGTTGTGGATGGAAAAGTCCCACAGGGCTCCTATGACTTTCTTACTTGCTGAGCTCTGGCTGGAAATTGGCTCCATGAAAAGTGATGGGGGACCTTCAGGGCTCTGCCCAATCCTTCCTATTACTACCACATCCATTGCTGAGCTTGCTGTGAGAAGGACTGGACAGATTTGGTGAGCAAAACTGAGCGGGCTGTTGAGCTACATTTGGCATTCTGCCTTCATCCCTGTCACTACCAAACCTTAAGCCAGCACCTCTCCTGTGCTTGGACAACACCAGCAGGAAAAACAATACGTTTTTTACCAACTCCTGATCTGCAGGAAATGTCTGGCCAAGACTGACTGGTTGTCCGTGCTCATCTCCCAGCCAAACCTGCCCTAAATCAGCCTTCTGTCTCCAGCCAGTGCCTGCAAACATGAGTGCAGTGCAGGGCTGAGGGGTGCAGGAGGTGGAGGAGCAGATGAAGGCTGCAGTGGATAGAAACCAGACGTGAATAGTTGCCAGTGGCATCCCTACCTCCACACAGCTGAATATTTTTTAGCAGATGGGGTGAAGAAGGACCCCAAATACAGCTTCCTTTTTGCCTTGCGCTGTCCATCCAGGTGAGAGGAATGAAATATTGACATAAAACTCCTTTTGGTGGGATTTTGGACTCTTTTGGACAGCCATAGCAGCAGCTCAGAGCTTCCTGAGCATAACTTCTTTCATTAGGGTCAGGACAGTGTATTTTTTTTGGTTTCTTTCTAGTGTCTGATGCTCTGATGGAAAGGACACATGTACTCTGGGATGGATAGAATCAATATAAGGAAAAGTGAGCTAATGAATTGATATAGAAAAAAGGGAGAAAATCAGCCTTCTGCTGACAGATGGAGAGTGGCAGTCTTTGCGGAATTAATCATGGCTTCTTTCAAGATCAAATCTGCCCATCCCATTTAGAAAGAGATTATTCGTTCATTCATTCTTGTGTTTTGAGGTTAAGAGAGTTCAAGGCACAAGAGCTTTATGAGTGGAGGTTAGTAACACAGTTGCTTGTGATGGTGAAGGCTAGGATCTGATGACTGAGGTGTCAGCAACTTCCTTTGTTTTCCTATTTCTGGACCTGATAGCTATGCGGCTGAGAGGTCATGGACAGCTAGATAGATGCAAAACCCTACCTCATGAGCACTTGAACAGAAAAGAGTCTTGGTCCATTCATACACTACAATATAGCCAAACTAATGCCAAGAGAAATCACTCATACATTTAGGCTCTTAAAAGTTAGGTGTTTTTTAATCTTGCCTGAAATATCGAGAAATAAATCAGCTATTGAAGAATTAATTAGTCACTTATTGCCCCATTAGCTTTTTGTAAGTTCATCTCTTTGAAATGGAGTTTTAAAAAAAAGTGATAGAAGAACTATAATAAATAGCTGAAAAGAGCAGAAGAACATGAGAGCTGAGTTTCAGGGTGAAATATCCCACCTGAAACTCGCACCTCGTTTTTGGAAGGCGACTATTGCCACCTCCTGGTTGATGTGTTCGTTGGTATTATCGCTGAAGTAAAAAGGCAGAGGAATCCAAAAGGAGAGCTCTTTATTTAAAATGAGATCTTTGGTCTAATTTGCCTTGTCTGCAGACCACAAAGAAGGTATTTCCTGAGCACATCTTCCCATTTAAGAACTTTTGCTGTCCTTGTAGTACCCTGCCCACTCTGACAAGTTACTGTTTTTGAATAACTGAACAAATGTAGTGAAATTTCTCCTGTGTTTCAGCAGTGCAGCATCATATTGTAATAATGCATGACTTACCTTTCATTATGCTTTAAATATGGGGATGGTGAATGTTTCAAAGCTGCTTCTTTCACCAGTAATTTTATTTACCAGACAACCATGCTGGAGCAAGCCATTAAAAACACCCAGGAGAGTTATGACGATGAAATCCAGCTTTACAATGAACAGATTGAAAACCTTAGGAAGGGCATAGAGGAGGCTGAGAGGATCTTGGAGAAGTACACGACCGACTGCCGCCAGCTGGTGATCTACCAGCAGTCCCTGGAGAACGAGCTGGAGCGGTACAAGCGGATCATCGAGAATGAGGACAGCCGGTAAGGCTGGATTTCTGGGCACTCCCAAAGGGGCCAGCGATCTCTTTTATATCTTTTGTAAAATGTATGTTCAAGGACATTTGATTCACCCAAAGCTATAGCCTTTTCACACCTTTCATTGGAGATATCTAGGGACAGAAATCTACATAGATGCAAAATCTGGTCAAAGTGCTGCCAAGGAAAGGGTCAGAGCCATTTCGGGCTTCTCCTGTCCATGCAGACTCCTATCCATGTGCTATCCTGGCATCAGTGTGCAGAGGTCAGGAGCACACAGAAGCAATCTGAACATCCTCTCCCCAGGCTGTGTGTTGGTGACACTTGCTCAGCATTACCAGCAGGCTGATTTTTGGAAGGGGCAGACAGGGCAAATGTCCTGTGAAGAAAAGCACTCTTCACAGCAAAGCCATTCTTCAGGCAAGGGGAGAAAGAGGAAAAATACAAGAAATTGGCAGGGATTTGGGTCATGCTTAAACCAATGGAGGAGCACTGGCTCCATCTAATGTCAACCATCAGCCACACTGGTGAAAAAGATCTTTCACAGCTGCGCAGCCGGAGCACCCAAACCACTGCTCCAGGCTGTCCAGAAGATGCAGGAGAAGGACACTCACTAAATAGTCCATCCTACGGGTGGGAAATGGGTATTTAATTAATTTTCAGGGTCTTATTTTGGACATTGAGTTCTAGTTAGAAGTATATAAGCAGGGCAATTCTCAGCATAGTATTGACACAGGGTCTCTGACAGGACAAATTGTCTCAATTTCCAGCAGAGCATACTGGGCAGACAAAGATACAGTAACTGTTTTGCAATGGGCCAGCCTCTCCATTTTAATTTTTAACCCGTAATACTACTGACTCCTCAAACGTTTTCCAAGGAAAACTGCTCCAAATTTCCTATTTTACCAGCCAGCATGGTAAAAATTAATTTCCAGCTCTTGCTGACCTCTGGTAGGCTTGGATTGACTGTCTGCCCATCTAAAACCTTCCCATCTTTCCAAAGTGCCATGCTAAATGGCAAAGCTGTTGCCATGTGTAATCACTGGTGTACTTTACCCAATGGAGTATCCCATGTCCCCTGCTGACAGAAACCAGCCTCACTCCTGTGAAGGTGCTGTGGCTGGCTTGACTTTCCCCAGACAAGAAAAGGGCCCTTGTCACTCTTTTTGACCCCTCACAACAGAGAATTACATTTCTTTAACCTCTGTGCTTCGTTTTGCGTGATTTCATTTGCTTTCACTGGAAATGATGAGGAGAGAACTGATGCATGTGCACTTTCTCCACAGGTTAAACTCTGCCATCGCAGGAACCCCAGTTACACTCTTCACACAGATCTACAGACCTGTCCAGCCTCAGGTTTCAAGGGGAAGAGGTAAACCTGTGATGTGTCTTTCTGTGTTTGTCAAGAGCAGCGTCATTGTATTTTAAGATATTTGTCCATTTGTCTTTGATATGGCCACGAGTCCTGACAGCCTGACTGCAATCTTGTAAATGGAACAATTTTAGCTTACCTCAGCTGGCCTTGGGACAAGCTGTCAAAGGCCAAAACCACAAGCAAAAGCATTTCTTTGCTAATTTCTACAGTTCACTACTCAGGCCAATCAAAAGAGTAAAGTCAAAAGGCACCTGAAACGATGGAAAGAACTGCAGGTTTTGTGCTGATTTTTTGTGAGTTGTTTGTTTGTACTTTAATGATGCGCAAAGAGCGCCAAGGAGTGTTGAGTGCCACAGGCAGGCAAAGGGCCCTTTTTGAGGCCTCTTTGCCAATGAATGATGTTTCCTCTATGTTGCGTGTTGGCTTATTAGAACTAGGATGCTTGTAAACCTGGTGGCAAGGCTAAATGAGCAAGACTGGTCTTAATGAAGAGGGGAGCTGATGTGGTAGGTTCTAACATGTGGAATTACTAAAATCCAAGGCTCACTGGGGTTTCACTAACAACAAACTGCCTTGAGAATGGAGGCAAACCATCATATGAGGGATTTTCTTGGAACATAGCTGTAATTTTTCTAACTGCTGTGGGAACTGTAGCAGTTTTATATTAAATGGGTCCATAGTGCCTGAGGCCAAATCCTCAGCAGCTGTAAATAACTACTGTCCTGCAAAGTGGTGTTTTATACCTGCGGAGGAGTTCCCCTGTTTCTACTGACCTCTGCTTTCTTCTGCCTGACGAGCAGGGCATTTTATGTGTGTTACTGTACTCTGGCAGGGGACAAAACAGCTGCCTTGGAGAAAGAATATCAATATCTGTCTGTCCCCATATTCTTGTAGTTATCAGTACCAACCCCTGCCTCCTCTGCTCTAGCTGCTCATGCCATGGAAATCCATAGCCTTCCTGTGCTCTTGCTGCTGCTAACCTGTCATGGGATCTGTGGCCACTGATTGCCCAGGAGATCAGAACCAGCCCATGGGCAGGGGGTTCCTAGAGCTCAGTGTCAGTGTCTGAGTGATGCCATTGTGGCTGGGTGGCTTCGCAGCTCTGTGCCTACAAGCCACTGCTGCTCCCTCCTGACACAACTCTGAGCATCTCCCTGTACCCCAAACTGCCAGGAGTGGAGGTGCCTGGCTCGCTTTTAGCCCCCCTGGGATAGAAAGGCTCTCCACCTGCAGTAGTGAGGAAAAGAGGCAGCTCTAGCAGTTGCAGTGACTGTCTTCAAGCACTGTTTGTTGTTGTCTTTGCTTTGATTTTTCTTTAGATATCACCCAGGCCATGCAAGACATTGCCAGCGTAAAGCCCAGACAAAAAGCCCTGACAAAGAAAATTGCCAGGAAAAAGGAGCTGATGTCAAAAGACATAACTGACAGTCACTCACCTGACAGAATGTACGAAAGAACTCTGGAAGGTTTTGATCAAGACCAGATGGAGTTCAGGCATGAAGGCTCAGTCAGGTGTGAACCCGAGCAAGAAGGATCAGAATTTGATGAAAAAGAAATGGGCCCAGAGGATGTACCTGATGGAGCCCAGATAAGCAAAGCCTTTGATAAATTGTGTAACATTGTGAGGGAGAAAATAAGAGTCTGCAAGAGACCAGAGGTCAAGCCTGAAGCCCATCCCAAAGGGCGATATGTGCTGGTGACAGGGGAGGAAGGCTATGAAGAGCCGTGCATCTTGGCCCCCTCTCTCCCTCCTGCGGGAGGGATCACAGTTTCCACTGGCAATGGGAAGGTGATGAATGGTGGTGAGGTGGAGCCCATACCAGAGCTGCCAGAACCTGCTGAAGCACCAGAAAAAGAGAAAGGGGAAATCTGTGTAAGGAGAGAAGAGTTTGAACTCCCAGATAAACAGAGAGGGGAGGTGAAAGAAGACATACTTGAATGGGGCAAAAAAGCAAGAGGAAAAATTGAGCAAATCACAAAGTATCCGGACATCTCTGAGCCTGAGACAGTTCCTTCCCCTGGTCTGCTAAGCCCAACTGAGCCGGGACTCCTGCGAGAGACAGAATACGAGCGAGAAGATAAGCAGGGCCTTTTGTTCAGGGAAGCAGCCTTGCCTGGCTCTATGAGCTACGAGAAGGTGGAGGTGGTGGAGTCCATCGAGAAGTTTTCAGATGACAGAATTCAGACATATGAAGAGACAGCAATGATTGTTGAGACAATGATAGAGAAGACAAGCAAGAAGAAACCAGGTGACAAAGGCTCTTAAGTGATACATACCCCCTTGATAGCTGACTTGTCTAGCATAGTTATTAAATGACTGGGTTTTTTTCCTGACCGAATGATACAGTAGTGAGATTTTTGCTGTTTGGTATGGAACAGATTGAAACCTTGATGGCAATTCTGTCTGATGTAGGCTCACCTTTGGTGCAACAACCATTAGCGCTCTCCAGGGCATATCTATGCAACTGATTTTCATGATTAGGACACACTGAAAATAATTATTATGACAGAGCTGCCTGGCTTTCCACAGTATCCGGGACAAATTTGCATATTCCTCTACTGCTCCTATAACTGCCGTACAATCTCTGCCCATCTCTGAGACAGCTGCAAATGTTAACTTGTGACATCTGGTTCATTTAATAAAAGTTTTGCCTTCTACCAAAGATACCCACAGTGGGTTTGTTTTGCCTTTAGCATTGACTCACAGCCCCTACTTGTAAACATCACCTGACTGGTATGCAAGGGCTTTTTCAGGGAAAGGGCCAAATACCAGTTAAACAACCTATTCCAAATCTCTCACCGTCTTTAAATAGCGATGAGCTTGGCAGACCTTTCTTTTTGGTTCTAAAGACAAGTTTTTTGTGTTTGAAATAAGCTCTTACTGCAGATACTCTCAGAATAAAATTCCCCAAAGGGGAATCTTATAAAAGCTATCTGTCCTCTACCAATGCAACTAATGTACTTAAAAATGCCAATGAGCTTTTGAGCGGACTGCAGCCAAAGACTGTGTGTTTAGGTATTTTCTGGTTAAGTGTTTCCTTGGACTGTAGAGTTTAGTAGTGCCACAGGGTCCTGTCTCAGCCCTGCCACTTGCAGTCACATGGAGCTCCACAGGATTGTTGGAATAAGCAGTACTTTCCCACATTCCCTTGTCTGGGGAAGCAAAAAGCAACACTTGCAGCAAAAACAGACTCTTGCAACTCCCAGAAACCTTCAACTCAGGAAAAACAAACAAACAAACAAACAAACAAACAAACACACAAACACACAAACAAACAAAAAATCAGGAAGAAGGAAATATTTCACTTGTATGTGTGCAAATACTGAGCTCTGCTTAAAGTATTCATGCACCATTTAGGCCTCCGTTTGACTCCAGGCCCAAAAATGATCTCCCTAAAGCCCAGTACTTACTAAAGGGCTACGCTAGATCAGTCTCTACACAATCCTTGTCCAATGAAATCCCAGTTTTCATTTCAGCTTCCAGCATTGTTATGCCTTTTCCTTCCCCCTGTTAACTCCTGTCACCTGCAGCAAAGGGGGTCTAAAAGCCATTTGAGCTGACAAGCTTGAGCTTCAGCAACTCCTCACAGCACCCAAGACTTTCCTTCCATAATATGATGGTTTTGGTTATTTCATTCATGAGGTCCAGCACAGGTGTAGAATCCGATCTACTGTGACTTGTGTCTGGTAAAGTGGCACCTTATTTTTTTAAACAGCGATGAGTGACCTCACAGTCACAATTTTATTCAGGATTTTCTGTCAACGTTGTTTTTTATTTTTCCAATTTTTTATTGGAATGCTGTGAGGGTTTATGCCAGACATGGCTCACTAGAGAGTGTTGCTTGTCAGTTTAATTTATTAACAATGTAAATAACTGCAGAGAAGGAATTTATCAATGTCTATGCAGGCTGGGCTCTGGTAATCTGGCAGCAATTGCTCAGAATAACTGCTGCTGGAAGAGAGTTTGACTGCTGCAAGGTAAAGAAAAAATCCCAACACCCCCAAAAAAACCTAGGGTCATTGCAGCTATAGGCAGGCTGTTTAATAATTCTGTCAAAAATCAGGGTGTAAACAGGTTCAGGCAGTACCTAGATGGAACTGGGTATTCTTTCCCCTCTCTCTGTCCATCTGATTTCACTACAACACAGTGGACCCAATGTTCAGAATATAAAAAGCCTCATTCAGCGGCAGGGAGGCAATGCCAGGGCAGCCTGGGCGAGGCACCCACTGTGTGAACACCACTCCCCCCACACACCTTAATCTTTTTTATGTTGTGGTGTTACCACTGGCTGCTGACCCAGACCTGGTTTCTGATGCCTGCAATCCTTGCTCAGCAGCTCAGTGTGATGTAAGGACTGCTCCTAAAGCAGGTTTGATGTCATCTGCTGCTGAAGGAAGTCACATACTGCATTGCCTGGACAGCAACCAGCAGAAGTCAAGGAATAAGAAGGGGCGAGGGCTAAATTCTGCTACAATTTCTGACCTGCCTTCCACAGACACAGCAGTTGCCAGTAAGGCCACAGATCACAGGCATTTTTCTGTGAATTTGCATGAAAATGATACAGAAAACCAGTAGTAGTCTCTGGTTCATAATGATCATGCTGAAGTGTATAGTAAATCTCAGCCCAGTGATTTATGGGCTAACCTCTTCATTAAATGCAGATTCTCAAGGAAGTGTTTAAATGCTCAAGTTTAATGCTGAAATAGTTGCAAGCATCTATTCAACAAGAGACTGGAATGATACTCAGGTTATTGCAGGCACATTCTCTTTTCCGAGGCAATCAAAACTAGATCAGGAGGTTTCCTGCCAGCTTGTACTGCAGCAGACACGGTAAGATACTATAAAATTAAATGTATTTTCTGCCATGGGAACACATGAGCTAAAAAGTACCAAAAAAGTATGAGTGGGAAGTAGAGATAAAAAGGGAAACAAGGGTTTAACATGAATCAAAGTACTCCAAACAGCAGCGGAAAAAAATCTACTGTAGCATTTCCTTGGGACCAGAGCTGCTTATGAGCTGCAGTGCAAAACTGTCACAGACTCTATTCCTGATCATGCCTTCCCAAAGCAGCTCAGCACCTGCATTGCTGCTGCTTTTGCAGAGCTAACCTTGCAGAAAACAGGTTTGAACCATGTAACTAATGCCACATAAATAAAAACAGCTCTTCCCAGCCTATGGCCTGACTCTTACATGTCTCAGAGCTTCGCAGCTTCTCAGAGTTAACATAAAGCACTTCACTCTTCATCTGTTCCTATCAATTCTTTTGGAGGATCATCTTTATTTTCTCCATATCCAGCCTATGCAGGATACAGATTCCTTTATCAGTGTAAAAAGCGGAGAAGTAGGAAGTCATCCCACTGAGACCAGCATTTTACCTCCCGTGTACCTTCAGATAGGCAATGATGATAGGACCTGCCAGTTTATAACAGCTCTTTATTTTACTAATATTATAAAACATCATCACAGGGCTCACCTGTTTCGCATCATGACCTTCATTTTCCCCTTTATTATAAATACTAACAAATTAACTTTATTTTCCATCAGCAATATCATAAAAACTCAGTCTAACTGGACATAATTTTCAGTGATCCCTTGAAGCAAAAATCTCCAAGAATTTGAAGTAGATCTCTATAATGTATATACATGTAGTTTTATATATATTTAATTATATCAAAACTCATCATTTCTGTATACCACTCATGATTTTTCAATTACTAAATCATGTCAGCATTATGAAAATATGAACAGCCATCTAGTTATTTTGCTGCTTTATAAGATATTTAATAATTGAACAGAGAACTGCAAAATTACATGAATGCCATGGAAAGTCATGTACATGGTTATTTAAGAATTCCACATGGACTTTTCTTATTCCAAAACTTTACCACCTTTTAGAACTCCTGTAAAAACTTTCAGTTACCTCTTCCTTTGACCACATACACACAAAAAGTTAGTGTGTGTATGTGTATTATACTTTACATCCCATATGTAATTCTAGACATATTTATATGCAAATATATGTAACATACTCTGAATATATATATTGTATGAAACATACATATATATACAGAGAGAGATACCACAGGTGTGTATGCATTTAGTCATACAGGTGTATGTGTGTGTATATATATATATATATATGGCAAATTTTTCTGATGGGACAGCTGCACACGAGGAACCTGGGAGTAGTGTGAGGCTGCTTGGCTTAGCTTTAGAGTGTAATTCACATAGACTTTGAGTAGGCTGAGCTATGTATTTTTCATTTGGAAAAGGAAAGAACAGGCCTCTTATGGAAAAATAAAAGATGGATGTTCACTCAAATTAACAGCATATATTATACATTCTTAAGTGAAACACGTCCACCATAGAACCTTTGGGTTATGTTTTTATTTTTTAGATAAATACTTACTTACTGAATGTGTTTCTAATACTACGCACCGGATCAACCAGGACAACTCTTATTAAAACATCTTAGATTAATACTCTGCATATTAAAAATACATACTAAAATTCTGAAACTAGTCACTGCTAAAATGTAGATCTTGGATCCTGCAAAGATCTGAAGTATTTGCTTAAAATTACCATTTGAGTAGGTCCACTGATGGGCTTTAGTGTAAATGCCTGAATATTTGCAGAATCAAGAACCTTTATTATTCAAAGGTTAAATTTGGGATCTCACACCTGAGAACATGTAGTGGTTGCTTCCATGAGTAATTCCCCCTTGGGAGAATGTTATGTTTTGCAGCAATAGCCAGAGCATACTCTGAGGGTGAGAGAGATGGACTTTAACTCATGTCCAAGAAGTTGAGATGGGACTGACTTTAAACAGCAAAGAACAATGACTACCAACAAATCTTCCCAAATACACTACATTTTATTTCTCAAGGAGGCCAACTTTGCATTACACTTTAATAACTTAGGCATATTTTTCTCCTTAAATATATTTGTATAACATAAAACCAGCAAATATTTAGCTTCAAAGAAGGAAATTTAAATTAAAAATTGCTATGGGACTGAAATTGTGTGCTTCAAATTTTCCCCACAGCAGTTTACTGGCAGGTGGGTTGTAAACCCCACGAAACAGGTGTCTGTGGTTGCTTATGTTGTCACAGCCTCATTTTACAGTGCTGGAGAACATCTCAGTAGAGAGACCAGCAGATGCACACAAGCTGCAAAAAATGCTACAGCTCATCCCTACGTGCTTGTTCTGCTGTAAGATGGTAAATTGATTTAAATTGCCAAAATTGCAAAACAACAACAAAAAAAAAACAACAACACAGGAATCAAACTAAAATTCTCCACCAAAACTGGGACTTGTGCTTCTAGAATGCCCTGACCCAGTTTGCAAATCACTTTTCCCTGCCACCCAGCTTTGGCATCGCTTTGCCTTCCTTATTGCATGTCTATTGATCCATCCTGTATAGCTGAAGTGTGCATGTAGTGTTACTGCAGTATGAAAGAAAACCCTCAAAAGAATTGGATTTCTGCAGATTGGACTGATGAATTTTTCTTATCTCTGGAATACTTCTTTTTGTGGGGTCTAGTGCTACTTTGGTTGAACCCAATGGGGAAATTCCCACTGAAGTCAGTGATGCAAAAGGAGTTGTTAGACGTTTCAAGACCTCTCCAGACAATCGCTTTGTGATTCCCTGTCTCACAGTCACTTTTAAAAACGTGCCCATTATCACCAACTTCCAATGTTAAAATTCATTCTTTTTTAATACAAACATTTACCACAAAAATATGAGGGGAAAAGCCATTAACTTCTTTGCAGGTTACCTATTCTATGACACAAAAGAAAAATAATCATTTACAGTCACAAACTGTACATAGTATTTGGTGGGATATTTTGTGGTTTAGAGCTAAAAAATGGATTGCTTCAGTGGCAATTAAAATAATTATCGACAAGATATAAGACTTTAAAATCAAGAGAGGGTGATAATTTGGCTACAGAGACAATCATTGTAATACGTCTAACACAGAGGTTTGGATAGTAGAACAGTGAGTAGAGGGGTCTAGGGAAGGAAAGACACCATCATGCAACACAGCATTAGTTCTTGCTCAGTATACTCTTCAGGCTTCTCTCTACCGCTTCATCTAATTCTTCTTCTAGCTCTTCCTTCTTGGACATGGCCAGTTTGGACTGATAATCTTTTACTATTTGGTCTATATATGGTGCGCTCTGAGTCCCATGCAGCATCAGTGTCCACTCCTTCAGCACACCCCACTGGGGCTGGCTGCCCACAAACCCAATCTCCAGAGCCCAGGTGCCTCGGGGGTCTTCTCCCCAAGTGTGAGTGGTCATGAAAGGCCATTTGTCAAAACCAACCTTGGAGTCATCATCCCTGGGGCGCCGGCTCAGCAAAATGGACTTTGTCCCCATCGGTGAGGTCATGTTGATGTTGAGGTCTCCTCGCCGAGTGGAATTCACAGTTATGACTGCCTGGACGTGTTCAAGGTATCGGACAAAGTTTTCCTTCCCCTCACACGCGTCGGTTGTTAGTGTGAGGACCAGCTTGCCATTTGGTGGTATCTTTCTGTTGGTCAGAAGATAATTAAGCAAATTAAAACAGCATAACATGGCTTGTGTTAAAACTACTGGGTTTTGGTGCCTCACGGAAAAACCCTGTGTTATTTTCCTTATTCGTACATGAAAAAGGAAATAATAGTTGCAAACTTAGTCGTAAAGAGAATGTTCCCTTTTCAGGAAATTATACCAAAGCCTTAATTTGAAAATAATTATGAAATGTACACCAACACAAAGAGAGAAGTAATACAATTAAGAAGCACATACTGCTCTTTAAGAACGAACATTAATGGTTGTCTTTACTCACCACTCCTATACTGGGGAATTGCATAATAATGTGTATATTCAATAAAAGAACTGTGAGCACCTAGTCACGTCACTTTCCTTAAATGACAGCGGCAAATGACTCTCTGGTGTTGGAGGAACCAATTGCACAGAATTTCAACGCGGTCACATTAAAGCCTATGTCCTTGTTCTGCTTTGAAAACCAGCACAAACATGGGATCCTAGAGTTGGCTCATTTGAAAAATATTTTTCCATGAAGATTTCCATCCTTGAATGGCTCCTGTACATAAGCATATACACCAGGGAAAGAAGTCACATGTGTTTACTGAGCTGCCAAAGAACTCTCTGGCCCACGAGCAGAAGCTGCCAAGTGCCTTCTAAACCCCTTGGGGTCAGGATGCAACTAGCAATTACCCATTGCCTCAGAAACTGGCTGGCAAAATAAATGCAAAGTGTAAAAATGTTCTACATCTTCACCATCAGTGTTCTGTAAGCAGTGTGACATTTTCCTCTGTCTAAAAGAAATAACTGAGAGACAAGAATTACAGCAATCATTTGAAAAGGGAGTAAGTCACAAAAGATTCCAGTCACTTTGTCATTATCTTATCTTCCAGTGGCTTCTTCCTGACCTCAGTTATGCAGTCAAATTGAGAGCCTTCTGAAGGGCATTGACCATACTGGGGTAATGAATACCTTCTTTTCAAAAGAAATCAGTAGCAGCTTTTTCCCTCTGCTAATGAAATACTGTGTTCTTTAGAGACCAGTGAAAGCATTTCATTCAAGCCTAGCTTCCAGGAATTCTTTTCTTCTTGAGATAAGCTCCAGGTATTACAGCTTAGTACATCACTAATTGGCTCAGGCCAGTCTCTGTCCCCCTTTCATAGTGAACTGCCTTCTTGTACTTGCAGAGTAAAAAGTCATTCATATCAAGATCCTCAAAGCATTTAAACACTTACCTTAAGCTGAAAAACCTGTGTTGTTCTGGGTATTATAGTCCAGAAGTTGGTATAACATAAATATTGTATAGCTAAAATATTTAAGCATCTAATAATAATATCCTTGAGATACTTATTTTACGTGCCAAAGCACAAGAAAAATGCACTACATGCAAAGCCTCAATCTCAGCTCAATCAGAATTCATGTTGTCTCACAGCCTTGTCACATAGTGGACAAAGCTTTGTCAAACATGGCTTCATTCCCGGAGATGTGACAAGTGTTTTATCTCCTCCAGTTAATGAAGAGGGATACCATAATGTGAGTCTTTTCTTTGTTTCAAGACTAAAACCCAAAAAAACAAGAGCTATGCGTTAGAACTACATTTGCTCTGCAGACAGCTTGACAGCTGCAAAAAGCTTTTCTCTCCACCTTATCAAGTACTGCAGTGCAGAAGTTCTCTCTCTCAGCTTTCTAAAAACACATGAGAAAAGACTTGCTCCATTTCCCCCCTTCCTATTAATTAGGATCTAATACTCTCTGCTTCACTAGACTAATTATTGTAGTCCAGGTGAATTTTCCCAAAGAAACAAAAAGAACCAGGGGTGGTGGAAAAAGCCTGACACAAAGGACCAGAAGAGAAGACAGATTTTCCATGGCCATACAATGTGCCACTGCCCAATTAATCTATCTATCTATCTATCTATCTATCTACCCAGTGGGAGATTATATATAGTGTATACACTTGCATGGTGTAGTATACAGTGAGAGATGAGTAGGGGAGCTCTTGTGTGCTCCTGTTGCTCAGCTAATGGACTGCAATGTCTTAAAGCTTTGTATTTCCCTGAACCAGCCAGAGCCCTCGTCAGGAAAAGTTCCTATTGCTAACAAGGGTTTCTATTTTAAATACTGATTGCTTTCAGCACACTGTATATTCTGTCTGTTAATTATTATTTCCCAGCCTTTTGCTTAATTGACAATACTGCTCTGAAACACACCTCCATATCAACTATGCACCTCCATAAATCTATACCATGTATTTTATGTATACAAATATCTATACTTAAATAAAAATACAGAGGATATATATAGAAAATATTGCTCCAGCAAGACCAAACTGAAAGAATAACCCAATTATCCACAGCAGAAGTGCAGTGTAATTTTCATTTCTGGAGATCCTGGGATTTAGCTAGCTTTTTTTTTACAGTGCAATCAAAAGAATGTACATGTTGCATTTCATGATGCTTATTATCTCCTGTCAGTAATACTTTCATTGGGGAATATAATATTACAGCAGTGCTGTTAATATATAGATGTATCAGACAAGTGGCAGGGGGGCAGCCTTACAGCCTACAGAAAGAAATATTCTCTCCTCCTCTATGATGATCTCCATTTCAATAAATGGAGCTGCACTAAGATAAATGAAATTATTTGTCTGTATTATAAATAAATAATTAAGAGATATCTTAAAATTAGCTTCAGCATTCTCATTTGTTTTTTACCTGTGAGTATGCATAGGCCAGATAAATTAAAACTCAGAGCTCAGCTGTAGGACCTTGGATCATGCAAATTTAATCTGGAAGGCTGGGGAACTCCTCACTCTTTGCCTGAGTGGCTGAGCTCTGTGCTAGAGTGGCATCCTGGTTTGTTTTCTTTTTCCAACAGAATAATGTTGCCTTCAAAAATGCAGTGAGAAGTCAAATTTCAAATGGTATAGACATAATTTAGGCCATTATTAGGTTAGTATTTCAATTACTTAAATTAAACTACAGCTGTTGTAGGCAATTAGTATTAATTCCTTCACTTGTGGACTCATTCACTTTAGCACATAAAGGTAAATCAGAAAATAATCTGACTATCTACCCTGCAATTAGAGATTTGAAGAGCTTAAAACAAGTGCAATTAAATGCTGTAGCATTCAAACTGAATCACTGTTACCTCTGGATGACTGTTTCAGTCTTCTGGAGATAAAATTGTCTGCTGAAGAATCTCACAGTGAGATACGACCTCACTGACAGGTATTTAATGTGGCAGCAGTTTACGTAATTTACAGTGACAGCCTCCCAGATTTTCATTTGGGGACAGGCTCTTTATCCAAAGGAACTTCAGCACAAAAATACTTGTGAGTGCCCAGGAGAAACGGATGCTGCTATTAACACTACTGGCACTAGCAATGAGGATACAGATGTGCTATAGAATGTACTCCTCCAGCAAGCCAGGAACTGACAGATCATGTAGTTTCGTCATGTATTATTGATTTAAAAATGTTTAGGGCTCCTCAGAAAAAAACCTTCATTTTCTTTGACTATCTTTGTTAATGTAATTGTATGCTTGCAGCCTCCCAGATGCCTGGAAGAAGCCAAACACATTCACTAGGCTATTCACTTACTCAGGGTCCTGTATTGACCCTCCAACACAATGGAACCTCTCAGGAACAGTCTTCCAGTCTTTTGCCATCTTAACCATTGCTCCTGCATCCAGGACACCATAGCCAAACAAATGGTTGAACTCCAGCCCAACACCATTCCTACGCCACCTATGAACTTCATCATGAAGCTGGTTCCTCTTGGAGGTGAGCACTGTCAGATGCTGCATGTCTCTCCATGTCAGATCCAAGCTGTGGAAGAGAAACATGGGGAAAAAACATTATAATATTTTCAAGCAGATATTAAAGAAAGACCGTGTTTGAGTAAGCCTTTGGGTAAAATTTGCTTCTATGAATAATGCTGAAATTGTGACTATACACACAGCAATAAGACAGCTCGTATTGATCTCAGTGGGAGCAAGAATAGGTTTGAATTACATAGCACTTTTCCAAAACATGTTCACCAAAACTGCAAAATAATTTCTGATTAAAAATAACTTCTTTTAACTGGATATTATAGATCCAACATGCAATTTTAATATTAGCAACATATTATACCAGATCCCAAGAAAAACACAAACATTTAAAAGATGATGAAAAAATTTCACTGAGCTTTCCTCTTAGATCTTGCCTCCTTTTTCTTGCCCGCTCCTCCCACTTTTCCTATGGACCTTTCAAGATCCACCCTGAGAAGCCCCAATGTGACGAAGCTAATGAGCTCTAATGATCCAGGTGTTAGTAATGTCAGGATTCTGCGAATATGGATATATGGGCCGTGGGTGACTGCAGGTTTGCACTGTAAAGTACGGAGGAGGTTTGTCACCCATGTTATATTAGCTAGTAGCACGGATGGATGCAGTCAAGTAATATTTGCCGGATTTCAATGGTCATTTTTCATCATCTTCTCTTGTCTTCCTAGATGTGCAGTGATTATGATGACAGGAAGGGCACGTATTATTCTAGGAGCTTTAGAACTGATATTCTAATTCTATATAACTAAAGCTATTCCTTTTGGTTTATGATGAACTCTTTCAACATCACAATATGTCTGATTCAAACCATCAGCCTAAAAAGGATCTGCTTTTCAGCTTTCTGTGCCCAAAGTAATAAGCATGTGTGCATGCTGAATGTACACCAGAATAGCCAATTACTGTCATTCCCCCAAAGGTGACACAAGAGAGCGGAAAAGAAGGTATCACTTGCATCATTTTTATTGAAATCTTTTAAGAGCTTGCTACATATTTAAAAGCTGTACTTTCTATTTCATCGATTGGTCTGGTTTGAGAGACATGCCCGTCCTATGCTGTGTATGAGCTGACAGACATAATGCAGGCAAAACCAGGCTTCATGGGAGATTGTCAGTCATTCCTGGGAAGGATCATCCAGAATAGCTCCGCACAATGAAATTTAATAGAGCCAGAAGGAGATAGGAGACACCGACAGCTCCTTCTCTCTTCTGCTGCCTTCTCAGCAAAGCCTAGAAATCCTAGTGTAAGCCGGGGTATTGAGTCTAATTCCTATTCATGATAATTTCGCAGAGTGATTCCAGTCTTTATGGGTAGCTCAAATGAAGAAGAATGGTAGTTATTACTGAGATGCTTAGCTTTCAGTCCAGTTTAAACATGCAGTGGTCGGAAAATTCATTAAACATTTATACTTTTATGGCCATATTAATTTACTACATAGTGGCTTTCTTTCTGAATTAGTTTGATAGTAGAAGGAATGATCATCCAAAGCTAAACATTTGGCATGTGTTTTACATGTATAAAACCTGAAAAATGAGATTTGGCCCAAGTCATGCTCTGAGCAGGATAATCATTGCTCTGCTAATGTAAACTTGGCCTCCTCTCACAAATCTTCACTATTCTGCAATGTTGAAGGAAACTATGCACATAGTGCTCACTTCATGCCATGGTCACAGCAACCGAAGCTCTGTAACTAAGCAAATGTTGCCTCAGTTCATGGAAAAATTTAACACAAAGTAAAAAGCTGGTATAATTATTGTAAGGAAAACTTTTCCTAATGAATAGAGAAGATGATAATGATTCCAAGATATACAAGAAGGTTCCAGTGTAATGAACACCATGGAGATGGTAAATAGACAATGGATATTTATTCCTTCATGTAACAGAGCAATTACACAGCACAGAAGCAAACTACCAGCAACGGGTTAAGAAAACAAAGAAAACATTCCACACCTCCATTGCCAAAAAATATTGGGGAACTGACTGTTACTGGTGCCAAATACAGACAATTTGAAAAAGATTTAGACAACTTCAAGGAAGATCAATCTGCCTGTGGCTATTAAACAGGAGAGACTGACTGCTGTCTCTACAAACTATGGATTGACAAAGCTCTTGTTGAAAGATCACTCTTAATCCCCATTCTTTGTCCTCTCCCTGAGCATCTGTCATTGCAGACAGTACCTGGCACAAGATGAACTCCTGTCTGATACTACAGGTTCATTCTTACATTTTTGCAGGCTAGGCATTTCACAGAGGACATGCAGAGAAACAGAATAATCTCTTCCTCCAAACAGTGCTAAAGACAAATCCCTGGATGCAGAGGATGGGGAGGACACAGAGAGAGTCAGACAGCCAAAATACATCTGCCAGGCGGCTTTGGCAAGGCTGTTGCTCCATTTGCAAGTCACCATGCATGTCACTACTGTAGGAGGCAGCTTTGGGGCTGGTCAGTGCAGCCTTGTGCCACAGCCAGCCAACTGAAATGATGAACAACATGAAACAAACCACAGGCCCTCTCCTCTCTAGAGCTCACAAGGAATTTCTCAACAGCATACTTAGCCTCCAGGGCCAGGGCGAACACTCCGGCTGCTTCGGGGGCAGCTGCAGATGTGCCCGAATGACGCAGGGTACAGTTGCCATACAAATCTGTTGTAGCCTGCAATGATATTAGATGTAATTAATGAATTAAGCTATCCCATTTTCCTTGCAGTTACAGACTCAGAAAAATACAGAAAGTGGTGTTTGTGCCCTTGCTCTTTAATTGTGTTTGTGTCCATGATCTGTTTTCTGCTTTGGAAGAGTGTATCAATTTAAAGCCACAATGAGACACAGAGCATAAATGAAAGAGCAAGTCATGAGGTAGTAAACCAGTGCTCATTATCACTTAGAACCCATTTATTTCTTATAAGCACAGTTTAACCAAAGGCCTTAAATTCTTTTGTGATTATCAGAAGGATTTGAAACTAGAATTGTTAACACTATTGAGCTTTTTAACATTGGTCCAACACTGGGACCAGCAGCAGCAGGAGGCTGCTGCCTTCTGTGCAGATTAGTCACTAGCAGAGACCAGAAGAAAAACTTAGAAATGCATTTTATGGCAATAATTACAAAGGTGCCACAGATCATCTTGGCTGGTATCATCACAGAGCTGAGATGAAGACAGAAACCAATGTTCTGTCTGCTACTGCATGTGGGCATTTAGGATTGTGTCTTGGGGGGTTTGATACAGGGCCATGGAAAATGTATAACAGCTTTTGGCAAAAACTAACCTTGATTTAGTACAGCTGCATTTTCCATCCTGTAAACTGAACTATGTCCTGGCTAGTCTGAAGGTGCTGAAGAGCAGTGATCACTACAGTGAAAGAGAATCCCAAACAGAACAGAACTCGCCTGTTTTCCAGCTGTAGGTATGGCCCTGCAGCAACAGCAGGCTCTGGTGATCTGAAAACCCTGTATGTCCTCTGTGGGTGACTAAATGTCATCCTGCTGTATGCTGCTAGTACAGCAGAAGTCTGCCAGTACAAGTAAATATGATCTCAGATGTTAACTTAGATTTTTACAGAGACCTTCAGTCACACTGTCCTCTGGGAAGAGGACAACTGAACTCCTAAATCTGCTTTCTGATAAAGGAAAGCACCAACTTTCCTTTGAAGCTCTGAGAGATGGAAGATCATAGCTGTTCTCAGTATAAATCCCACATCTCCTCAGCTGACAGTTTTGGCACCATCACATAGTGCAGATGAGAAAATATCCATCTCTACAAAGAACCATCTGCTGCTCCAAAGTACACAGAGCCGCAATAGGTCATGAGAATGCACAAAGACAGCAACAATAGCACAATGGTATCAGGACTCACCACACCAGCCTCTGGGTTTCTCTTCCTCCCATTACTAAAGGTGGAAGCTAAGGTTGAAGAGCAGCTTTCATCATACAGAGCTGTCCGTCCATCATTGATGGCAGAATTGATGGAGATTGTCCACATGCTCGATGCATAACCATCACAGTTACAGTCATCATAGCTGCCCCCATCTCCAGAGGCCCAGACATAGATGCTGCCTTTTCCACCCCGGCCCTGTGGGAGAGGAAAATCGACCCTCTGGAGTTAAACTGCAAATAGAATATAGCAGCTACTTTACACTGCTGAAGTGCTCAGCCTGAACAACAGGCCCAAGCCAAAGCTGACTCACAGATGACTCCTAAAAATCATGTAATAGATACTATGTTAGTTTAACACCAAGCCAACTGCTTTAGGAACTTTCACATGACCTTGTGTAATTATCTGCAAGATATATTAACAAATGTATCATTTCAATAAACCTTCCCAACTGGCATCACCAGACGCTTGTTTGAAGGAAACCCCTCTCCCAACTGTGGCCTGGGCTCTGGCCAGGAAATGTGATGTAAAAGCTGGACCGCCCCTTGCAGCAACTTTGGAGACCTCACTTAGGAGTGGAAGCTCTCTGTAGGACCCCCCTGTTGCTGGCAAAGCTCTCCAAACCTGGCAACAGGAGCTCCACAACCTGCAACTGCGGGCTCTGAATGATGGTATTCAGGCAATTGGTGATGTATTTTTCTCAATCACTGTTCTCTCTGTCTCATATAGTAATCATTAGGCGCATTATCTTACTTATCTTGTTTGTTGTTAGAGCCGAGCTCAGAGCAAGCTTACTGTTTTATTTAGTGTATCATTTTACCTCTGTGTTGCCTTAATATTAGTAGTAAAATAAGACCATTCCTTCCACTGTGTCTGTGTCCTTTAAATTGCCACCATCAATTGGCAAAACAACTGCGTATCTAATTGTAAAGCTAGGCATCTATAAAGGAGAAAACTGGTACAAACAAAACACACATCAAGCTTCAGCTGAAAATGCACAGACCGACGCAGGTTATTAAATCCAGGTAACAGGCAGCCAAAGCCAGTTCCACAGCCTTGTGTACACAGAGCACTTCCATTTATCTCCTGGTTTGCTTCATACCCTGAAGGTTGCTGTGCCAGATGCTAAGACATTTTACGAATTCAGTAGCATTTATGTCATGGTCTAATTGCCATGAGGGAAATTGTTCTTTTAAAAGGGATACAGGTCATCACACAGGCTGGGTTTGTAAGATCCAGTTAGATTCAGACAATGGCTAAAAAGCTCTACCAGCACCTTTTTCTCTCAATAGATTTCTTTTTCCAAAGGTATGATTGGCTCAGAGCTGTTTTTCTGACAAACCAGCTTCTACGACAAAGGAGAAAATGAAGTTATGAGACCATACATTTAATCTACAGGAAAACAGCCCAGTAATTATGCTGAGATGAAGAGGAGAGACTGAAGCTGAAGGGCCACTATAAAGGCTTCCCATTAATTAAAGGCAAGAAATCCATACCGTCTCCCCAACTTCCAGATAAGCAGGGAGTGCGAAGGGATCAACTTAGCTCCTTCTAATTCCATAATCAGAGGTAGGAGCTGCCTGAAAGTCAGACCTGAGAACTACAACCCTCAGGTGAAGATCAGTGCTACGGAACTCAAAGCTTAGATCTCCAACTGATTCCAGCACAGTCACCATTTCTCTCTGTATTTAGTTCATGTAATCCAACATTTACTTCCAAGAGCACCAGAAGTCTGCAAGGCTGGAATTTAACACACTGTTTAGATGCACTGAGCAAAAGATTAAAAAACTTATTCTGGCCTTCTTATTGCCCAGCATGAAATGGAAGTTAAAGAATATACAAACTTAGTAACCTGCAGTGGCATTTTAATAGGGAACCTTTTCGGTCAGGATTTTAAATCAAATCTGAGTTCCCAGCAGTAGCTTCTATTTTTCATTGCACCCCACTGAACAGAGCAACCTCATTATTTCAAGCATGTTAGTGAGTTGCATTATAATCCACTGAATTGCACAGTAGGTTTGCTGACACTGGGATATATAACACCTCAGGTCACAGATTTTCATAATAAAGATAATGACTATGAAAAAGCTCACTGAAATCCATCTAAGAACTCCCACAAAGACCTCATATTAGTAATTTGAGTTTTCAGGGAGGATGATACTGTTGCAAAAATATATACCTTTAAGAAAAATACCATGCCAGTAATTTATTTAACAAAATAAAAATCAGTAGAAAAATACCAGTTATGCCTTTTTTTCTCTTTGACTTTTTCCATATCCCACCTTGTGCTCTGACTGCCATTAGCTTATGGGGCCCAGACCTGATCTTTGGACTGCCTTCAGAGGCTACATCCTGAACTTGCCACCACCACGCCCACCTACACCATCACACCACTTTGCAACCCTCTGCCTGCCTCTGGACAGCCTCTATCCCAAAAAAGCAGGTGGCTGTCCAACACAGAAAGCAGGTGGCTGCTGGTGGCAGAAATAGGAAGCTTGTCATGTATGGACCCATTCTTAAACAATCTTTCCCTTCCTGTCATTTGAACGGGAGAGGAAACCCTTCAATTACATGAGAGAAATTCACTGAAGTGCTAGCAAGAAGTTAACTTCTGCAGTGTCCAGCACAGAGAAAAAGACTTAGCCCTGCTCAGGAGGACTGTTCCATGCTGCCAAGTATTCCCCCACGGATGGTATTTATGGCAGGATAGTGGAAAATGGATGTAAGAAATTGCTGGTGTGAAGCAAGGGGAATTCACAGAGAAACTGAAACTCTGGGATGGGTTTTATGCATGCAATTACTGTAACTTGAGAATGGCCTCAGGATATCACTTTCATGGGAGTCACATCCACAAGTGGAAAATGCACAATTCACCTCTTCATACTCTAATTTCAATTGCCCTTTCTTCCTAGCCAGGACTGGAAAGAGGAGCAAACACTGCTGGAATAAACTGATAGCAACCCAACTTTATTATTTGCCATGATGCTTAAGGACTTGTTGCTTACATGTCCCACAGCCAGACCCCACAGTGGGACTGCTTGCACAGGTAAACTCTTTGGTGGCTGTCCTCAGGCATCATGTCATTCACCAGGCAGAAATATATGGCTTCAGGGGAAGTGAATTTTCAGTTCTCTGGACGGTAGTAATAAAACTGTTCTAGTCCTGATCTAGTGGGTGGCATCCCCGCTCACGGCATGGCAGGGGGTTAGGACTAAATGGTCTTTAAGGTTCCTTCCCATTCAAACCACCCCATGATTCTATGATAAACCAGAAAAAAAATCCCAGTTAGATTAATTAAGTGTCATATATAAAGGGAACTGAAAGCTCCTATTTGCATCTCAACCTTACGTGAACCTAAAAAATGTTAGCGGTGTGACTCAAGCTGCTGTACATTTGGACCAACAACAGGACTGGAGAAGGCAGAAGTAACATACACTATAAACACCAGAGGGAGCCTGAAGGAAGAGTCAGGAAGAAGACAACACCAGCAAGATAGTAAGACACATTTTAAAGAGTATTTTTCCTCCAGAATCCTGTAGAAACCTGCACATTTCCTCCAAAAGTGATGCATAGCCTGGCACTCGCCCTTCTGAGCCATCTGAAGATGTATCTCACTCAGAGCTGAAAACAGATCTTGGTGCATTTAGTGCCAGCCCGAGAGAGGCCCACCTCTCAATTCAGGTTAAACCAGAATTAAATTTTGGGCAAGGCTATATGTTTAGTAATTCACAGACAATTCCTGAGACGCCGTCTTTGAGAAAACAGCAGGTTTTCTATTTCCAGTGTTCTTACTGGGATACTGCAGTATGAGGAAAAAATATCCCTGAGAATTATTCTTACCCCTTTTCTCATCTTCCACGAGTGCACAATCTCAGAGAGATGTCTTTAGTAAACTACCTTGCAAAACTGAGCTGGCAGAGGACTTCAGCCTTTCTCACTTTATGCAACTTCAGGCATATCTTAAACTACTTTTTCCCCCCTTGTTGTCTTCACTCATCATGCCTGCTGGGCTAGTACCTGAGCCAGTGTTTCCCAAAGTTTTGACCATTGGATCACACTTTCCAGAGAAAAATGGGTGTATTTGACAAATAAATCTCCTCCAGCTTCCCTGACCCTTCTCATCAAGGCTGGCAAGCTCCCATGTTAGTAACAGCAGGGCCTCTGACATGGCATGGCCCCTGCAATGGTCCTCCACTTCTCCCACTTCCACCCAGCCACTGGTTGATAATGGATGGAAGGAACACAGCAATCTTCAGAGAATACTTGTCATTTGGATTTGGCCTAATGCTTCAGTTGTAGATCAGGAATAACAGCTTCCAACCAACACAAATTAAAAACAAAGAACAGGCTCCTGCCCTGAAAAGCAAAGTATCAGGGAAGGACACAGTCAGGACACTAGGAGGCAGGTAGGAGTGAGTAAGAAGGAAAAAAAAGCAGCACCTGACTGTGAGGAGGTATTTTTTTTGGTGCAGTGAAAAGTATTTCAGGATAAGGATAGCCAAATGGTTTGGTGATGTTTATGGACTCCTTCATTCCTATGAAATCACGTGCAGATGGAGTACATTTGAAAAAAAAAAGTGAAAAATTTACAGAACTGAAAACTGCTTTCTGTAACAAATTCAAAATACACATTATTTTATAAGCATCTTTCTTTCTGCATGATATATGACAGCTATTTTGTAATTCTTCCTCCTAGGAAAACAGAGCTGTTTCACCACCTTCTATATAATTTAATAGCAATTTGTGTGCCTGCTATGGTAAGAGATAGACTGGTTTTCCAGGAAAAGCAAAAAATTCTACAGTTTCTTACCATCTTTTTCATGGGTCCTACTGACTTATGAATAGGACTCAGTTAGTTTCTGGCCTTGATTAATTTTGGCTGCATTTTCCTCTGAAAAGAGTACTCCTTTCTCTTCATGACTGAATTATTTGAAAATCCTTACATATTTTGTAATTAAAACCTGCATCCTTCAAGTAACGATTGCTAATTATTGCAGGAAGTATAGTTTGCAGCCCACGCAGGTAAAATGAAATCACTATTGTATTCCCGGAATGGGACACATCAAGGCACCAACAGACTGGAAGAGCTATGGGACCATTTTTCCACTGTCATGGCCTGGTGGGGAGCATCGGATTGGGCTCCTAAGACCTCCCTCCAGGAGATTACACAGAGACCTTGCTCTGCCTTAGTCTGCCGACCCTTCCTGTGCACGAGGAATCTGCCTATGCACTATAAACCAGCTGGAGGCAGCGAGTCCTTGGCATTCCTGAACTGCTGCCAATTTTTTGCACTGCCAGGGTTTTCCAGAGCCTGCCTGCGTGTACCTGCATCCCTGAAAATCCTTGCTCTTCTGGCTCCTCCAGCTGCAAGAGCAATTTGGTAGCCTATGATTTGCCTAGAGCAATCTGGTAGCCTGTGTCTTCCTGGATCCCTTTGCTCTTTTCCTATACTGATGACTTGGGCACTGTTAAAACCTAAAGCAAAATCTAGGCAGAAACACATTCTGACAGCCAGCCAAGCAATCTCGATTAAACCTCAGAGATACCAAAGTTTAAGGAGGAAACATATTTGGATTGCCAAAGTTTGCCACCACACAGGTTCACGGGGACAGCTGCCTTGTTTGAGCTGAACGCCTTTACACTTCTACATCCTGCTCCTTCCAAAAACATGGAGACGCTGAACTCTAACACTGGAAAAGCCCAGCACAGCCACAAGCCATGGAGTTCAGCTCAGAAGAAACAGCAGCTGCATTATCCTCTCAAATTCACCATTGATGAAGGCCTGGTCCCTTCCCTGCTGGCCTATCTAACCTTCCAACATTCAACAGTGGTGGAGGAAAGGCTGTTTTGGCAGCAGCAAGAGCTCTGTTCAACATTTGGCCACTGCGCAGAGGATAACTGTCACTTGGAACCACATCTCAGTCATGCTTCTCCTGTTTTTGTCCCTTTCACATTTTGCTGTCTTCAATAACCAGCTGTCCAGTTTGTCCTACCAGATTTCTGAAACTTTTTGGGTCAAGTAATAACCACCCAACTCCAAAAGACTGCTACATACAAGATTCTCAAAAAAACTAAGCCCTATAAATCGTAAACCTTAAAAAAAGTCTTTCTGTAACATACTTTAGAATTGGTCACAGAAGAGTACTGAACTCACATCCACCAACGCACAAGTAATTGCATAATTGTTAATACCTCCTTTGGCTAAAAATAATGCTTGAGCCATTTTCTACATCTAAATTGCTATTGAAATTGGATGGACTTCCCTTAGCCAAGATAAATGAATGTAAAATTACACTTCTGGAGAAGAGAGGCAGCATTAGGTTTCAATTACAGCTCAGTCTAGCAGGGAAATGAGGAGGGAACTTTGAAAATGTTGAGGCAAAACCTTTTAATTAGCCATGCCTTTTCTGTTGGATGCTGGGCTATGTACCATGAGTGATAACATAACAATTATACAGGCCTATTTCTGGTACCAATAATATTTGCAAAAAAAATCAATCTCATCCTCTTCTCATTATCTCTGAGCCAGACTATCACTGAGAAAGACTCTAAACACCGAATTTACTCTTTACCAGTGACCGACGCTGGTTCCCCTTCCCAGCATTTCCAAGTGATGTGATGAACTCTAGCATTATAGCTTCACCTGTGCTCTTGGCAGCACCGTGTCAAGGTTCCCAGCTTGCAGGAATCAGCCTTGCTGGGAAGCTAAACCATGTATCTGCTGAGCTGTGACACAGAGATTAGGCAAAAAACACTACTAGGGGCAGAGTGAGACAACAAAATCAATGTTTTCAGGCTACATTATTGTCTTGCCTCCTTAGAAAACAACCTTGTCAGATGACCAGGGTTCAGAATTCCATGCAGATACAGCATGTGTGGAGTTCTAATAAGATTTTATTTTATCTTACGTAAGTAAGACAAGGCATGGAATTATAATGCGTATTTCAGACACAATGGCAATACAATAGTAATGGGCTCCCGAGCTATAAAGAAGCTTGTTGGGCTTCCTCAAAAATGGCATAATCAGATGGTTGCCATATCATAAATTTCCCTGTCCTCACTTAGCTGTGGAACAAATAAAATTCTCTTCTAGGTATCTAAACTTCTATACTTCATTAACCTGCTATTTTCAAAGAACACTAACACAGCTTCTGTGCACTTGGAGAGAGGCAAATGAGAAATATTTCCTTTTGGTTTTTTTCATTGTCCTTTCTTCCTTCATTTGTGAGCCCAATTACAAAGCCATGATGTGACTATAAATTCTTAATATTGCTCCCCTGGCAATTTGTATTTGGGCAGCATTTTCTTAGGTAGAACTACATTAGGAAAGCAATAATGTTTTCACCAGCACAAGCACGAATGGATCATGTGTTATATATTCTGGTGGAGCTAGCGAAATCTCAAAGAATTAATTCAGTCCGTGAGCAACCCCTCACAACCTCCTAATATAAAAGCCTACATCATAAAAATGCAATAGATAGAGACCAGTTTAGTTGATTACTTCTTTTTATTGCCTTACATTCCAATAACTGAAGCTGGAAAGAACTGAACTCATGAAATGGCAAATAAGAAACGTTTCCTGGACACTACTCTAAAGACAGGATGTACCATAAAAGATAAATGGAATTAGTTCTTGACCTAAGTTGCCTTTTCGTATTTAAGATGATGACTGATACAACTCTGGATGCAAGGTAATAGAGAACAAAAAGTCTCTACTTAAGAAAGACATGTTGTCACAGGATTTCCACCTACCATCTCTACTTCCGTCTCCAAGCTGTCCAGCCCCCAAAGTGGGTAAGCACAGCTCAGACAAGGGATATGTAAATCACACAGCATTGCTTTGTCCAGTCATACTATACATACAGTGAACGCACGGTCCCCTCATTAGGCAGGTAATGTATACACACAAGTTTCAACATAATCTTAAAGTTAGTAGTTTTATTAAGTCCTTTCCAATTACATCCCAAATATGTCTTTTCTAGCAGCTGAAAGTCGTGTTAGGTAAGAGTGTTCATCTTTGTCCGGCCAGTGCTGGTAATTGCCAAATGCTTGTGGACGTTTGTGTGCATGAAACTCTTCTCAATCCCTATTAGCTCCTGCTGATCCAGCTGTGACCTCATTTATCTTGCAGTGCAACTATCACTCCTCAGTAACCCAGCCACACTGGTGACTACTGTCCATGAAATAATGTAGGAGATGGCTGTTGGGTCTGCCCAAATGCCTCCTGTGAGAGGCAGCGATTGGTCAGCAAGACATGTAAACACTGTATGGTGATTGGGCGGGAAGGCGCGTGATTGACAGGTGCACAGCCAACCCACACATAGCCCGCCAATTGGAGTGTATTGTTTTGTAAAGGCTTGTTTTCCTGTTAATAAACAGATTTTCTAAACACCACCTAAGGAAATCTTTGCCTTTGTTCCCCTACGCTACAAATGGCGGCCCAATACAGGCACTTATAAAACGCAGTGGAAGGAAATAGACTGCACCAGTAGCATTTCCTTGCTAGACTTAAGGATTTAAACGACAAGAAAAGGAGGTCCGGGAAAGGACCCAAAGACGAGCACATCACACCTATATTTAAGGTGAGCGGCAGAGAAGAATGGGAAATAGGATCTCTCTGGAGCAAAGGCAGAGCCTGGATTTTATGAAAAGGCTCCCACACTGGCAGCAAAAAGACATCTCCTATGCAAAGTTCCGTAGCTTGTGGGACTGAGTAGCCATGTCTCTGCGTGGGCTATGGTGATGGTGGCTCCTGGAGGGGAGCACACCAAGAAGTGCCATTTTGAATTTGAAAACTGAGTGAACCGCCATTTTATGGCCCCAGAAACAGATTCCCTTAAGCAATTCACTCCCTCTTTTCTTAGTTTCCATGATTCCGAGGTCAGTGAATATGATCCCGACCCACTCGAACCTTTTGATCCAGGACCCTGTCTAGGTTTTGGAGACAAAGTTTTCAGGCGGAGGTGCTCCAGGATAGGGTACCTCCTCCCAAAAGGAAGAAAGGGTTTCCCCTCTTCACTCCACAATGAAATAAATTAACTGCAGCAGGTGAAAGTGAAAAAAAAATGGAACCATTTATTAACACAAAAAACCTAAACTATTTATTAACACAAAGTAAAATTGGGAAAAGCAAAGAGGGGGAAAAGGAAAAGGGTGCTTGCAAGGAGCTGATACCAGGTTTCCCCGAGATGGCACCGGGGCCACCCTGCAAGCTCGCCGCAGGCTCCCTGGGCTGGAGAGGAGGGAAGGAACATAGGGAGACCAGGGGGGAGAAAAAACCCAAACAAACAGAACCCTTTTTCCAAGCTCTCAAGGAAGAACACAGCAGAGAGCAGCGCCACGATCTCTCCATCTCCTGTCTCTCCCCGGGCCATTGGACCAAGCTGTTTTTTACTGACTCCTGCAGGTGCTGATTCCCTTGAACCGACACCGGCTCCGGCCCCACCCCGTGGGTTCATCTTAAAGGCACAGTAGCCCTGGGCAATAAGCAGGCAGTTAAGGAATAAAGTGGCTTCATAATGTCACTCCACGACAGACCCTCAGATGTGGAACAGCTGGCAGACCCATACTCACCGTGCCATGGCAGCGGTGGCACCACACGACACTGCCGGAAGTTAAGCCCATGTTTCCCACGGAATAATAATGGTGGAGAACAGCACTGCTGGAGAGATAATGTCAGCAGACAGCACTGGCGGGACAGCGACTGTGGGACTCAGAGCAGGCAGCTGCCGGATCATGGCCAGCAGAAACTGCGGCGCCCATCTACGAGCCTGCAAAATGGCGTGGCGGTGCCAAGCTGTGCAGAGAGGGGCAAATGTGGCACACGGCTCCCTGTGCCAGGATGATGCCCCCCGCCCCTGGGCAGCCACACACAGACGTGGTGGCACCGAGCTGGGCTGCACCGGCATGCAACTTCCTGCACCAGGAAGAGTGAGCTCTACCCTCAGGGCAGCTGTGTGTGGATGCGGTGGCACCAGTGGGTACTCCGTGCTGGTCCCACGCAGCAGCATGGGTCATCCCAACATGGTGGACATGGCAGGGCATGCATGTATGAGGCACTCCAGCTGTCCAGGATGCCATGGCACTGGCGGACAAACGCATGCATTCTGCGCAGGTGCCCCGCGCTGAAGCAAACCCCTCGCTGGCAGCAAAAAGAGGCAGGAGTGGCCAACTTCCAGCAGCTCAGCGGGCATAAGGACCAGGCTGCGAGCTGCACAGAGAGACATGGCTCTGGCCGGGGTGTCACCAGGAAGCGCCACTGCGGCGCGATGAACTGCACACCAAACACAGCAGTGGTGTTGTGCAAGATCTACAGTATGTTTCTACATAGACCTACATGTTAACAATTTGTCTTAACTGTTGTTCAGAAGATACTTTCAAACTGCACTTGCAGACTTTTCTAGGCAATTCTTACACACAAAACGCAGCTGCAACATAACCCCCGTTGACAAATTTATGGATGCATCCAGCAAAATCAACAAAACTGCAGTGGTGTGGTATATAAGTAAGACTGCCCAAATTATGGTATTTTGTTTGCAAGTCATGACCAGTCTGTTTTATGTTAAAAGTTTTGTGTAAAGATGCATAAATTCTTTTTATAGTGAGAGAGAAGTGGTCATTAGGTAACTCAAGTTAACTATTGAGAGACAGAATATGTGAATTCTAAAACCTAGAAAAACAGGATTCCCTTTATCTTGTCAAGATAAGAGGGACAAGAGTCTGTTTGAAGCCAGCACAGAAACCACTGAATCACCCACCAAGGACTGCCCATGCTCCAGAGAGAAAGGTGAAAAGTGCATTGTGATGAAGACTACAGATCTTCATCATGAAAAGACCCCCAAAGACCACCAGGATACACAGTGTATGTGTGGCACACATGCTAATGATATTAATGATTTCTAATAAATGATTTGTATAACCACTCCTATCGCAGGGAATGTAATGAATATTCATGGATGTTACCCATAATATTGTGTGTTGGAAGTGCTGGTGTATGTGTTTGGAGAAGTGAATCCCCCACACCCAGCGTGCCAAATAAAGCAAATACCCACTTCTCTGACTTCATGTCTGAAGTGGCTCTGGGCCCGCTTGGGGCAAATCAATAGTTCCTAGTAACACCTCAGTGCATTTTATTCCTACAGGAGTGTGGGGACCACTTGGAAATGACAGGCATACTTTATAAGAATCCTTTGCAATATTAGCATGATTATTCCTAAAAGGTAGGGAGCAGCTGCAGACACTCCAACCCACAAAAAAGTCTGCCGGGGACCCCCCAGTGGATTTTAATTCAAAAATACAGAAACTGCTAATACTGTAAATTATTCTGTTTTCATTTAGAGAGCTTTCTTATCCTCTTTTTGTTTTTACAGAGTTATACACTTATTCTCATTTTTAATGGCAACCATACAAACCGAAGAGAAAGCCCGTGATGTCATTTGACACTGGCAAATCTGCTTTAGCATTTTAGGTCTCCCAAATACTATTAATACTGATAATAGCCCATCTTAAAAACAAAAGAAGGGGGGAGTCAAGGGGCCTACTTGACAGATTGTGAGCATGGGGCAGAGGTCCTCCACAGGTAACCATACGAAATGGGTTCCATCATGGTGTGTGCAAATTGATATTGTTCATGTTGGTGTTTTTAAAAGGTTGTTGCTTTATTTTTTGTTCCGATTTTTTGAAATAACCTCGTTTTCAGGGTAACATGGTTTGTGTTTTCATTGAATAAACAAAGAAGGGGGAGGTATGGGAGATGGCTGTCAGGTCCACACAAATGCCTCCCGGGAGGGGCAGCGATTGGTCAGCGAGACGGGTGGACACTGTATGGTGATTGGATGGGAAGGTGCATGATTGACAGGTGCACAGTCATCCATACCCAGCCTGCCAATTGGAGTGTATAAAAAGGCTTGTTTTCCTGTTAATAAAGAGATTTTCTGAACACCACCTAAGGAGATCGTTGCCATTGTTCCCCGACCCTACAAAATAAAGCCATGAAGCGAGATCACACTAAAAAAATGAGCCTTAGTAACAAAAAGGAGCTTGAGTCCCTTTCCCAATAACTTCTGATTCCACGGGTTATGCTGACACCCCAGCTCACGCACACAACACCCCTTCTGAATCCAGCCTTAGAAATACAGTTAGTAAAAGAGCCCATAAAGGAATTGCCAGTGTGATGGCAGATTGTGTTGTCCTTAACTATCCTATTTTAGTGCTGCCTTTATTCATATTATTTATCTTCCAAGTGAACAGCACACCAAAATGAAGGTATGATTAAGATAGAAGGCAAGAATGAGTTTAACACATGACAAGAATGGATTATGGAAGAGGAAAGGCAAGAAAATAGAATCAGAGAATAGTTTAGGTTGGAAGGGACCATTTAAAGGCCATCTAGTCCAACTCCCCTCTGCAATGAGCAGGGATGTCTTCAGCTAGAAGAATATATATCAGAAATAGAAGATATATTGGCCTTAACCCACCCAGTTATAGCAGGCTGGCTTCAAGACACAAAAATAGACATATAAACATGAAGTTTCTCAGTTTCTGCAGATTTTATCCTATTGTCATCAGGTGACTAGTTACCCCCACATCTCAGTAGCTCTGGAAGGAGGAATTCTAATGGACATGACAGTGGAATGAAGACTGTGGGAAGGATGAGACCCTTGGCAGTGAGTTCCTCCTTGAGCTGGGCTTCCAAGAATGGTGGCAGCAAAGTAAACATTACCTGTGTTTGTCAACTCAATTAAATGCATATTCCCTGTAAGAATTCTGTATCACTCCCACTTACTGATTTTCATTTTACTGCATTAGAAACAAGGATATTAATCTTTCTCCGTGCAAGAGATCTTATATTGCCTTCTAGGACATTTGGAAGTATCGCTTTTAGTTTAAGAACACATTTTTATTCTCAGCATGTTGCTTCCTCCCCGTCAATATTTCAGCTTCATCATTAATTCATGAACCATCATTCTGGTGAGAATCAGCTCTAGGCTGATAAAAAGAATTCCTACATTTATTTGTCTCTCAGTTTACAAAAGAAACTTTTTAATGAGAGAGGAGGGTTACACTGAAAAATAATCATAACCTACATATACATTTTTACAGACAATAGAGAACTTGATGCATATATTGTAGACCTGAACTAGGTAAAAGGGTATTATACCAAAAGTTTGTTAGTCTTCCTTTACATGCAGCCAACTCTGTAGTGGGTTTTTCAAAGCACCATTGAGAATACCCAGCACCCATCCACAGCTTGAAACATATCTAGAAAATCTGTCTCTCCAAAAAAAGCAAACAAACTATACAAAAAGAAAAAACCTATACCCCCCAAAAATAATTCTATTAGGAAATGAAATGAGCAAAAGAAGAGTAGATAAAGCTATAATCACAACACAAAGGGAGTTATTTGGGGTGGAACTGTCTCATTTTTGTGCACATATTGCCAGGAGATAGCTGGGATACTGCCACTATAAGATTAAGTGTAATTGTCCCTGGACAACAATATTTTTCTTAGGTAGAATCCAGTATCATTCCTCCTAATTCTGCAACAGCCAACAGAACTGGTTTACTAATGCAGGCTCTTCTGTTAGTTTTTTATCTCCTGATAAGGTATGAGAGCAACCTTTGCCAGAGCACAGATCACTGTCACTGTTCTCTCTCTTTCCTTCAACCCGAGTGATCTCAGGGCCCCTTCTGATTTTAATACTGCAAATTATTTCTTGAAGAGAATGACAAACACTCCTGAGGACAAGGCACCTCGGTTTTGGAGACAAAGTTTCAGGAGGAAGCCCTCCAGGATGAGTGCCTCCTCCCCAGGGAAAAGGGCTTCCCCTCTTCCCTCTGCCAATGAAACAAATTAATCACAGCAAGTAAAAGTGGGAAAAAAAACCCTGAACTATTTATTAACACAGGAAAAACTGAACTATTTATTAACACAAAATGAAACCAGGAAGAAACAAAGAGGGGAAAAAAAAGGGAAAAGGGTGCCCACAAGGAGCCGACAACAGGTTCCCCCAGCCTCTGGGAAGGGGAAGGGAAGTCCAGTCAGCAGACTAGAGGAGGCCAGATGAAAAAAAGAAAGCCCTTTGACTCTTGAACACCAGAACTCCTCGCAGCAGGTGAAGCTGGTGGAATCTGGTGGCTTCATTCATTGGCATGGCCTTCCTCAGAGTTCGGACTACACCGGGGCCACCCCGCGGGCTCCCCGGGCTGGAGAGGAGGGAAGGAAGATAGGGAGGCCAGGGGGAGGAAAAGAACAAACAAACAAAACCTCTTTCCTAAGCTAGCAGGAAAGAGCAGGGTAGAGAGCAGTGACGTGGTCTCTCCGAGAGCCATCGACCCCTCTGTCTCTCTCTCCATCTCCCCATCTCTCTCCGGGCTGTTGGACTGAGCCACTTTTATAGCTGGGGCCATTGGACCGAGCCGTTTAACACCTGCAGGTGCTGGTTCGGTTGAACCAACCCCGGCTCCAGCCTTGCCCCCCAGGTCCATCAGCCATTGGACTGAGCTGCCAGGTGTCGGCTCAGCTGAACTGACCGTTCAGTGGCCATTTAACTGACCCCCAGGTGCGGGCTCAGTTGAACCGACTGTTCAGTGGCCGTTTAACTGACCCCTAGGTGTGGGTTCAGTTGAACCTGTTGGGGAAGATGAAATAGGAAAGCCTTATAAATATTATTACCTGGCAAAAGATGCTGAGAATATGGAAACTATAAGCGAGATTGAAATGAAGACAAGTTTTGAGATACCAAATCCCAGTTACTAAATAACTGGAAAACAATGGTGTGGCCACTGAAGGTAATCCCCTTTTGATTAAACAATCCCCTCTGCTTGCAGACAGGTCCAAGGGTCAGAGCAGACCCTACCAACTTGGCAGAGAGTCCAAAAAGCAGGTTTTAGAGTTTAAAACGCCGTATGGTAATGCAATGAGTCCCATGGGCTATATGTAAATGTTGTAGGATTTGTAGCTTGTTCTAGATTGGTTAGTGAAAATTAGAATATTCAGCACAGAAGATGATTTATTGTATTGTAAATGGCAACCACGGTATTCTTAATTTTATTCTATTCTATTCTGTATTCTGTACTTCTCTCTCTCTCTCTTCTCTGACCTGCTCTGAGCTGTGTCTGGCAGCTCCCAGCAGGTCCCCTACACCCACGCCCTTTCACAATAAACCTCATGCTCTATGACCAAACTTCAGAGATCTCTTGTCCCCATCCCGACCATCTGAAACAACCAACCCAAACACCACAGACAGCAATCCTACATGAACCGACCGTTCAGTGGCCATTTAACTGATCCCCAGGTGTGGGCTCAGTTGAACTGACCATTCGGGGCTGTTTAACTGACCCCAGCTCCAACACCCCCACCCCCAGGTTCATCTTAAAGGCACAGTAGCTGTGGGCATTAAGCAGGCAGATAAGGAATAATGTAGCTTCCTAATGCCACCCCAGGACAAAAAGTAATACATCCAAGTATGGGACTCCAACCAAGCAATAAAGCAGAAAGGAAAAATCCTTACTCTGACATTTAACATTCAAAGAGAAGGTTAATTCCAGTGTAACTCCACAAACTAAAGCATCAAGCAATATGACAACAACTTAATTCAAAGATACTTTATATACCAAATTGCAAAAAATCCCCATGACTACGATTTAAAATCTGCTTCTCTTTAAGTGTAAAGCAACTCTATTTAGTTCAGTTTTCATTCTTCCACCTTTTCTGCTACTTTTAGACAAGTTCTCCATTGGAAGAGGACAACACAAAAATTACAAGGAAATTTTTCTGTGTTCAGAGTTTATATCAGCTACAACCAACATCAAGCAACTATAACACATCAAGGTGCTGCTAAAACTGTCATACACCTAGGAAAGATTATCCTCAAAACCAAAGTGTTTAAGGGGATCTTTACGGAAACACTAGATAAATGAAAGTCACAAGAAGAAACACAGCCTGTGTAAGGTGACTTCAGAGGGACTCTGAACTCATCAGAGTTTTGTACAGTTTATACAACAAAACTGAGCAGACTCAGAAGAAATTTGTGACAAGTCTTCCAGTATTATAGCAGTACATTACCAATTTTATGGGTGGGAGCATGAAGATGATGATAATCCTTCTGTTACAGGAAAAACATTTGAGGCTCAGCATTTGAGAAAGCTTTAGATGCTTCACTACTTACCACAGCAGTAGATTTAATTACCATGCCACTAAACATGCTAAACTGAATGGGCTGCTTACAGCAAGACGGTGATGAAGAGTGGGAGAATCCAGCACAAGTAAAAGGAAGAAATAATTTGGATAGAATAGTGAATAATTGTGGAGCTCCCACACAAAGCCATCCCAGATGTTCTGGGTAATTTCTGATCTTGTCAATACGGAAATCCATCTATAATCAGCCAAGGGGAGAAGGCTGATTTCCTACAGCACCAGGAGCAGTCGTGGTTGTCTTGGCTGCATGACACTGAAGTGGTGGAGACAAAGCCATGCAAGGTTGGTTTGTTTGAGCTGATTTATCCTCTTTTTGAGCTGTGGCACACACATTTCCCCCAACCTTCTTAGAGTGTACAGGTTAAACAGATTACAGGATTATATTAAGTGTCTTTTACAAAGACCACAGATTACTCCTAGAAGGAGGTGGAAATGTGGGAATAAACAAGGAGGCTCCTGGATGATATTAGCCCATGGACATGTGATCCACTGCAGTTCAATTCTATAATAACAACCATACATGAGTGACCTGAGAGACGCTCCAAATCCAAAACAATAATTAAATTGGTAACACACCAAAACAAACAACATGGTGTCAGTAGCACCTGGGGAATATTTACATGATCAGGCTCTTCCATTTTGACTGTGATAGCATATGAAAAGCATATATAAGCTGACTAGAGATAAACACTGTATTCTGAGACTATACAATAAAAGCAATACCAAAATACGAAATATTGCAGAGAGAACAGCATAGAACCTTGAATATGCTGAAAGTTGGATAATTTGTGCAACTGCATTGTGTTCCCAAGTCATTGGTTTCAGCAAAAGCACGTACACACAATTCTGCCCCAGAACCCAAACTATTAATAAGAACTGTTACCTTATTCACACCATCTGCCATTGCTTGCAGCGTTAACTCTCGAGGTCCATCCACAGTCTTCCCATTATCAGTTGGTCCCCAGCTGGCACTATATATATCTATGACTTGAGGCATATGACTGATGGAGGAAGCCTCAATAATGTCTGTCATAAATGGCTGGTCGAGCATTCGAATACCTGTAGGTTTAACCAACATAAACATGAAATCTGCACTATCCAAGACAAAATGTAATCTCAGCACCTGCAGAAGGGCCCCTGTTACAGGTATTTTAAGTAACTGGCAGTTTCACCCACTCAATAATTCTGCACTTGACATTCTCCTTACACCAGGGTGTGCTTACGCAGCAAGATGCCAGTATTTAACATCCAGCCACCAAGGCAGCATGGCCCAGAAAGAGAAAGAATTTTATTGTTAGCTTTCTAATTACACAGTATTTTCCATTTACTCTTCGAGAACACATTAAAAATAGCAGAATGCAGCAATCTCAGAAATTATTCATAGTGTTTAAATACTATTAATGGCATTTAAAAGATATTTCGTAAGCTAGGGAAAAAGAGTAAGCCGCCCCCCATCTAACTTACATTCAGCTTTGTCTTGACATGTCATTAGTTTTTCAAGTAATTTTTCTATTTATTTTGGTGGATCTCCAGAATTTAGTGAGACTAGGGAAACATACTACACATCAATTTCCTGGGAAAATATCATTCTGTCAACATGCGGATGCAACAGCAAAATACAGCCAGAATTTGGAGGAAAAAAGCAAACTAGAACCTGCTTCCTTTAACCCATACTGCAATAGGAGTTAAGAGTTTAAATTATACGATATTAGGACATGCCAACTCCATAAAACCTCAAAGTGTTGACTCTAAGCAAGCTAGAGGGCAACAGACAGCAGTGCAAGACCTTATATCCATCGTGCCCCACACATAGGACAATTTCACTGACAGCCAACCTGTCACTTGGCCTCTGGATGAGACCTGAGTAACCAGGGATTCATTCCAAGTTTCATTTCTAGCCCTTAGTTGAAGTTCAGTTTTTCCCAACAGTCTGGGGAAACTTAGTTGAAGTTCAGTTTTCCCCAACACAGATGGGGCAGAAATCAGTAGCACAGAGCCAAACAGTGTGAATGGCGATAAGGATCCTTATTTAGAAGCCAGTGGTTTTACTATATTCAATAGAAAACCATTGTGTCAAATATATGGCTGGAAAAGAGGTGGTATAAATTTCAAATAGAAATCAGACAAAAGCTGGATGTTCTTGATGGGCTGACTCAAGCTAGAAAGGATAAGGTCAAACTCAGTGGGTGAGAAATCGCTTCCCATACTTATAAAATGCAGATCTACACAGAAATCACTGTCCTGGTTTAAAAGACAGATGTCTGCCAAGGAAGGTGGGAACCCATTTTGGAATGGAAAGGTGACCCCCCCCCCCCCACTCCAAATTACTGTAATGTCAAAATTATGGGGCTTTCAGGCAAAAATTTGGGGAAAGGAATAACAGTTCTTTACTAGAATATACACACATGTAACAAGACAGACAAACAACAACAAAAACCCAATAATGATTCTGCATCTACGCAGGGAAGAACCAGTGAAAATCAGTATACAAACAGGAGCTGGTATATGAAGGAGCAGAGCTGTTCTTTTGCCCTGTTATTAAAGAGTCTATATAAGGCCTTTGATTGAAAAGGCAAAGCCATGGCGAAATTCCTCTCTCCAGCTACTGTGAAAAGAAATAAACACATGGCCCGGTACCAATCTGCAGACCTGTCTTGAACAACACTCTGTCTCTGCAGGAGGAGTTCTCCCTGAAGCACAGCACACCATTTACACCTTGGATTGCTACCATACCTGCCACTTTGGAGTTGTACGCAACTCCCACGCCGCAGATGTTGTTGTTGGCAGCAGCAGACACCTCTCCTGCACACCTTGTCCCGTGGCTGTGAACAGGAAGACAGAGAGACCACATGAACCCCAGCTAGTGCACATGCTGAGATGAGCTTGGTCACTGAAAGCTTGCTTTGCCTCAGCTCCCAGTGCTGCAGAGGAAAACCATTCCATGGCAAACACTTGAGTGCTGGATACTGCTACAAGTTCATTCCTTCCCAAAGCAGGTGACATCCAATTTCCCCCCGCAGATAAGTGATGCTTGCTCTGAGGTTAACATATATCCTTATACTGCCTTTAGTTGTAAAGTTATTCAGGACTTTTCAGCTCTGTGAGACAGGTTCTGCCTCCTTACCCACTCGTAATCAGTAGAAACAGCTCCTGACAGAACACTATAAATATAGTATCAATATTAATTCCTTTATTTCTGTGTTTTGACAGTGTGACACCCATTACTTTGAACCCTATAGAACAAAGTCTGACTGCCTTTTTGCTGTTTGAACATGTGCAAAGAGCATAGCCCTGCCTACAAAACAAGTGCTACAGGAAGAGGTGGGTGCAATACCAACCTGGAATTAGCTTGGGAGCAGAAGGGAGCCACAATGGTCACTGCACTCCTCAGCAGCAGAACTGCAGCCTGGCTGGCCAGGCCCAAAGCTGTCTGACCTAAGGGCATGTGCATCCCTCTCATCCAGTGCCTAATTCCCAAAAGAGCTGACAAGGTGCTCCAGTTCACAGAGCTGCTGCTTTCTGCTCAAGTGGGAAAACTCTCTGCTCTGACACGCAGGTCCAAGGGCTGACACATGGTATTTCAGTAATGCCTGGTGTCTCTGAAGTGCTTTACAGCACTTAACTGAGACCCTTTAAGTGGCAGTGGCTTCCTGCAGGAAGGGAGATTGCACTTTCTCCCAAAGAAATTAAAGAAATTAAACCACAGAGAAGAGGAATACAGACAACATAAGCCAGTTTTTTTTTAAAAGCATAGCAGCAGGGAAACTACAGAAACCTGTGCTGCTGTCAGGGATTTTTTTAGTTTAAGATGTTGAACCAACATATAAATCCATCCTACTGCTCACGTCAATCCACTCTGTGCATTAAAACTGGAGCTGATCCTACAGCACACTAATGATTAGAGCAGTCAAAAATGCTCTATTATAAAGGTTATGCTGAGTATCAGATGGACCACCCCGGGAGACAGCAGAACTGTTTTAATCACCTTTTCCTCTTTCTTTCCCTTTAAGGACCTCTGGCAAAGATGGTAACATTAATAAAAAGGTAAAGAGCAACATGTGCTTCTTCCTGCTCTACTTAGAAGAATATATTTTTTAAGGCAGTTCCATAAAAGAAGATGACTAAAGATCTCATCCAGTGTCCTTTTACAAAGTGGGTAGAGAGGACAGCAATATAGATTTCTTATTCAGCTACTACAGGAATTGCTATCCACAATCAAGCAGATTTTCCCTCATGTTCTTGTTCAAGCGAGTGTGGCAGAAAGACAACTAGGTGCTGTCAATGCCAGGCACTCATTATCTACTCATCTTTGGGCCAACTACAAGCCACAGAGAAGAATAAATGGCGTTGTTCAAAATTGGCTTGACTAATGCTGGGGTGCAAAAAATCAGTGACACTGCCAGGTTACAATGAGAAGAACTGTATTAGGACCTTCCTGATGAAAAAGTTTTACCAGAAGGTCCTCTCCCCTTCCCAGCCTCCCCAGCACAGTGGCGCACAAAATGAAGACTGCAAACAAGACGATTCCAGCAGCACAGAGTTTCAATATTGTGCTGCTGACTAGAGAGGAAAAAAATCACGAGTCAGTGGAAATGCATTTGGTTGAATTATTAATGGAAAATAGCAGACTTTTCCAACTCAGCCCTATTTGCTGCTCATGTATCATTGATAAACCCTTTGTGGTTTCTATGAAGTGACTCACGTCACAGGCACAAATCACAGCCTTTCTCAACAGTGTTCACCTCTTCCCTATTTCAGAATTTAAAACAAGGGGATAAAACTAAATTAAAACTATTTTTATCTGTGAACAAGCTACTTCAACGGTAAATCATGTATTAGCAAGTAGAGCAAGTTTTCCTCAAACTTTATGTAAGTGAAAACATTTAACACAAACATGCATGAAAAAGTATGGTGGGAAAAGTGGATTCACTTGAAAAAATGTTTTGCACACTGTATTAAAAAAAATACCTATACTGGCTATGAAAATTTCACTCTGCTTTGTCTTTGAAAACAATTCTGTTTCTAAAATCCACTGCAAATGGTACTGTGCATGCCCCTCTATTGACATATTTTCTGAAAGTGCCAGAGGTGGCACAGATTTTTATTGAGGCTCCTTTTCATCTGCTTTGAAATGCTTCTGCAGGCAGCAAAGGATCCATCCATCCTATCTTCATGTTTCTGCAGGGGAGGGCTATGCAGAGCTGCAGTTGCAATAGCTGGGACCATATGCCTCTCTTGACCACTTTAGCTGTTTGCATTGGGCAGCAAATAAACACGCAAAACTCAGATGGATACTTTTGTGGGGCAAAGGCAACCCCCTTTTTACTTAAATGACATTGTCAGCTTCTGAACATTTGAGTGTTCACAGAAGGGAAAGCATTCCCCTACTTTGATTTGGATCCATAATTAGCAAAAGACATTGTTATGTCTGAAGAATATAGGTTTACAAGTTAGTTAATAAATTTTGCCCTGCTAGATGATTAGTTGAGTGAGAGAATATACAGAATACAAAGCTCACAGGAGTGGAATTAATTATTGGTTATTTAGATCAGGGCAAAAATTTGTAATCTCAGTGCTCCAAGGTGGAGAATTGTGCCTTCTGCATGCTCACAAAATTAAATGAGAGGGTTGTATAAGACCAAACAATTCCTACAGCCACCTCCTCACTGCAGAACATGGTACATGCCTAGGCACTGAATGTGGTTCAGGAGGAGAGGGTGTTCAAAATCACAGCCAGTTCCCAAAGTGGTTCTCAAAACCTACTGAGTTCTGTGGGGCTGCCACTGGTTTTGGGAACAGGGTTTCACACAGGTTCCTTCTCTGCTCCCACTTCTCCTCAGGCTCAAACACAGCTCTGCTTGACTGCACCAAGTGCACCCTCTCCTGCGAGGTCCCCAAGCTGTGGATCTGAACACAGTCAAGCAGTGAGTACAGTAAACATGGGAATCAAACACTCGGCTACCAAGCCATCTATGGACTTCTGCCCACAGCAGCAGCTGAACTGCCTGAAAGCAACTTCCTGCCTGAGGCACCCCTCTGCCCTTCCAAAACCCACCCTGCTTGGGGTGTCTATTAGATGGAAAGGCCAAACTTATACCATCAGCCTTAAAAAGCACCAAATGGAAGCGGAGTCTGTGCTTAGAAGCAGAGCAGCTGTGATCAATGAAATACTCCATGCACAAAACTCTCCTATTTATTCTTAAAGTCTAATGACACTTTGCACATGCAGCTGGCAGCTCACAAAAGCCCCTTGGTGATCAGTCCTCTGCTTCTTGTTCCACAAATCACTTGAATTGCTCATATAGAAATGTATTCTTTATGGAAAAAGGGATATTATGCTATCCTGTTTTGAGTCTGATCCTTCTGCATGCATAAAATTCAATGGGAGATACATCACTGACTGCAAACAGTGCAAAATGGAGCCTTTATTTCAGGTTTCTCTCAATAGATTTTCCATGTAATCATTCCCTATGCAGATGCACCTGTGCAGCTACACTTGGGACAGACACACCGCCAGAGGCAGTTTTAACCTACCAGTAACAATAATTTAGGAGTCAGAAGTCATGGCAAGAACTTATATAGGAGTACGTCAGCTCAGTTAACAGAATAGCAAAGATACACAGAGAAAAACAGTCACAGCTACTCCTGGACGGCTGGATACAGTGTGCTGGTTTGCCCCTCAACCTGGAGAAAACTAAAAATCTTCCATCTTAAAGCCTTCTTACATTGTGAAGGTAGGAAAGGGATGTTCCACCAAATGTGCTGCTCCTGTGATTTACCTTGCAAGACAGAAAATTCCCTGGGTTGCAAAAGAAATCTCAAGGTTCATAGTATCACAGAGTGGTTTGGGTTGGAAGAGACCTTAAAGATCATCTAGTTCTGATCTCCCTGCCATGGGCAGGGATGCCACCCACTAGATCAGGCTGCTCAGGGCCCCATCCATCCTGGCCCTGAACACTTCCAGGGATGGGGCATCCCATCATGACTAGGGTTCATTGACAAACAAATGTTATACTTCCTAAATATTGTTTTATTTTTCCCTGAAAAGAAAGAATAGTGAAGGAAATCTGCAAAGCAATTTCTCTGTTGTTTTCCTCCTCCTGTTGCTGACCTGAACTCCTGATTCCCTCAAGAAACAGAAGAAAGAGTTGCAGTTCTCTGAAAACTGGAATCATGTTGTTCTCCATTATTACAGATCAGGTCACAGACAACAGTGCTCCTCACTCTCAATTCTTCACTTGAAGTTAGCTGGGGCACCTGAGACCAGAGACAATAACCCCTGCCACATCTGGAATGTTTGAGGTCTGTTCGAAGAGACTTTGGGAGGTAATTCTCCCTCCAGGGACACTTTGCAGAACAGGCAAGGACAGCAAACTGGGCCCCACCATGAAGTACTTGATAGAAGCACAATCACTGTTAATGGGGCTTGGCAGAACATACTTAATTTTATGAGGTTCCACACTGAAAACAACAAAAGCTACATTACACACTAAAGCTAAATTTAATTTTCTTCCTCTCCAGAGCTAAGTGGTATCTTTCTCCTAAAAAGATCCTTTGCATAAATAAAGCAAGAAAGGAAGCAGACCTTCACAAATTAGAGCCATAGTCTTTCTCTGACTTTCCATTCACTAATTGGATTCATACTGCTTTAAAAGTGTCAGATGTCCTTTTTCAAAATGAAGGAGAAATCTCATTGAGATCTGACTTTGGCTGAAAAAATGCAGGACTACAAAGAAGGACATCACAGCTCCTAACTCTTTCTAATCCATTCCAGGAGGCTCATGTCTCAGATGGAAGCACAGCTGCTTCTTTGTTGTGTCACTCTGACAGAACTACAATTGATTTCTTTTGAAATAAAAAGAAAAAAACCCATCCAAAACTTGGAGACTATCCAGTCATCCTCAGTTAGAGATGAAAACCACATCAAAGAGGCCTGAAATATTTTTTTGTTAAGCACTGAGTCTGAGCCCCAAAATCTTCAAAAGTTTTCAAATCCTCAGCAGTACTGGCAACATCTGTCTCAAGGACATTTGGAGATTTCATTCATTTGGAAAGTATCCTGAAATAATTTTTGCAAATCCAAGCTAGAACCTGCCATGGGACAAATGCAGAACTCAAGACACATTTTTTTTTAAATGGTCGAAACATGTTTCTATTCTATGAAAAAAAAAAAAAAAAAAAGCCAACCAGTTTAGGAAACTAAAAAGTCACACTTTTTAAAATCATAAGCCTTTCCTTTTGGGCCATCCTTACTTATCCCATACCTTGAGAACCAGTCCTTCTCCTGCTGAAAACTGGCTAAGTTCAGAGCTAAGTTCAGAACATACTGAAGAAGGAATGGGTGCTGGGCAATCATGATGTATTCAGGAGAAATAACATAACAAGCACAGCTGCACTGTTGATTCCAAATTTATAAACACAACAGAACAGCTTCCACTGTATGTGGACTTCTACCTACTCCAGCAGCTAGGAAAATGCTACCCCATATACACTGCCCTTAAATCAAAGTGATTCAGAACATAAGATCTGGTTGTTTTTAAACTGGTCGTTCTACATCATGCTGCTTTTCTTCCTTCTTAGGCTAAAATAGGATGAAAAGACTTTTTCTCCAAAGTCTTTCCTCTCTCTAGCTGACTTCCTTTAAAATTAGCTAGCAGATCAGAAACCAGTTTATACAGGTTTGGATTACTGGACCCTTCTATAACAGCTGACAAAAAAAGATACACAGCTATCATCTATTCAAACAATCTAAACACATGCTTTGCTGCAGGAGAACTTAACTTATAAACTATAAATATAAAAAGATGAAGCATAAGTAACACCTAATTTTCAAGCAGTAGTGAGACTGCATTGTCTGTTCTGTGACCACTGAATATAGAAAACAGACATTTCACAAAGACGAAGAATTTCTTACACAAACCGAAGTGAAGGGTAGGCTGCCCAAAATCCATTTACCTGTTAAACCAGTCATCTGTATAGCGGGGATAGGGGTAGGGATCATTACTGCTGAAGTCATAGCTGGCTTTGGCATTCTGCAAAACACAAGGAACACAGAAAATCAGCTGAAGAACAGACATGCAGGGCAAAGTGAAACAAAAATGGAACGGGAAGCTGAGAATCAATAGCAAATTTTGCCCTCTTCATTCTGTGAGATGTATCTGGACAGAAAGCAGTCTCTATTGTGCTGTACCATTTCCCATTTTCCACACCAGCAAGCCTGGGGAACAATGCTTTCCGGCATGCAAAGCCTCCTGTAGACTACTGATATTTCCAGAGCGGTTAATTGTGAGGTGTTGTGAGAGCTCAGGTCACTACTGAGGGACTGTTCATCAACACCTACAAGAATATTCAGGTATTACACTACTTGATGTGGCAAAGCAAAGGTTAAATCCCAAACACTGTTGGAAGCGACCAGGCACATGGGTCTTCCACAATAGAAGTATTTTTGAAAACCTCATTTGTGGTACTACAACAGACAGAATTCTAAAAGCATTTCAATGCCTGAGAATGTACATTTCTTAAAATTCAACTGTGAGAACTGCATTATTGGCCAGCACATATGCCTGAAAATCTCTTTGCATATTTTCTCAGTCCTTTAGTTGTCTGAAAGCTTCATAAATGTGGCTTTCAGGCACTTTTCAAAGTGCCATCCCATGTCTCTGCTTTCCATATAAATCTAAATCATTCCTGATTTGTCCTATCAGCAGTTAAGGACACTCAGCAACTTTTTGATCTGAGAAGCAAATGGAAAGTTCCACAAAATCAAGTGTCATCTTCTTTTTTCTCTCTTAATGAAAAAATAAATAAAGGGCGACTGAAAATTAGGCTTTTAAAAATATTTAGCAGCTTTCTCTCAAGAGTATGTTCACTGAGTTTATGTTTTAATAATCACCATACTCAAGGAACAGAATTATGTTAATTCTTAATTAATGTGTACTTGTATTCCTTTTAAGATTTGGCTGAGCATGCTATTGAAGATAATTTGAGACTTGTGTATGAATAGCTTTGCTCCTAAAAACATTCCCCTTCAGCTGATTCTCAGTTCCTGGGGTATAGCAATAGACAGTCCATTCGTGGCACCCAATTCTTCGGTTTTGGATTCAAACCCTTAAACTCCCAAAAACTTGTTCCAGAATGAAATGAGAACAACATTGTCCTTGATACTTGGAGGGTAAAACTAAGGATCTTTCAAGTTATTGTACAGTGGGGTTTTTTGGGTGATCATTTCATAAAGCCTGGTTGCTTATATTCAGCATAAACAGTACATATTTTGCAGCATTTGAATGGAGCAGAGATTTGCAGGATGGCTCTCACATGGCTTGATGCTGTGAGATGAATCCCTTTCTGAGATCCTTATGGATCTCTCCATATCTCCACACTAAGGCCCTGATTTTCAGCCTGGAGATGCCTTCCAATCATGTCAGCTATAGCCACAAATTCTCAGTGCTTCTTTGTGCCCAGCTGTCTTACAAATTTTCTTTTTTTTAATTACCAGAACTGCTTATACAGCACTTTGTATGGCATAGGTTTGCATGAGCTATGAGTAAACAGAACATTACTTTTCAGCCAGGAAAAAAAGGGGAATTTGGCAATTGTCTATAAATCACGAGTAGTACAGAGAAGGTGGAGAAGGAGTTATTATTTACTACTTCTAATAATTCAAGTACTAATAGGAATCCATAGGAATTACTAGGGGGAGACTTAGAAGTAGCAGAAAACAAAAAGTACTTTTCCACAGAACATGTAATTTGTTATGAAATTCACTGTCATGTAGATACCACACAGGCATACTGCCAGCTTCATATTCACTCATAACTTCTGCTTCTACTCTAAAAATACTGTACAAATAAGAATTTTAAACTCAGTCATGTGTCAGCTGGGTAGTATTTCCCCCATCTGGTAGAAATGCAGTGCCACTTATATACCCTAAGCTTGAAGTGGGTCTGGTAGGGCTGACTTTTCAGGACATCATCAAATATACAAGCACCTTGCACTTGCTATCAACCACTCTTGACTCTAGAATTCCCTTGCACAAAAATTATGGATGAAAAGCCCTTATAGCTGTGCTGATGTACCACTTGTGTTCATCTATTGACAGACAAAGGGATTCCAGACTGAATGATTCAGACACCCAAGAGCAGAGCGCAGGCCTGCTGCATGTTCCAGGTAACCCAGATTACAAAAGGTGCCTTCAGGCAGGTTATAAACCAAGCTGTGCAGCACTCTCCCTCATTCCATAACTCTCATTTGCTTCACTTTGGATCACCTCGCTCAAAGGAAAAAGTCATCTAATGTAGCAGGAACCATCCACAAAGGGCAAAAGTAGGAAGAATTCTTGGAAAGAAAACAGCTGCTAACTGAACAATTCAGCTTCATTAGGGTCTTTGAGTAAAGATAGAGAGTTTCAGCATTGTGGAGTATTTCACCCACGCTATGGAAGCAGTGAAATGGGTAGTGACACAGCAGAGACAAGTACAAAATGACTACTCCAAGTTCCTAATTTAAAGATCAAATCCACAAATATCTAAGCCTCAGCAGTTGGTTTGGTTTGGTTTGGTTTGGTTTGGTTTGGTTTGGTTTGGTTTGGTTTGGTTTGGTTTGGTTTGGTTTGGTTTGGTTTGGTTTTTTTTAAGCACTAGTGAGAAATTAAAACAGTTTCAATACTGCACCACAAAGGAGACTGCTTCGGTGGATAGCTTAAATATTTCATTTTGTGTTTTGGGAGGTGAATATTAAAACCCATGGTTTGCCATTGTCCTCCACAGGTTGGACTCCCCAGCAGGCAGCAAGAGGGAATTTATTGCTAACATGAAGAATTAATCAGCATAGGAACCTGGGAGGTTGCAATCAAAACCAGTGCAGATGAGGATCCACAACAGCACACTGAAATGAGAACACTTTACTTCTCCACTCAAGTGAGTCAGTGTCCAGTTTTATCGCCAAACTAGTCTACTGGCAGTTCCTTCTCTTAGACTCGAAGTGTTTAACACTTGGTTTTAAAGATCTAAAATAGTTTCCTGGTTTTTAACTTCAGGGAGAACTTGAGCCACCAACCTTGGACACTGATCTGGCCTTAGACCAATCATTGGCACTGAGTATTACAATGAGGTGAATCTAATCCCTCATCTTCAATCAAAACCAGCTCACTGCTGCAAAGGGATCTGATGTTTATCAGTCACTATCTATACACAGTTACTTAAAAATAACATCTATTACATAATAAAAATGATACTACAGAGAGGAATGGTATTGCTTTTTAAGGAGTATCACTGTTTTTGCTTTCTAGCCTCTATGACAAAATATTAACAGAAGACTATCGGATCACAGGATGAGACCCTTTCATTTATTAAGTAATGGCTTGTATATCTTTACACAAATAGAATACTTTTGCCTCTGTATAAAATTCTGCTTTCCTTAAAAAATAAGCTTAGACCAGAATTTCCCAAAGAATTGCCTTAAAACACATGCAGTAAAATTGTCTGTGGAAAAAATTCATTATGCAAAATATGACACTACCAATAAATCAGTTGTCCCATGTGTTGCTCAGCACTGTAATAAAATAATGTACCTTGAATAATGCAGCAAACCCATAAATTTTTACATTACTTCACAAGCAGCATAATTCACATATACTTCTCTTTTACTCCATAAATTAAGAAATCCTATGCTCACATGCTAGTCCAGGAGACAATTAAAGACAAATGCCACTGGTCAGAGGCTGATTCTATTCATGACATTAAAGTCCTGGACTAGATCTGAGGCAGAAAGATACCTTTTATTTGTCTGATTTCTTTACTGATCCAAAGAGCAAGCAAACCCCAGCGCTCAATTTACAACATATAACATCTCAGGGAAACTGTACTAAAATAACACTGAATGCCGAGTGGTGGCAAAATGAAATTTTGTACACACAGGCTTAAATAAATGGAATATGCTCACCAGAAGGCAAAAAAGGAGGCAACATACTTAGCCTAGGAGAGGCGCTGCAAGGCTTAAAGGTCATTCACAAAAAACAGGGGTACAGCTGCTAAGTCAGCCATCTTAAGTTGACACAATAAGCCCTCTCGTCTCTGCCATGGGAAGCACACTTTATTTTGGTTTGGTTTGTGGGGATTTTTTACTGGAAATGAAAAAAACCTGTGACTTTTTAAATACCTCTGCCTCTACATGAACTAACATACATGTCCTATATTTCTATCCAGAAAATTCAGAGCTGTATTGAAGACTTTGTAAACACCAAGAACATATCCACAAAGTAATGGGTTATGTTCAAAAATATTAACCTTAAAGAGCAAATTCACAACTGGTGAAATTTGCCAGGTCTCTCCAGAAACAGCAGCCTTTTACCCAGTTCTTATAGGTACATCACAAAAGTAAATATCCTGAGCCAGACAACACCAGCCAGATCTTGAATAACAAATAAGACAGCAGCACACTTGTCTGCTGTTCTTCTTTTCAAAACAGCCACGGAATAATAAACCAGAGCATCACTTGAAATGGATGGAGTTGTGTCCTGGGTCCAAAACAGTATCCGAGGTGCCCGTAAGCCCTCATGGTATTCCAGTTCCAGGTATTCAGTACAGGATCTTCTCAGCCACAGAATGAGCAAGTACAGAGCACACCACAATAGTGATTTCATTTTGTAGTTACCACTGAAAAAACCTTCAATTTCCTCAACACTCACCAAGCATCCGGGATTAGGTCAAAAGAAATACTAGTGGAATTACAGTCAAAAGAAGATAGACTGACTGCAAACAACAAGTGGCTATTGTTTAATTTACAACAGTTAAAGTAGTTGAGATTACAAGAAGTAAGAATTCTAATAATCCAGCTTCAGAATTTATAGGAAGACATGTTGGCTGTCCCACCTCTTATCTAACAACTTATTTTGCCAAGTTGAACGTTTTTCACTGCTTATGTTTAAAAGCAAACAAACAAAAAATGCAGTTGAAAAAACCATGGAGCCTCACTTCAACATTTGTATTTATCTTCATTAAGGTAGCATTACTTTTAAAGTTACAGTTATGAAAAAAAATAGCTTTGCTGAGGTCACATCACACTGTATTCTTTTTCTATATTAAACAGATTTCTTTGTCAAGTAACTGATGATCCTTTCTACATATCACTTAGCACTACAATGTCACACAATCACTTATTTTACTTTTTCCTCAGTAATGCCCTGCCTACTTCTCCTGCAGACAAATTGAGAAAATCAACATGAGTTTCACTGCTGGCTGGACCCCTTCAGCATGTGAGTATCACTAAAAAGAAGTATCGTTGAACACTTTTTATTTCACACAGGATAAAGCACGCAGGCAGTACAGAAGTGCTGTATACCACACAGGTAGATCTAAGCACAGACATTTCCCAGCTCCAAAGAACTGGAAAGAAACAAGAAATTCATTCTTAGGTACCAAGATTGTCAGGTGTTTTCCCAATGAACAAAGTAACAGTCCAAATGCATCCAGCTAAATGCGATCTAACACTGTGGATGCTTGCTAATGCTGAGCTCAGAGCTACATAGTCAAACAGGACCAAAAAAATGGGAATCACAAAGACTTAGAGAAATTTAGGTTGGGCAGAACTTTTAAGAGGTAGAGAATTCTTTTTCCCAATCATTTTTTAAAAATAAAGCCAGGTTATTGAAATACCCTCCATTTCTTTTCCCCTGCATCTTTACCTGACATAGGAAAAAAGAGTAAGAAATTGAGGCAGGCATGAGACTTTACTGAAAAGAAGCAGTCAAATGAATTTGTGTTTGTAATAAAGACACTGCTTCATGATTCACCTCTTGGCATTCTTAGCCTGCCCCACAATTTTCAGGCTGATAGGGAGAAAACCTGAAGAACATCACCAGTTGTTAATTGCTCAGAGTCCAAGCTCTGAAGGCAAAAGCAAGTTAACCTACGGAACACTGCTCAGCCAAACGCTCCTTAATTTTCAGAGGGGGTGCACAAGAATCTTTAAGCTGTACCTACAACATAGCAAGGAGGTATGTTCATAGGGAGTCATGTGGCTAAGGCAATAAAATTAGTAAAAGAAAAATAAATTAAGCAACTAGTTGCTGTTAAAGATTTTCAGGGCAAGTAGCAAATTGAAAGCTTTGGATTAGGGAGTGAACTCCTTGGTTTCTTTAATTTGGGGGAAAGAAAAAAATGGCATATAAATTGTCAGATTGATATGAGCCCTTGGATTATTTTATTATAATAGGAAATACAAATTGTGCAATGACTTCTACTAAAAAATACTCTGAAGAAACTTTTCATCCAGAATTAGTGTTCCATTTTATTAAAAACCTGGCCCACATTCCAAGTGTTGAAGGTTGGGGGGGAATTTTCCCCATTCTATTGCTAGGAAACCAATGACCAGGTACTTAAGAGACAAAAGATGTGGCCGGGGTGTGGCAAGAGGAGCATCTGGCCATTTGGACTTCACTTGCTCGTTGGGCAGCAGAAGGGGAACAGGGGAGCCGCTGTCTTCCGTTCACTGCGACCCGGGGAGCCTGGCAGCTCTGCACTGCCTTCTCTTCCTGGCTGCGTGAGCCTCCATTTGAGGAAAAGCAGGGGATCCCAACCCACCCCCCACCCCCCACCAGAGTGCGTGCCTCCTCTGTCCAGCGTCTGCTGCTGCCCCACCCCCCCCGCCAGCCAGAACACACTGCGGTTTTCTGCCACAACTGCGGAGTTTCTGCCACCTTTTGCCCACTGGCCCAGCCAGTCCTGCTCTTACAGTTTGTGACTCCGAGTTCCCCGCGCGTGCCTCCTCTGTCCAGCGTCTGCTGCTGCCCCACCCCCCCCGCCAGCCAGAACACACTGCGGTTTTCTGCCACAACTGCGGAGTTTCTGCCACCTTTTGCCCACTGGCCCAGCCAGTCCTGCTCTTACAGTTTGTGACTCCGAGTTCCCCGCGCCCTGCCCGGCTGCCCAGCGCGTCCTGCTCACGCCATCCCTGCCCAGCCCATCCTGCTGCCCAGCCCATCCGCCATTCCCCACGTGACACAGACCTGACCTTGCGCAGGAATCACCGCTCCTGCCCTGCCCGGCCGAGAGCCAACAGCACCCCTGCTGGCTGTGGCAGGGCCTGCACTAAAGGGAGAGTGTCCGGCAGCCCAGAGACATCTGCCACCGGCTTTTTCTGGTTTTTGTTTGTTATTGCTGCTGTTGTTGTTGCTTGTTTGCCTCGTTATAGATACTAGTAAAGAACTGTTTTTCCTTTTCCCATATCCTTGCCCGAAAGCCCTTGATTTCCATGTTATAATTTGGAGCGAAGGGGGTTCACATTCTCTATTCTAAGGGAGGTTCCTACCTTCCTTAGCAGACACCTGTCTTTCAAACCAAGACCTGGGGGTTTTTTTCCCTTTCGGATACTTTGATTATGCATTAGTATGACCTACTGAAATTGAGAGAGTAATAGAGGTATAAAGCTGGCAGCAGAGAAATGAGGTCCAAGTCCATCATTGTTAGTTATGTCCTGTAAGAAACAGCTGATAAGTCCATCAGTACATCAAATATGTGCTTGTTGGGCACTGAGATGCAGTAAAGGTTGCATTTGCAGCCTTTGTTTTGATGGCAGCCAGCACTTAGAACATCTTGGAGCGATGAGCAGGAAAGGAAGGGGAGCTAAACCATCTTGCCAATGAGCCCAGCATCTAGCAAAATCTGCCATGGGCTCTTCTCACCAAACCAGATCACACCCAGCATCAAGGTCTGTTAAGCGGCATGTGGGAGATAAGGGAGAATTTTTTCCATCGGTGTAAGAAAACCTATAGCTCAGAGCCTGCAATACAAACTCAGCAGTCCTTCAAGTTCAGTCAATTAGCATGACGTGGTCTCGCAAGGAGCGGTCACTCATGCTGGGAGAGCCAACCCTTCCGGGCTGTGGCACGTGCTTAGCAGGCACTGGCACCCACATCGCAGAGTCCATAAAAACTGATCAGTTATCAGCAATGCTCACAGTAAAGGGCAGGAATATTGGACTTGTGGTTGCAATGGCACTCGGGAAATAAACACGGCAGGTTGCTAAAGATGATCACTTCTGGAGGCTATACCAATCTATTGTTACAGAACAGCCAAACTGTGGCTTTGTGAAGAGGGAAATCAAAGTGGCTTAGGTTGTTTGGGGGGTGACCTACAGCAGAGAGATCTGGTCCATGTGAGTTATGGAGAGGGAAGGACAGGGAAAGCTAGTTTGGTGATGCAGAGGAACTGAAAGTGAGAGCAGACAAGACAGAAAACTGGCTGGGTATTTTCCTTCACATGAAAGGCTTCTCAGCTGACAAGAAAAGAGAACTGCTAACAACCACACAGCTGGTGTTTCACCTAAGTGGCATGATTATGGAAGATGAATGAACACATAAAAGTGACACTGTAGGTGAAGCAAAAGGAGGTGAAAATTTCAGATAAGAGACTCAAAAATCATAATGGAAAGTATTACCTACATTTTTTTCTGTCACAAAAAGCAAACACAGGTTGATTTACAAGCCTTAGAGTTAAAAGGTCTTGAAGACCTATTGTGCTTTATTCCAGTTGCATGCTGACCTCATTAGTGTCTTTTACGAGCACTCCAGGGGAGAATTAATAATGTGACTAATACCTGTCAAGACATGCTGGTCTCTCAGGGATTTTAATGCACCAATTTATATGCTTTGGCATTAATTTAAAAGTTTGCATTATTTTTTCCATGTGGAATCAGTTAAATCCAAAATTACAGAGAGAGAAGGTGGCATTCAGAATATACTCATGTAAATCCACAAATACTAAATTTTTCAAGTATATAAGATCTTAAATAGTACATTATCATTCCAAGTTCTTCTGTTAAAGAGTAGTATTTGATCACAGCTAATGTTTTCACAATAATTTACTGGATGTTTAAATTTAAGAAGTGTCCTAGACATCATTAGATGACTGACAGAAAGACTGACATGGTATCACAGTTGACTAATCCTGCAAATGAGTTAAGTGCCACTGAATTAAAGTGATTCAGTTTCTCACAAGAAAGAATTCTAAAAAACATGCTAGCATTGAAATTATTAAGTCCTTGAACACAGCACAGTCTTCATGCTCACCTTTGTATACATTCAAAGAGAGATTCACTTCAGTTAACAAAATTCAAAACACAATTTGCCTGAAAAATTTCCAACAATCCCCAATCTACATCAATGCTTACAAGTAAAGACAGCACAGAGAATGTGTGACTAAGGTATTCACTACTACATCCATTTAAGCTTCTGTCTAGGTTTGAAAGACAGTGGTGGAACCTCCCTTAGAATAGAGACTGTGAACCCCCTTCCCACTAAATTATTATAACTTTGGAATCAAGGGCTTTCAGGCAAAGATATGGAAAAAGGAATAACAGTTCTTCACTAGTACCTATAAGGAGGCAAACAAGCAATAACAGCAATAGTAACAACAAACAAAAACCAGAAAAACCCGGTGGCAGATGTCCCTCGGCTGCCAGGCACTGTCCCTTTGGTGCAGTCCCGGACACAGCCAGCAGGGGCGCTTTTGGCTCCGGGCCGGGCAGGGCAGGTGCGATGGCTCCCGTACAGCTGCAGGGGGCGCTGTGGGGGAGGGCAGGGCTGTGACACGTGGGGAACGGTGGACAGGCTGGGCAGGGATGGCGTGAGCAGGATTGGCTGGGCAGGGATGGCGTGAGCAGGATGGGCTGAGCAGGGATGGCGTGAGCAGGATGGGTTGGGCAGGGATGGCGTGAGCAGGACGGGCACAGCAGGGAGCTCAGAGCAGGGAGCTGAAGCAACAGGATGGGCTCCCCCAAGCTAGCCAGCAAAAGGTGGCAGGAACTCTGCAGTTGTGGCAGTGCATTCTGGCAGGCGGGGCGTGGGGCGGTGGCAGCTGCGCCCCCTCTGCAGCAGCTGCATGTGCAGTCAAAAAATGCGCACTCCAGGAGAGGGAAGAGGGGGTTGGAAACCTGTGGTTTTTTCCCCAAATGAAAGCTCACCCCAGCAGGGAAAGAGAAAGCAGTGCAGAGCTGGGGTCCACTCTCCGCAGTCGCCAGGAAAAGGAGACAGCAGTTTCCACTGTTCCCTTTCCCAACTCCGGCAACAAAGTAAAGTTACAGCTGGCCAGATCTCTCCTCCCCTCACCACACCTAGCCACATCTTTTGTCTCGTACAAAAGAGTAAATGGTCCTTAAATACATGGTCATTGTGGTTTCCTAGCAATGGAAATGGAAAAAAAATTCCCCCGAACCTTCAACAGTTCCATCAAAGTATACAGCTATATAGCACTGAAAGTAGCCGGAGTTTCATCAAATGCAAGCTCCTGCTCCACAGCAAAACATATTATCCCAGGCAGCCATGTTTCCACAGCCCCTGGTATCATCATTTGCTCTGTTGAAGTCTATGCCTCTTACTGTAATGCTTAAAAAAAAAAAGCAACACACAGTAGAATAAACATTAAAAACCTGCTGTTTATATGATCTGTCAAATTTCTGATTTTAACACAAAAACTACCAGTGACTTCAATGTCGCCATCATTTTATTAGACGTTGTTCACTGCTATTCTGTTCCCCAGTAAGAGATGTTCATTATGTGTATTGCTTCTATTGGGAATGAAACAGAAATGAAGAACATTATATTTAAATCAAAGCCATCTGAAATAGGGTAGGTGTCTAAAAATATCTTAATCACCCACATAGGTACCAAGAAATAAAATATTAATATGGAGAACATAAATGGATACAACTAAAATCAAACAGTGCAAAGCAAACAACCATGCCAGGACAGAAAAGACTGAATTAATCTCAAATTAACCACATTAATTTACAGGTACAGTGAAGGAGAGGTGTTTAAAGTATTGGAGATCATCTGTAGCTTTATCTACTGTATTTAGGTAATTTTGACTTCACAGAAGAAAGGGCACTCCTTGGGAATGCCAGCTCTCCTACCCTCTTCGCTCTTAAGACTGACTTATCCAGAGCGCTTGGCCAAAAGTCTCCTTTTAAAACCAGTTGCATGCCCAGTATTTAAGAGTGGGTTTGTGACTCACCTTGCCAAAATCATCACTGGGCCCAAAAAACTCTCCCTAAACCCCACTGAATTTTGATGAAGCTTTGTGAGGGAATAGTGTTCTCTACACACACATCTAATTCAGACTTCCCTGGTGATACCTTGGTAACTAAAACATAACCACAGCACGATTTTTAATTAAGTTGCATTTAAATGCTGATGGATATTCAGGGATTTCCACACTGTTTAGGGTCTTAAACCATATGAGCAGCTAAAATAACTATTCTTTGAGAAACAGAAAACAAAGGCTTTTAAATGGAAAAATCTTTAAAAATTGTTTGCGCCATTTTCAACACAAAATGTGTTATTGTCATTTTGGGGAAAGGAAAGCTCTTATCTTCAATTTGTTAAACTTGGTTTTAAAATTACATGATGTTCACTGCCTCCAAGGGACCATGTGTCTGACCCTTTTCTCCCAAATGCACCACGCACCAGAGTGAGATTTTGTTGCTTCTGTTTTAATTCAGCACATTCTGGATGTCAAATATTTAAAATTAGGCTGCACTGATCCAAAATAAAAATAGCTCACTTTCATTTTCCCATGGACATTTTAATTTTATATATCACTCGTCTTTCCTAACAAAAATTTCTTCTAATGGAAGATTTCTGTCCAGTTCCAAAAGCTAATTGATCAGCAGAAAGGCAAGTAATTAACAAAAAAAATAAAGCAGTACCAGTTCCCTTCACGGAGAACAGTGAGAACTAACATCTTTCTTCTACTTTTATTGCCCAAGTAAAAGAAGAATATATTTCAAAAAAGCTTACTTGGAGAACCCTGAAGAGAGGCACAAGCCACTTTCAATAGCACCAGCCAGAACTGATGCAGAAATGTCATCTGCTCTTTCATCCCTGTGCATTTCTCATTTCAACAATCTTAATTTCCTTTCCACAGATGATGCCTTAAGTGAAAATTAATAATAGTGTTTTATTATTAAAGCAATTAGCCACCTTGCACTTTCTCAGGGTGCAACTGATTAATTACATGCATTGATTATAGAAAAAAATAAGGAGGACAATGAGTGATTGTTAGCTTGCAAAGTGACTATCTTTGGCACCATCTCACATTGCTTGCACACCAGGCAGGCATTTAACTTGAAAATTATCCCTTTCAGGTGGTTCTAATACAGAATAAAGCTGGAAACTTTTTGCAGTGTTCATTCATCTGAAAATAATCTCAGGCAATTGCAACTACAATATGTGAGGACCTTTTGATTCCAAAGGAACTGTTTTGAGGCTATTTTATAGCAAGTATAAACCAGTGCATCCCCCTGGAGAGGCCAACTTCAGTAGAGCTGTGCCCCCTCCAGCTGCATGGGAGGTGCTAAGCACCAAGCCCCAGGTCTTGCCAAGCTTTCAGGATCCTGATCTCTCTAAAATGGGCTTTAGTAAAGCCACTTCCACCTTCGGTGGAAGAAATCCAGTTTGCAGCTGTAAACACATCTCTGTGACACAAATCATCTCTCCTCAAGGCAATCACACCTCCCTCACGAGTCACAACCTCCATTGCAGAAAAAGCCTCTTTCTGTGCCCTCTGGCCATACGAAATAATCCAGAGGAGAAACAGTCTTCAAGTTCTTTTTGCTGTTCCATCTTTTTAATTGAGTTGAAATCCAGAAGGTTGTGATAACATCTATGATTACAGACCATTTTTATCATTCATTAAGTAGGAAGACCCTGACATCTCCTTTACACAGACTTCTCTACCCCACTGGCAGTGCTCATGTTAAGCAGCAATAAGGTACAGAGCAGAGGAACTGTACAGCCATCTTATTTAGACTTTAATACACAAGCACCAATGACATGTGCCTTTAAAAACAGTTACTGTAGGAAGCAGAGAAGGACTGTTTGTAGGAGCCCATTAGGTTTTCCAAGATTTGAAGCATTTTCTGTATGTGACTAATTCAGGACACCCTTCCACGTACACTGAGAATCTTATTACATATTGGGCTGATATGATCAGAGAAGGCATCATTGCTTTTTCAGCCTTTAATATGTTCTGAGAAAAAATACCAACAGATTGCACAGAACACAGAAATGAGCCCAGAAGATGATCCTGCACAGAATAACAGAAAAAACAGCCAAGTCTGAAAGAGAGAACTTCATTCTCTTCCCAGTAACTTCTAATTTTTGCCAGTGAGACTTCATTGTCATGCATGTCCTGAATAATCATATTCAAAATGCTAAAACCAGCCCCTGAGCTGCCAGAAGGCACCTGAGCAGCATAAACAGCTCAACAGAAGGCCATCAGTTTTGGTTGCTACAGCATCAGTCAGCCTGGCATTTAAACACTTGATCCATCCTTCCATCCTGGCAAAAGAGAGGCTTCATTCTGTCTCAGCAATTTATTGAAGCAGATTGTGGAAGAAATTTCATCAACACCCTCCATCCATCAGTGTTCTTACTAAATTTTCAGTGCTAGCAGAAGGATGTATTGCGAATTTACCTCAGGGTTTGATTGATAATTTTTAGGTTTTATGCTAGTGTTTATTTTAGAAAACCTATTAGCAAGAACCCAACTACAACGTAACACCAAAAAACCCAAAGGAAACCAAACAAGCCCAAATCTAATTAGTGATGTGCTGAAAAAGTTTATTTATTTTTTGGCAATAAATGCTTTTTTAGCATTACAATTAAAAACAGGTGCTAGCAGTGATGGTCAGCACACAGAATTTACCCATAAAATACCTTTGATGCATTAGCAGCAAAGGTTTATTGAAATTGCCTAGTGCATGGGCTCAATAACCCTTTGAAATACAGTAGGAAATGGCAGTGTAACTGTGTCAGGGTCTTTTGAAAACCATGCCATGGGAATCGGATCTCATAAAGCTGCCTGAAACCATTCCCTGACACCAGGCCACTATGAACCTCACTCTGCTATTGGTTTGGCCTTACGATCCCTGAGGATTCCCTGGGTTGATATTAATGTCAGTGCAGGGACACTGGGATCTTTTCAAAATCTTCAGAGTGTTTCAAACAAATTTCGCGCTTAGAAGGAAGGGTGACATTTTTCCCCCCACCGGTTATATGAGGACTCTATTGGACTCAGGCAAAAAATCAGCTGGGATTTCGCGGTGGGGCAGTGGCAGGTCACCAGGGCCAAAGCAGTGTGGTTCAGTAAATTTCAGTGGAGCTTTGTCAACTCTCAAAATCCCACAACTAGGCCATAGAGATTTTAGTGGAGATACTGATTGTTTATACTGGTTAATCATTGTGATGAGGCTTACGGCTGCCAGAACAGTTTGCTGGTCCTTTTTCTGGTGTGCAGAGAGGCCAAAGCATACTCAGAAATTCATGCTAATCAACGAAAAACAGACATTCTAAAAGTAAGAAGGTCCTTCATGCTTTGCTGCACATATTGCAGTGCAAAATTTATTGCCTGTACTATTTCTTATTTCTTTTGTGGCTGTAAAGATTATTCAATGATGGTTTTGTTCCTCCAGCTAACAATAGCAAATGCAGCTCAGAACAGAAGTGGAACATTTCCCTGCTTCACTGCTTATGTGATAAGATAATTATTCCAAAAATATGCTCCCACTTGCCTCTCAGCAAGGCAGAGGGAGCCGTTATGGTAATGGCTGGAGACAAGTTACCAAAAGTTATGAGAGAAAGACTGCTTTGTGTTTGGAGATGCTGACGATGCCTGATGATTTTTGCATTCTCTTTTTTATATTTTTATGCCTTTTACATATTCTCTGTATACTTAGCCTACATACTTGTAATTTTTGTAGTCTGATATTCTAGCTTAGTTACGAGGTTCAGCTAGGCAGGAAGACCAAACATCCTCAGTAAGAGGCCAGTGAGCCCTATGCTATCTTAAGAAACTGAGGTCTCAAACTTGGTTGAAACCTTCTCTCTGGAAAATATTTTGTAAAATGAGCTCAAGCCTCATCGGGGTGGAATTTTTTAGAGTAGGGGGACATTAATTTATTAAGCTTCTTATTGGGGGATTTTAGACAGATATGCTAATTTGCAAGGTCTATAAAAATTGCATACGTGTTACACAGTGTGTACATCTCAGATCCTATTAAATACTGATTAAAGGCAAAACCCTTTTATCCCTTTGACCGTGTCTGCCTCATAATTCTAAGACCAGTGAAAAAGGCAACACTCTCTTCTAGGGCCTTGGTGCTAGCTGGCAAGATGTGGGACATAAGTTTGATCTTCAAAGAGACCTGAAGGGGGTTAGGCATAATTTAACCAACAATACCAAGAACACATGTGATTCATCACACTTTATGCATGAGATAACTCTCATTTTTGTTGCTGCAAATATGTATGTCTTGAAAAACATATGTGTTTTACCAGCAATAATTTTCTTTCGTTTTTCCCCTAAATCTCACCAAGATTCAAAGGCTGCCCTTGCAGCTAAACATTTATTGGGAAATTACTGTGGAGGTCTGTTTTCTGGGATGTGNGAGCTCAAGCCTCATCTGGGGGGGGGGAAATTCTTTAGAGTATGGGGTACCACATCATTTTATTAAGCTTCTTATTGGGGGATCCTTGTTAGATATGCTAATTTGCAAGGTCTATAAAAATTGTATACACATTATACACTGTGCATCTCGGTGTGTTCCACCTTGAAGAGCTGTGCACCACCTATTAAAACACTGAGGTATAAAACCCTTTCATCCCTTAACCATGTCCGGCTCATAATTCTAAGACCAACGAAATGGCAACACTGACAAAGTGGAAAGAGAAGACAGGTAAGACCATCTGCTGTTCACATCTGAATGAGAAACGGTAGATGACAGAAAAGTTTGACTAACCCTGAGGCAAATCCAAAAAGTCTTCCCTCATTCCTTACATAGGGCCTTTCCTACATACAGCTTGAGTGACAGCTGACAAGCTCCTGGACAAGCAAGTCTGCACCATCAGGACTCATGGTACAGAGAAGAAAAGACAGGAGGTTTGGGGAAGGTCTGCAATGAAGCACTGCTCAGGTTGGTGCTTGCTTGCACTTGTTAACATCTGTGCAATTCTACAGAATTCAAAATGTTTTAAATTACTATCTATTATTAAGAATTGCTGATTGATTCTCATTCTCCGTGTATCAATATTTTGTGAAAATGTTCACTACTCACATAGTCACCTCCAGTTTTTCTAGCGTTTGTCTTGTTTTCTCTCTCCCCCTAGGTTCTTTGAAACAAGCTTTCAGCTTCAGGCATAGTTCAGACACTGAAATCAGCAATTTTTTACTCCTGGCCCAAGTCTCTTGGTGAGATCCTGATTTTCCTTACTACTGCGAATCAGGGACAAACCCACACACAGGAGATGATCAGCTCCCCACTGCTCTATGTGGGATAATGCTGCTAGACTGACCTTCACCAGCAAACAGCAGCCAAGGATAAAATACCTCAGTAAAAAAGAGATATGAGAGAGAGCTCAGCTTATATTTCTGTCTGTGACACAACAAATCTCCATTTGCTCTCTTAGTTTTTCTTTAAAACAGTTTGCTATGTCCATCCCCAACAGCTGTGATTTTCCGTTTTTATTAGACGTATCTCAGATGCGGCCCCTGTAACTTGACTTTACTTTCTCACTCAGATGCTGTATCTTGGAGAAGTCAGTCCTGAAATCTGCTGGGTTTATATGTACACTCTCATTTGAAAGAAAACCATTAGGTGTACATTAGGCCCCAGCTTTTTAATTATCAGTTCATAATGAAGGGCTCTCTTTGTCGTGAAAAAAATAATTTCCTGAAGGTTTCCAAGGTTTCCTCAAGGTTTCCTGCAGGGTTTCCAAGGCTTGGAAGAAAATACAGATCATTTGACAATGAGTCTCTCCGCATTCACAGTGTAGAATGGAAAATTCCAGCTTTGCCATACTCCCCTGATCCCAAAAAGCAAGTAGCTATACTGCAGCAAGCCAGGAGGCAATGCTGGGAGAGCAGTCCAGCCACACTGTGAACAGGCACACGTTTTTTCATGTATATAGAGAGCATTAAAACCAGAAATGGATGATTCAAGCAGTAAATCTCAAAAACTACAAAGAAAAATATGGACAGAAGTGCACACCTGTCATGGTTTGACCCTGGCCAAATGCCAGGCACCTATGACATCTGCTTTCTCTACTCTCTCCTGCTGTAGCTGTGCAGAGGAGAAGGAAAAAAACTAACACAAACACACTGGACTCATGAGTTGAGATAGGAAGTTGATGGGGAGATGTACAGAAAAATGGAAAAGCAGGAGGGAAACTTAAAGTTGCAAAGTGATTTATTAACCTAACAGAGTTGGAGGATAAATCAGAGGTAAAAATAAGCTCTTAAGACACCGTTTCTTCACTCACCCCCCTCCCCTATTAAGACACCATTTCTCAGCTCAACCCCCTCCCTCCTTCCAACCAACATCTCCAGGTGGGGGCACGGTATGGGGGTTTCCTTTGGTCAGGGTCACTCCATCAGGGGGAATAGTCCTCTGCTTAGCCATGGGGTCCCTCCCACGAGAGACAGTCCTCTGCGAGCTTCTTTGGTGTGAGTCCAACCTCACAAGCAGCAGCCTGTCTGAACTTGCTGCGACACAAGTTCTTGTCCATAGGGTGCAGACTCCCGAGCCGAGGCCAAGCTGAGGCCAGGCTGTTTCCATCCCGGGAGCCGAGGCCAGGCTGTTTCCATCCCAGGAGCCGAGGCCAGGCTGTTTCCAACCCGGGAGCAAGGCCTTTCTCTCTCCTGCAAGGCCTTTGCAACTCTCAGTCTCTGGGACTCCCACTGGATCACAGCTTCCTGCAGCCATCCACCTGCTCGTCTGGCGTGGGCACCTCCCCACAGGCTGTGGGTGGATCTCTACACCCCCTGGACCCCCTGGCTGCAGGGGGACCACCTGCTCCCCCATGGTCTTCACCATGGCTGGCAGAGGGTTTTCAGCTCTGGCGCCTGGAGCACCTCCTCCCCCACCTTCTCCACTGACCTTGGTGCCTCCATGCTGTTTTCCCTCACATATTCTCACCTCCTTCTCCTCCTCTGGCTAAAAAGAAGAGTATGCTCACATTGTTTTGATTTCTTCTTAAATACATTTTCACAGAGGCGTAACTAACATCTCTAATTGGCCCAGGCTCGGCCAGCAGCATGTCCATCATCTTCAGAGCCATCAGAGATTGGCTCTGCTTGACATGGTGGAAAACTTCCAGAACCGTCACACAGGACACACAGGAGCCATCTTTGTACCCCACCTGGCTCACTAGCAAAAACTGGGCCAAGCAAAACCATCACAATGCCATATGATAGGTCAAAGTTCAGCCATTTTAGGAGAAATACAAAGTTTTCTTCTTTAGAAAGGTATTTCTCTACGCTGACCCTGTATTTCATCTAAGTGCATTAAACTATTCAAGCAAGAAAACCAGAAAGTCAAAATCATAAAACTCAAATTAAACTGAGGAATCCATGCCAAGGTTTTACACTTGAAAATGTTCAACTGCCAAACCCACCACTTTCTAATTGCTCCCAATTTCCAAGCAAGACGTACAGGCACCTCCATAGTACGCAGGCTTCAATACAATTGATCAGCTTTTTCTTAAAAATAAACAATAGAACTTCAGAGAAAGTGGCCCTAAAGGTCAGATGTAGTGAAATACCAAGAATGTGGTACAGGAGTTGTACAAAGATAACTATAATTGCTATGGCAGCCTGCAGCGAGTTAACAACTCACTCCTTAAGAGACTAATTTCACTGTTTTTATATCTAAACTGATCTTTCCTTCAGCTGAATTTGTCCTCATCTTTAGCTCGTGCCCAAATTACCACGTACTGGAAAAAGGCCCTTGTGGGCTCTGCAAGACAGCAGATGCTGCCAGACCAGGAACTTCTGCGATGCAAGAAGGCCTGTGCAGCCTCGCAGGGACAGGCAAAGTGCAGGTGAACCAAGCCCTGCACCCACTCTGCTGTGCTTGGGTGTAGCAGGTTGACCCTGACTGGGTGCTGGGGGCTCACTAAGTTGCTCTATCACTCCTTTTCCCTTCCGGACAGGGGGAGAGAATAAGATGGAGAACAGCCAGCAGGGTGAGATAAAGCAGTTTTATTACAGTAAAAGAAAAGGAATAATCAGAGATTGCATGTGCAAAAGCTAAAAAAAGGTCAGTCTCTACTTCCCATTAGCAGCGATGCTCAGGCACTTCCCCGGAAGCAGGGCTTCAGCACACGTAACAGTTGCTCCGGAAGGCAAACATTGAATACTCACGAATGCCCCAATCCTTCTCTCTCCTAGCTCATATATCTGAGCTGATGTCATATGGTACGGAATATCCCTTTGGTTGATTGGGGTCAGCTGGCCTGGTTGTGTCCCCTCCCAGGATCTTGCCCATTTCCATCCTTTTGACGGGGGAAGGAATGTCAGAGGGACAGCGCTCCTCAGCAGTAGCCAAAACACTGCTCTGTTACCAACACCCTCCCAAAGGCCTCATTGTGATAAGTCCTATTTCTGTATATAAAGCATGGAGGTGTTATCTCCTTCAAGACTATGATCTTTCAGATGGGGTTTCTGCTGCTCCTTTAATGAATGTCTTACCAACCAGTCATTTGCTTCTGCATTTTGTATTGGCCAGCTAATCTTCTCTTGACCCTCCACAGCCTGACCACTGCTCCACTGCAGAACCTCTCCTCACTTGGACAAAGTCATTCCTACATAAATCTTTTCAGATCCTCATTTCAAGGTCAATCTCCTCACAAGTCTTCCATGACTGCCATTAAAGGTTTGCTGCCCCCATGCCCAGATAGCTTTTATTTCCAATTTTCATCCCAATATCTCTTTTCTCAACTTTCAGATTTCTCTCCAGCTCCATTATTTCAGGATTGCTACTATCAAGTCTGTGCATTGTCATTCTCTGTGTCATTTTCCATTCATTTCCAGAATACTCACTATTGCCACTCTAAAACCAACGTATTTCTGCTAAGCCTGACAAATATTTATCCATAAAACAGAAAATAATTTGGAATTAAAAGAGAAAATACTGTATCACAGCAAAATCTAGCTTTGGTTTCAGGGCATGATCCTAGATTCACTGTTAACAAGAGAACTGTTATATCAGGTACGTTGTACAGACTTTTTGCTTATTTGAAACATAACTTTTAGAAACAGAATATTCCCACATACTTTGTCCACACCTGCTGCTGGAAAGTGAGTCTAGAGCATGTGCTTTGCCCACATGACATGCTAGAACACACTACACACAATTGTAGTGTAGAGCACAATTCCTACAAAGAAAAAGGCTACCTTTTACAAATTTCTTTATTTCTATCAATTTATGGGAACATCCTACTGAGTTATTTCTCTTGGGAGAGAATTCTACAGTCAGGGCACAGGGTTTAATTAGCTGCCATAAAGTTAAGCCAGGTCATAAGGAGTGAAACTGGCTTCTGCAGTCAGCTGTTTCCCAAATTCCTTCTCCAAAGCAAACACCTTCTATATCCACTTACTATCTACCAAATGTGCTTTGCTACCAGCAACACAAATAGGTTTTCATCCTGTGTGCTATTATTTTCCAAACTGCAAGTATGTAAAAATAATCTTTCTCTTCTTGGAGCTGTCCTATCCAAATGGCGCATATTTTTTTCTAAAATCTCCATCTCTCTTTGTTCCTCTTTCAATTTAATTGCAATGGCAAACTAAACCACATTGCTCAGCTGAAGTAGCCTGGGCTTCCCTCGGGAAGAGACCTGCAGGCACCTGGAGACAGCAGTGCTAATGTTAATGGAGGGCTGGAGAGAGACTGAGAGAGGTAAGAATTACAAAAACCCTCTAGTCCAAAGGTCTGAATCCTGAGGGAGGTGAGGGACAATCAATTGGCATAGTATGTGCTCAGAATACACAATCTGCTCTGCGTATGCTTTGAAGCGCTGGATCAAAGCACCTGTTGTAAAGGAATTAAACTGTTCCTGGAGGTTTCAAAGGCTAATGCATGCCTTCCACAGCCCACAGCTCCATGGAGCTCCAAGTAATGGGGGCATTCTGCATCTAATAGCAGGACTTGGAGCCAATTCACAGGTTACTCGTTTCTGTCCTAACTCTAATATTGCAAGCTGCAGCTTATTTCATGTGACACAGGACTGTCATACCTCCACAAAGAGCCTTGTCACATTTCCATTCCTTGCACAGGCAGTCCCATTTTCAGTCTGCTTCTTTCAATGGGAAATGTATCATCACTAAGATCAGGAGTCCAGTTCTGTTCTACTCCCGATGTAAAATTTCATAGCAGAGGGACTATAATAGTAAGAAAATCCACATTTTACAGAAAAGGTCAGCATGTACTTACGTAGTTTGATGCAAGATCTGGATGCAGATAATCAATTCCTGCAATAAGACAATGACAGAACAGAAACCAAAGGTTAAGAGTTTTGAAAAAGGTTTTCTAATGATCACAGAACAAGATTCCTTTACAGCCATAGGAAAATAATGAAACTGATTGAAGTGAGATTCCAGTTTTTAAATGTGGACTTTTCAATCATTTATGTCAAAATCCAGATGGTAATTGAAAAAGTGAGCTGGATGACAAAGTTTAATGACCTGTTTTGTAGACTAGATCATATTTACTTATTAAAATTAGTTTAAATCACAATTTATCTTTGTATGAGTTTTGTCATCTCAAAGCATACCAAAACTAACAAGATTGGTAAGCATTGGATCAGTACAGGATAGAAAAATGAGTATTTTTAACCACTGAAAATTGTAAACTAAGTAGAAAAGTATCTAGAGTAGACTTGAAGTGATCACTAAAGCAAACATTTCAGATTATATGCACAAAAGGGAACTTTTAATATTGGATTAAACCATTTTAGCAAATATCTGTCCATGCGCTCCACATTTTGGTAGCATGCTAAAGATTCTAACAGAGCACTGGTGTGTAATATACTCATTCCATTGCATGGCATCTTTCTACACATGGCAAAAGTACAAATCCCAGCAGATAGTGTAACAGAGGCAGCAGATCTACACTCAGACAGGATAAGATGACCTATTACATAGCCAGTCAAAACACACAAAGAAATGGCCACCAATCTCATGTTACATTTTCATCATCACCACTCTATCCTGTTTTTCCAACCACTTCACCATTATATGCTATTTTATTTGCAAGGAAAATGCAATATCATCACAATTATTCTGATGAAAAAATTACCTCTCATTTTGTAGGGTCCTTAGCACTAGATTTGCATTAAGAGACCCTTGTTACTGATCCAAATGGTAGACGGACAATAAAAATCTCAATGAAGAATCCTGTTATTCAGCCCCTCTTTTCTAGAGTCACTAGAAACAAATTACAAGGCAAATTACTCCCTTCTCTAAAAGCTGTATATGATGGGCCATCAGTTTTATTGATCCAAAGCTCAAATTGTTTGCCATCATTCCCATCACAGTAACGCCTTGCTAATCTGAAAGCCAAGTCCTGCCTCTGTGAGATCTGTGAAATTGAGACACAAGAGATCACTTCTTAGATGAGATTGATCTTTTATCAATACACAGACCAGGATGCTCAAGGCCTTATCCAACCTGGCCTTGAACAATGCCACAACTTCCCTTGGCAAACTGTTACGCTGTCTCACCACTCTCACAGCAAAGAATTTCTTCCTAAAATCCAGATATCTGAGTTTTCTTACTTTCTTACTTCCACAAAGACCTTGCCATAGGAGTAAACGAGTGAGGAACAGAAAAAAGTGAGGACAGATCCCAGCTGACCCTAGAAAATATATGTGGATCCAGACGTTTCATTTATTTTTAATACTATTCAGCCTCTATTAAAGGAAAATATTGAAAATTTATTCCAAAGAAGAGTGTTGAGAGACTGCATGGAATTCCTGTACTTCAGCAAGAACCCATAAGCAGAACAGCTGTAACTTCAATTGTACGTTTTATCTTCATCTTTCCTGAACTTAGTCTCAAATTAGTAATAGATCTAATATGCAAATCCTTATTGACATTCAGCATGAAAGTGTTTAATTATATCAGCTATCAAGTATAACTTTGAAAAGAATGTAATCCAAAAAATGTTTTCTAAAGTATTTTTTGCACGGCATTTACATTCTCCAGTCACTGCCTACAGAAGTAAAGGGAAGTTTTTCCTTAGGTTTAATGGCCATTACAGTGTGCCCCGGAAGATATGTGAGTGATAACTGCAAACTACTTTTAATGCTTGGATATCCATGCTTCAGTACCCCCATCTTTGTATCATATTTTCCCTGAAGATCTCAAAGTATTTATGGAGGCTGCTAGTCTCAGCACTATAAACAATCAATTATTACTTTTTTATCTTTTTTTTAACTTCAATTACATGAAAAAAGTCTACTTAAAAGCATTAAATTAGCGCTCAGGCTTCACTTACCATCATCCATAATTCCTATGGTTACTCCCTTCCCTGTGTATCCCAGCTCCCATGCTTCAGCTACATTAAGGTCAAGTCCAGGAGTCCCATCTGCTTGACCAGTGTTAATCTAATACATCAGTGAAAAGAGAAAAATAGCTTTTTTATTTGACTGACGTATTTCCACAGCCACTGGTTTTTCCTTTATGTCTTTGCATGTATCTCTGGTACAGAAAATATATCCTGTTTCTTTTGGAGTACACATATGTACACACTCATATCTACTGCAATAATGCTGCTAAAAAAAAAAAAAAGAAAAAGAAAAAGAAAAAACCTGAAAAAACCCAACACTGGCAAAATTCAATTATTTGTGGTTTATAAGATTTGGTTAAACACACCGAATCTTTTGGATCCCAAAAAAGGGCTTTTCTACTTAAACATGTCAGGCCAGTGAATCAATCCAGGAAAAAAATGGAATCAATTGATTTTACAGAGGACTTTTTAATGAGCAGGAAATACTTTCCTCTTGAAAGTAAGCTTCCTGTATAGCTTCCAAAATTTTTGTTATTTTTATCACTGCAGCATTTTAACTACCAGAAAATAAGTGAATTAATTCTCACTTTAGTTTATCAACTCATCAAGGATAAAATCTCATCCACGCTAATGTGCCCCCATTCATTTGAAAACTCTTGCCTTAGAAAAAAAACCACAGCCATATTGGATGGATTCATGAAACATAAGAAATGGATTAAGAGGAAGAAACATTACTCTTAAACTAGAATACCTTTCTTAAGTTCACAAGACATTTGTTGCATTTATTGAGTATTTCATCATAAATATGTTGCAACAGGAAAACAGACCAGAATTACTTTATCAACATTTTAAATAAAAAAATCATTTCACTTTGTAGTAAAATAGAATTTTTCTTTTATGCCTAAGGACTTCTCCCTATAAAAATATGACACATAAAAATGAAAAAATTTAGCAAAATATTAATTTCCTTTGACATGAGCTTAAGCCAAAATTCAGCAGTTTTCAGCTGTTCTGTTTTAGACAAAAGAAATTATATTCAAATTTCCATAAGAAAAGAAAAACCTCAACTTTTGCTAGTAGATACGCTAGAATATTTTCTTATAATTCCATAACAATATTTTACCTGGCCACAGCTCAAATACATGATTCATATGCAGTTTTAGGGGTCACATCAGCACACCAGCAATGCCCACAGAACATCAGTACAGCTCTCTTTCAAGCCCTCTAAGGATCTTTCTACTGACTGAAATGAAATTTATCTCTTGAAATGTGCTGGATCTTCCCAATATAAAAGGGGTACAATTAAAAAAAACAAAACAGAGCCTTGGATCCATTCCCAAGTCCTCACAGTGCATTTGGAAAGAATTGCTGTAAAACATTGTAACTGCACTGAATGGCTTGAATGACAATTATTTAGTTATGATTACTGTGATTTTCTCTCAAAACTTACCAGGTACCACTGCTTTGTAAACAAAGGATCATTCATGTTGATGTCAATGTCATTGATGTCTCTATATCCTCGCTTCCTTCTGCTGAAGCCCTCCTGTTGCACAGCTTTCCTCACCTGGAAGGGTTAATTTTTACATCTTTAATTCAGCCTTCTTGACCACACATAAAGAGTTTTTTGAGACATGTTTTCATGAGAGGTAAGGGTTATAAAATCACACTATTTGTGTCTGTGTGACCACGCTGGCTGAAGTAGGATATGAAAATACAGGTTATAAAGCACAAGTCGTCACAGTTTTTTTAGAAATCCTTTCCTTTATGCACAGCAAATCCACAAAACATTTAAGCAAGCACTGTAGAATGAAAGAAAAGTTAGACACGCTAATATCTCTGGAGGCAGGAACTTCAAATGTCAGACCATAATCACCTTATTTGTACCCATGTAAAAGAGCATTCTTAAATGACACCATTCAGTGGTTGTAACTGGAATTGTAACACGTGCTAACATATTCACAGACCTTGCACAAGTGCTGTCAGCTTTGGCATACTCATTTTGTACTCTTCAACCTAACACCTGGAAATAAGATAGCATGAAGAGTCCCAACATTTAATTATTAAAAAAAAAAAAAAAAATAAAAATTTTTAAAAAAAAATCTAGCCTTCTTGATCAAAGAGGAACATTTAAAACCATAAACTAAGTGCACGTGGAGGTGCAGCAAGAAGGCAGTAAGACCCCTAACATTTACTCAGGCATGTTCTTGAAAAAAGTGCAGTTATTAAATAAATCTAATAACTCAAGAACCCATTCTACATGTGCAGCTTTAGTATTTCGGACTAAAAATGCATACATTTGAGTTACACTGCTGTGTCATAGCAACTCATATATATATATAGTGTCAGCCAAAAGCAACAGAGGAGAAATTCACCCAAAGGTTCAATCACATCCTAGGTCATTTTAGTCATTTTTGGAGGTATCTTTCTGTCTCAGTTAATTGAAGCAGGAGCATAAAATACTGTGCTCGGTGAGGTGTCTAAGACAGAGATGAAACTGGTATCTAACTGATGTGGGCTAAAAGCCATTTTTCTCACAGCTATATTGCTTCATTATAACCCTGAAAACCAAATACCAACTCACAGTGAGCAGGATGGGGCACAGCATGGCCTGAAACGGCAGTGTCAAATGTTTCTAACAATCCACTTGTATGAATTCTAACTCCTTAACTAAAGGCACCAAATGGTAAAATACCGAATTGGTGCATTCATTTATATGTGTGCTCCCAATACTTGCGCAGGTTCATTAAAAGGGGAGCAAATTGAAAGTAAAGAAAAAACCTAATATGAAATAAGGTGGTAAGAGGACAGTGACTAAGCAGGATTCATAATAAGGTGTACTTTGTGGCACCAGGCCACTGTACAGAGTAAACAAATGTTTAAGAACAATGTTTGACAGCTCTAAGATAAAGCTCAGTGATGCCATGGAGACAACAGAGCAATCACCTGTCACTCTGCCTCCCCCCTCCCCACGCTCACCCCTGCCTCTCTGCTTGTCACTGCAAACCCCAAGCTGTCACCACAGAACATAATTAGGAACAGAAGGCAAGCCTCACTCAGAGGGATGCCAGAGAAAAAGATTTCAGGTGTTTGTGCTCCCACGTAAGCTTGCTGGCTATGCAGGACTTGCTACATTAAGGCACTGAATAAGTATTTAGTACAAAAGGATTTCTACTAATTAAAAAGCAATGCTGAAGAGCCCTGGCTCGTCTTTAAGACAACAGGGAAGAAGAGGGGGAGCAGTTTGCAGAAATAGCACAGGCTGTTTTCCCTCTTCAGTATCATCTCATTTATCTCTTTCATTCTATCTTCACAATACAACATAATTTGTTTCTTATATAACATAATTTCCTGAGACAAGGAGATACATCCCTCAAAGAGGTACAATGCTCACTGAACTGAAGCTACTCTCTAGCTGTTTTCTGATGCAACTTTCACTTGAAGAAAGGGCATAAAGATGTGACCATCCACAGATAGAACAGTCTCAGAAATTCTGAGACCTGTTTTTCATTACAAAAACAAACGTCATATTTCCAAATGACGGCAAGCCATACAATCGAATCTGGAAAAGATTAGGCATTTTTGTCAAAAAAAATAGTTGAAAGTTTTGGAAAATGGCTTGGTAGTTTCTCCCATGAGCTACAAATTGCCTCAGTTACCTTGTAGCATGATCTTAACTAGCACAAGGTAAGAACTTGTCTTTCTCCTCATGTTTAGAAAGCAATGAACCCAAAAACAGGTAACATACATATACTCCAGAAAAAAAGATCTCCAAAGAACAAACTTAGAAAACCATAATTCAAATCCAATTATCTGAGTGGAAAACTGCCCAGTTAGGGCTGCACACAGCCGACTCAGGAAAATCCCAGTCTTCTTGCCAGTTGGGTATCTACATTAGGAAAAATGCTTTTTTTCCAAGAAGGAAATTTGTGCTTTCATATCTAGTCTCCATCAGGAGAGGGACTGCATCTGACTCTGCTTCTATTTCATGGTTTTCTTCTGAACTAAGAGTAGGCCTCCCCCAGACATCAGCAATACGAAGGAATTAAGTACCACATCACGCTTTCAAAAACACATGCAAGAGAAGAGAACGTCTGCATGCCCGATAGCAGAAAAGTATTGGAAAACATTCCCATATCCACAATCCCATCTGCTAGTGTGACGTTCAGACCTGGAACCCAAACCTCAATCCCACACACAATGCAACCTCATGCCATTTTTTAAATCCTTGTTTCTCAAGCTGAAGCAGAAAAAGCAGCGTTCATAGGACTCAGGCTTTTGATAATTGTCACTAAATTATTCAAGCCTGTAAAGTATGATATTTATTAGAACCTAGTGAAGCAACAAGACTTTCTTACTAAAATAGCATGAAATAGCTATGAAATAGCACGTCAAAATTAGGCTTATTTATCTACAATAAGAGCCTTTTTTAATTTATTTCTTTCTTAATTAATTAATTCCTTTTTCATTAGGATACAAGAGTAAGTACAGATCAGAATCTGAGGATCTACTTTATTAGCATAAGACTAAATCATGAAAAAGTTACTAGCTGTGTTGCAAGCAGAAGGAAGGTCATGTATCAAAGCAAAAGAACGTTGCAAGTATTGATTTTTACTATACTTGTACTTAGGCATGGTGCATAAAGTCACTTGGATGATAATAAACCAGCAGGATACTGATGCAAAACCGATTAAGAAAATAATCAATTGACTGCAGTACTGCTCTGGGAGGGCCAGAAACTGCAGCACTCTACTGTGATCTCTGCTCCCACGAATGCTAAGACAATCAGCTCCTCATTTTGATGGAAGAGGGTTAATTGCATTGATGAGATCCTGCAGTTAAATGACTCTGTTATACTGAGCATAAATGACAGATTTACTAAATTATACCAGTGGGTGTACAAAAGTGGAACAGTACCCACAACTTGAACCTTTCAAATATCAAGAACTTCAAAAGAGGAGAATTTGAGTTAAATTCCAGGGGAAGAAGTCAGTCCCAGCTGATGACATCAAACAGGCATGCTGTGGGGTTTTTTTAAAAAAAAAGAAACAAGCACATAGCAGTGAGTTTATCAGTCAAAGGAAGTAATGGTTCTTTTTTCTCTAAAGCCTTAGGGTCAATACAGGTCTGGTCCTGAGGGTGAAGTAAGAAGCAGAAACAGATAGCCTGTATTTTTGAAGACGTCAGGCTGGTGGTTGGAATTAGGCTCTATAAACTGTACTGAAGATCAACATCTCTTGAACGTGGTTTGGAACAGTGTATCCAGACACACAAAGGTATAATCAAATAAACAACATTCAGATAGTGGAAAACCGTTCTAACTGTTGGCAGCATTAATTTTTGATATAGAAAGAAACACGGTGGCACCAAAAGAGAGATACAGAAAAGTTCAAGTTCACTGAGCCAGTGATCAGCACAGCCAAACCTTTACAAAGTAATGAGAATGGGACAGCATGTACATAAAGCAGGTTTTAGGGGTATTATGTATAAATGACATCCCTCTGCTCCTAAACCCTATACAGAGTTACTAAGTATATCTTTTTCACTTCTGATTTCTAAGTAAACACAGAGGCATTTAATTTTACTATCAGCTCTCTCTGCATATCATAGGAGAGATGTATATATTAGGGAAATACAATGTCAGAGAGGAGCACCCATCTCACATTCTACATTTTTGTTAAAGCCACAAAGTAAGCCAGTTTTGTGTGACTCTCCACTACAAAATAAAAGGAATAACATTGAAGCACAAAGAAAGCACAGAGCCAACTGTTTTGCAGCCCAGAAAGCACAAGCATGGATATCAGGGGACTTGTGAGTGCCATGGACCATCCTATACTCACTAATAAAATGAGAACTGCTCCTCTCAAGCAAGCTAATGACTTTCAAAGGCTTTCATGGATCTCTCCATACCTAGCAACAAGTCTCTGTTGCTAAACATAGGTGTTTCTGGAGGATTATTCATAACAACATCTCCAAGTGCCTCTTCTAGCCGTATTCATTAATCCCTGGGGAGTGTTCCGTACAGGGACTCCCCCTACAGCAAAGACATAGCAGCTGTTTGAGCACAAGTCCTTAGAAACTTGGAAGTTTATCAACACAACTTTCCCCACTATTTCTAAGCAAAGGACAGATGAAGAATTTAATTTTTTTTCAAAGATTTCGTTAAAGCAAAAATCCATCTCTTTCTATAAAATACTCATTCTTGGTTTATGTATTTTTAAATGGCTATTTTCATAATGACAAGCACAGACAGCATGAGAACTGCTTTGATTTCTAGGAAAAGTGGAGCTCCCTGTAAAATAGATCTCTTTTTCATTGTTTTTAGCCATCCCTCTACCTTGGTTTTACTTTCTTCTTTTGTTACTAGTTGAAACAGTGTCACTGGATATCAAGGACCCGCTGGGGGTTTTTTTATTACTACACTTGGATGTTCTGGACCAGTTCTAGTTTTACCCTTTCTGTAACCAAGCCCCATTTGCCTTCCCAAACACTTGTAAGCTTACACAGATCATAAGCAGGTACTAAATTCTCTGGACACTTATGCTGTCCCCAGTGATCCTTCTTGGCACGTCTTCTCATTTTTACTTGACTCCAGCATGTGTTCCTTGAACTTTTTCCTCTGTCCCTCTGGACTTGCTATTGCAAAGTGTCTCACTCCTGGGTGAACACGATGAGAACAAAACACTGCACCATAGGCTCACTGATTGCATCCCACAGGAAATCATGGCATAGCTGGGCTGCTTATTACCTTTTCTGCAAAAATCACACAAAATCATAACACCAGAGGTACATCCATTTACGAAATCACCCCAGAACTTCATCATCAATCAGACAATAGTAAAATACAGAGCTGAGCAGCCTCAGTTCAAAGGTTTCACTTGGGCAATTAACCTTCGTTGTGTTTCCATCAACTTAAAGGACTCCGGTTTCAACCAAGTTCATATGTTTTTTAAAAAATACACAAGAACTGCCTTCCCTCTACCTTTTTTTGTGACCTTTCGTTTTCCTGATATTAGTTCAGTTCTTGGTAAATAAGGAGTTTTCAAAAATAAAAGAAGGGGAAAAGAAATCAATATTTTTGTCCATTTAGCAGGCCTCTCACAGTTCAGTGACATTCAGGAAGCAGTGAGTAAAGAGACAAGGAATCAATGTGTAAGAAGAGACTGCGGATCATATTCAACCTGCTCAGCTAAGCAATCAATAGCTCCTCTAGCTTCTAGTTCGAAATGCAAGTGAGCTGGTCAGGCAGCAATGTAAAATCAATGCCAAATATGGACGGCCTACAATAGAAGATGCCAATTTGGTAAAACAGAAATTTTCATGGGATCATGCCCTCTTTGACAAAATTTTTTGCCCCAGGATAAAATTTATTAAGGGGAAAGACTGAGACAGAGGAAAAAGCCCTGCATATCTTGATATTCTGTGCACTGCCTCAAGAACAAGCAAACTGGTTCCCACCTCTGCTCTCTTCAGTTTGGTAGGAGGGCTATATCAGGATCTACACTATCACAGATGCTGGCTATTCCCAAGAAATCTGTTTCCAATTTTTTTTCCACTGCTTACACAAGTCAGCATGAGAGTAAGAGCATTTCTGAAATCTTAAGAAGTTTCCAAAGGAAGGAAAAACTGTTTCTTATTCTACATTATAACAAAAAAGATGAAGCAAATTATATTTTATTCAATGTCTTATTGCAAGACAGCAGGACAGTCACCTCAGTTACAAAATCAAAGATCTCTGTAAGGAAGAAATTCCCTGGAGTTGGGCTATAACCACATAGTCTTTCCAGTAGATCTGCAAACCACAGGGACACTTTATCAGCAGCTTGTGGGTAAACTTTGCACTTTGCTGTCTCACCAGTTACATGGGTCACAGAAATGATCAGCTTTTCCAAATCAATCAGAATAATCACCCCTCAGTGTGGGTACAAACAGCATGCCCGGTGACAGAAAAGAAAATTGGACCTTGTGCATATAGGCCATTATCAACTGCAGATCCTCCCTGGCTGCAAAATTAGGAAAACTGAGACTTGCAAAAATTTTTTCTTACATTCCTTTGCCAAGAACTGCAGATATTACTTTCTTAAAACATTATGCTTGGGGAAAAAAAACAAACCCTGCCTTCTTCTTCCTCAATACTAAGAGTCTTTTTGTGGAGTGATTTTTACTTATTACAAAGGCCACCATCAACCTTTCAGGTGATAACCAGAGTAGGCCTAAGTTATATTTGCCCCATCTCTGTGGTATAAAAGGGTTTTGGTTTAAATGGGAGTCAGGCCCAGGCCACCTTTAAGACTGCAAACTTTTTGGCTGTGTCTGTGCAATACAAAGAAGAGAGATGCATCAGAAGTTACTTTTGACCATTTCTTATACCCCTGGGCAGTCATCCAGCAATGGCCTTCCCTCCTGCTCCACAACTCACTGGTCCTATAAGGAGATATGTACTACACTATCCACCTTTATATAACCTCCTTTTTAGTGATTCCATTAGTACAGTTGCTGCTTGCACACAAGCAATGAATATCTGATACATCCCAAGAGAACACGTGTGCTCACAGGCTTAAGATGCCTCTAAATCTGTTGATTTTAAGTTAATTTATTTCACAGAGCAAGTCTCCAGATAAGTGGGGTCTATGAGAAAATAACACTTGGAGAAAAATCTGCTCCATTTGGTTTGCATGGAAAGACTCAACTAAAGGGTAAAGTTATTCTCTTTGTTGAAGTGTACCCTTGACTCACCCTAACACAGAAGAGACTTCTTGTAAATGTGTGGATGCTTGTGCTAATGCCCAAACACATTTGGAGTCATAAAGCATCACTTGTAGCAGCTTCATGTCTAACTTCATGTATTTCCATTCTAAAGATGCAAATTTGCTTTACAGACATTAAGTTTCAGTGTACTCCATATGGACAGATTAGAAGTGCCTCGCAATTCACCTGTGGAGGTAAAGTTTAAGGAAACTAAAGTCAGCAGGATGAGACCTTAAACTAAGTCTGCAGCATATGCTGAAAATATACCTGCTGGTCCCCAAAGTGATTCTGCATTAAAAGCCAGTTTCTGACCTTTGCTATAGCTCATCATACCTCCACTTCATTGTCCACAGCCTCCTTCCCACTCATCGAAATCCTCCTACCCAATTTCATCTAAATAGCTCATCACTCACCTTGAAACATCTGCTTCAGAAAATATAACATGCATTTCTCTCACAGAATTACTGGCATGGATTACTCCACTTCCATGTTACAGGAAATATGCCATAATGTCCCATTCATTGAAGAGCTGCCTGTTGCCCTGTCCTTTATGTAATTTATTTTGCTCTTCACGTGTACTCCATTTCTAAACCCCTTCCGAGTCAAAAACTCAGACATTTTTACATAGCTGACCCCCAAACCAACTGACAGCACTCAGTCATGGTAGCCATGGCAGGAGCTGTCGGGGGCTTCCCTCATGTCATAGAGCTTAGAGGAAAAGTTTGCTTCAGCTTCCTCTGCTCCTTCTGAGCAGTTGGGCTGCACTGAATCCAGAGGCAGTGAAATACTTTCACATAAGATTATTGCCAGAATCTCAGCTGAAGAGCAGTTTCCCAGAATAAAAATTGTATCACAGCTCTGGGAGGCAATGCAGGCAGACTGCTGTCTTACAGGCAGTGCATGAACTAAGCTGAAAACCAATCTGATCTAAATTAAGAAAGTCTGAATTAAAAGAGTTATTTAAAACTAGCTGTGGGTCCTCAAAACCTGGAGTCATGAGGTGACAGTGAAGTAAAGATTGGCTCCATCATGTAGAATCCAAGCTTTCTCAAAATGTTTTTCAGAAAGTGCACCACATGCCTTTTGATCACTTTTTCTTGGCTGCAACCCTACCAGTTCCCTGCATATAATCTAAATATAATTCTTCTCTTTTGTAACCTCTTCTGCACTGTCATTGCTCAATACAATTTTCCCTTTCCCTGCTTCCCCTGCTCTGTGAGCAAACGATGCAGTTTGAAGCTGGGGAGAACACCTCCTGAAGAGGTGTTTTGGCTACCATGAAAGGGGAGCACCTCGGCACAGACAGAAGAGGACACCACAAACAGCCACATACTCCTCCTCTGGCAGCTCCTGTGGTCTCTGCTCTGACTCAGGTCCCCACTGCACCATGCTGACAGGTTGCTAGTAAGGATCAGTGCACACTGCTGTCAACACCTCCCAACCAGGTGGTAATGACATCTGCAGAAGGTCCATTTAGCTTTAATAAAGAACAGAAGCTATTTTTACAAAGCTGCCAGCCTGGAGTGATATACCAACAATTGCCAAAGAAGTCTAAGTTTATCCTAATATTTCAAACCTGTAATACTTAATATTCACGAGTGATAGTGATACACTAGCAAGCCTTTCCTGCCCATTTGTAACACCTTCAGAGCTCTGTTGCTATTGCAGTGGAAATGAGATAAAGAACCACAAACCACTGATCTTCCTAAAGTGCTGTCTGGTGGATATTACAGGGGCTGCACAATGTCTTATCTGAGGAAATTTCATAGCTAGAAGCCAGACACAAAACAGAAGCCAGTCAGTCTTTTGATAGAAGGAAAATTGCAATTATGCTGCTGCTGACATTCACATATCTGCTCATGCACCCAAAAGCAGAGGAGCTGTTTACAGCACAGCTACTTCTTTATTCTATTACCATAACACACAGGACAGAAAAGACATGGGAGATTGCTCCCATGCATGCCCCAGCCCAGCAGGAAGCTACTGATAATTTATATTGATTGAGCTGTGCAGGTTGCAATTGCACTTTTTCAGTTCCCACATTCAGAGCTTTATGGACCCCCATCACAATCCACATCAATAAAATCAGCAGAGATTTATGTATCACTGCTGTACAGCACTGGGTTAGTAGAGTATAGCTGCCAGGGACAGGCCATCTGCCACACAGGAAGCATCAAAACAGAATCATTTCCAGAGAATAATTTCTGTAATAAGAAGAAAGGTAGGAAAAAATGGGAAGTAAGAGATTAGCTTACAAAAAAGAATGAAACAGCCAGAGTCCTACTGTTCTGGCTTTATCCAAACTAGTTTTTGTTTGGACACTTTCAAAGGATTGTTCTTGACCCTTGTCAAGATATATATGTCAGAATCCTGTCTCTTAATTGTCAAATGTTCTCTTCCAGTTCTAGCTTTGGAGCCCGCAGAGTGCAGTTGCAGAGCTTGCTTGCCCAGCACCAAGGAAGGAAAATCCACATCAGGGCATTCTTCCCCACCCAGTCCCAGCAGCTGGCTGCCATCAAGTGGCAGAACAGCACCATACTGTCCCTGAATTTCTGAACCGCCCAGTGCTTGGCTCGCACACTGCCGCATTGAAGTGTATTGAACCCATATTCCCCCAGGAAAAGCCTCCAGTGCTTTTCTTGACAAGAAGATGATGAGTGATTTGGCAAAGCAATCACATGCAGTATGAAACTGTAGGCAGGAGAGCTAACACAGTGCAGTGGTCGGGTCAACAATGCAGGGAGAGACACACAGAGCTGGCCCAAGCATAACAGAGCCCGTAAAGAAGGAAAAACCTGTGAAACTGAGATAAGTATTAATATGCTCAGAGCTAATCCCAGAGGGAGCTCTTCTCAGTGACAACGCAGAGACAGGGCAGTACAAGGCATGCCCATGCCTCAAAGTGTTCAAAGCCAGGTTGGATGGGGCTTTGAGCAACCTGGTCTAGCGGAAGGTGTCCCTGCCCAGAGCAAGGGGGCTGAAACCAGGTGGTCTTTAAGGTCCCTTCCAACCCAAACCATTCTTCAATTCTAAGGCACGGAAGTGTGGTCTGAATATTTTTTATGGGCTTTCTCAATACCCACTTTAGCAGAGAGGCTTTTTATATCTTGTCCATGTTTTCTAGCAGCCTTCCCACAGACTGCTGGCCAAGCCTCTCTCTGAAACGCAACAGCACAACTAAAATTATTTTCAAAAATCTTAGAGGTAAAAGGGTTTCTGCCTTGATTTCAAGGGACCAGGCCATCCGGGTGGTTTGGATTTGTGACAAGCTCCTCTATTTTTCACTGACTAGAGCAATGAAAAGTAGCTCCTGAAGACTTACAAAACTCATTATTAACTGTAGTTGCATGTGCGCTAGCAGGGATTTTGGCACCAGAATTTTCCCTAGTTCCCACTGGGTCAGAACAGAGGCTGGTTTAAATGACGTGATAAAATTATTATCCTGCTGAAAATTCTTTGAACCATTGCTGCTCTTTTTGGCCAGGAATGAGGAAGTATCTTTTCGGCTCCGTTATTAGCATAAATTAGATTTTGGGGTATATTTTGCTCCCAGTGCACATACGTAACTTGCATTAATATTAATAGGGACTTCTCTATTCACACTCATTGAAAGGAGCCCATACCTCAAAGGACTGAAAAAAACAAAAGCATATTTAGGGTTTACTCTATCACCGAAAATTTCCACAGACTCATGTAAACTGCTATCTTCATTATATACTTCTTTCTCTTCCTAGTTTATTTCCAATGAGACAAATGTTTAGCAAATCATGGAAGAAAATAATTTGCTCAGGATTCCCACTGCAGGCAATTAAAAATGTTGCATGCAAATTCTATGGAAATCACTCCTTGTGTCCAGACTTTGAGACCAAATTCATGTTATGGTTTCCACAGAATAAAAATTTAACAGAAAACCTCCCCTCATTAAATTGTATTTCTTTTATATGAGAAGTGATGAATCTCTGATTAATACTAACAGTGCCTGCTACACACATATTTAGAGGCTCTTAATATTACCAAAAATCCAGAATTTTTTTGTGCTATGGCAACCACTCAAGAAGTGTCTTGAGATTACTGGAACTCCCCAGAGAAACAAAAGGGAGTTTTGGGAAAATAAACTACTACAGTAGAAGAATTCACTTCATGGCAATTTGAAGAGATGCCTGGACTGGAATCAGGATACAAAGTCCCATGTGTCTTGGACCTGAAGAAGTGTAAAACATCCAGTGCTAGTTGACAGAATCATAGACTGCAAGTGGTCACCAATGCAATGACATCAGAGATTACATCCTTTGTTCTGGGTCTTTCCTTTAAGGGCAAAGTGAGCTGTACCTAGAAAAGACCATCATCAATGAGAAATTATGAACAACAAAGCAATGCCAATGACACAGCAGAATTACAAAAGGGATGAAACTGCCAAAGACTTGGTTCAAAATATCACTTTATAAGACTGAGGGTAATAGGAGTGTTCTGCAAAAGAGGGAAACCTGAACCAAAAAAGAAAAAAAAATTTACAAAACCCAGGAAAAGTCTCTGGGGTCTGTGAAAAGGACCAAAAATCTCCTTCCTGTTTTTTTGGCAGGGCCCTTCATCATTCTCCACTTTCCTTTTCCTGGAAGGTCAACTCAATTGTTACTGTTACTCACTCTTGCTACATCTCAACTCATTTCACCAAGGACTGAATTTCCGATAAGATCCAGGAAATGCTCTAGCTTAGAAAGAATTTATTAAAATGCAATAATATTCCCTATCCCAACACCAGCTACGCCTGCAATAAAAAAAAATTTTTAAAAATTTAAAAAAAAAAAAAAGAAGTGGGAATAGTGTGAAAGGAACAAACAGTCAGGAAGGAGGAGGCAGGAATACTTAAACTCAAGAACATCAGAGTGAAAAAATCAGGTGAACCTCTACAGCAAAAGAAGAGTGTATATTTGGTAGCAGTTTCTTGGCAAAGATTCAGTTCTCCAGAAGTGCGAAGACCCAGGTTCCACCTCCTCTTGCCCAACAGTAAATACACACTCACTTCATTACTTCAATAAGATTACTTCTAATTTTCACTGCTGCAAATTGGAGAAATGTCTGTCTCTACTTTTTAACACCATCCCTCCAAGGAAAAACACTATTCAAAGCCTCCCTCCAGTTAAACACAAACTTCACAGGCCCCTACACATGATGAAAACTGCCCAAGACAATTTTTTTTTCCCTTTATATTGATTCCCAAATCAGGCAACATTTAGAGAGGATGAAAGCATAAGTCCATACCTTACATGAACATGTCTTGGGGTGAGGTTATAATAATCCTGTATTCCCTATTGTTTGCATGTATGCCCAGAAATGCGGTCCTGTAGCTTTAACTGTGCTCAGCAGATGAGAGAAGCTCTGCTGGTGCAGATTGTTTTGAAACTCTCCCCCAAGGCTTCTCCGCCAGGGAGTGGGGAGAAGGAAGAGACATTCCTTGGTCAGGCTGCTGCTGCTGCTGTTGCTGCTGCTAGCTTTTCCCTGGGATTGCTTCTTCATCGTCTCCTTTTTGCACTTTTTTTCCCTTGAGTTGCTTTCTCACCCGAGAACCCGAGGAGCCCCCCGGAGGACGGTAGGTGAGAATCCTCCAGGGAGCCTCCAGAGCAACTCCATCCAGCCCCCTGGGGACCACTGGAGAGGGGAAGCTACATTTGAGGAAAAGGACACTAAAGTTCATCAGCTGTTTACTCAGGTTTAATATTTTCTTTTCCCCTTTCCCCTTCCCCTGTGCCTTGCAGGGCACTCTGCATGTTTTGTTAAATAAACAGTTGTTGAAGGTTGAGGGGGGATGGTTAGGGAATTTTTCCCCATTCTGTTGCTAGGTACCAATGATCAGGTATTTAAGGACCATTTACTCATACAAAAGAGACAAAAGATTTTGGCCAAGGTGTGGCAAGGGGAGGAGAGATCTGGAGGTTGGTAACTGACGTGGATTTGGAGGAAAGAGCAGTGGCAAAAGCTGCTGTCTCCTTTTGGCTATGACCACAGAAAAAAGCCTGGCTCTGCACTGCATTCTCTACCTGGTGGGTGAGCTTTCATTTGGGAAAGGGGCACGGGATTCCAACCTCTTTCTCACCCCCTGGAGAGCACATTTCCCAGCTATGAAAGGAGACGTGGCTGCCCCTGCCCTGCGCCCCTGCCTGCCACAACTGCAGAGTTCCTGCCACCTTTTTGCTAGTCTGCCCAGGTGAGCCCATCCTGCCACTCCATCTCCCTCCTCTGAGCTCCCTGCCCAGCCCCATCCATCTGCACACCATCCCTGCCCAGCCCATCGGCCATCAGCCATGTGACACAGACCTGACCTCACGCCACAGCGCCCCTGCCAGCTGTGACCATGACTGCACCAAACGGGAAAGTGTCTGACAGCCCAGGGAACATCTGCCACCAGGTTTTCTGGTTTTGTTTTGTTGTTACTATTGTTGTTATTGTTTGCCTCGTTATAGGCACTAGTAAAAAACTGCTATTCCTTTTCCCATATCTTTGCCTGAAAGCCCTTGATTCCAAAGTTATAATAATTTGGAGGGAAGGGGGTTCACATCCTCTGTTCTAAGGAAGGTTCCCACCATCCTTAGCAGACACCTGTCTTTCAAACCAAGACAACAGTTTTTTTCACTTTCATCCAAGAAATTCTGTTGTGGTGGAGGAGGGGGTGCCAGAAGCCTTTGCTTTGGGGGAGGTGTTTATTCAGAGTGCTTTACACCTAGAAAATTTGTCTCTAATCTGAGACAATATTTGGTGCCTAATGTGAGGCTCGATCCACCTTCTCCTTCAGTAGCTTCTGCAAGCCGTCATGTGGGACTCCATGTGCGTTGGAGTATATTCCATTTTCACTTTATCCCTACAAAACAACAGGAACCGTCGGTGAAAAGAGCATAGCGTGTTTCATCTTGTGGCAGCTGGTTGTAGGGTGGAGCTTCCTTCACCCAAGTCACCTGTTCTGGCTCTTCTCTGTCAGTCAGACCAAATTTTTCACCTTCAGGCCAATTTGTAATTATTACCAAGATCCCAGGGCTATTCAGATTTCCCATAGGGGCACGCTGTGATGAGGGCAATCCATTTGCCCTATGTGGCATTGGTGGCATGGTGAGTAGATGTTCCTCTGCTTTGAACATCCACCCCAGCACCAGTAATTGGGACGCCAGGAGGAGTTGTGCTTCAGTTCCAATTACCTCTGAGGTGGCTTGGACTCCTTCACAGGCTGCCAAGACCTCTTTCCCTGTTGGGGTATATTTGGCTTCAGTCCCTCTGTAGTTTCAGCTCCAGAATCCCAGTGGTCACCCTCGAGTTACAGCAGGCACCTTCTGCCAAAGGCTCCAAGACAAACCATGACTCCTGGCTGCAGAGCAGAGCCCGTTCTTCACTTCTGGTCCTGTCCTGACTGGGCCAAGGGCTACTGCATGAGCGATCTCCTGCTTGATCTGGGTGAAGGCTTGCTGCTGTTCAGGGCCCCAATGGAAATCATTCTTTTTACAGGTAACCAGGTAGAGAGGGCTCACAAACTGGCTGTACTCAGGGATGTGCATCCTCCAAAAGCCTTGCGTCTCCTTCTTGTTGGTTGGTGGAGATATTGCTGTGATTTTATTGATGACCTCAGTGGGAATCTGACGCTGTCCATCTTGCCACTTCAGCCCCAGGAACTGGATCTCTTTGGCAGGCCCCTTGACTTTGCTTCTTTTGATGGCGAGACCGGCTTCC